>JAHRIG010000025.1:66691781-66766603 GCA_020311275.1 Eira barbara | reverse complement strand
CGATCAAAATTCCACCGGTATTTTTCAAAGAGCTGGAGAAAATAATCCTAAAATTTGTATGGAATCAGAAGAGACCCTGAATTGCTAAGGAAATATTGAAAAACAAAAATAAAACTGGCAGCATCACGTTACCCGATTTCAAGATTTCCTACAAATCTGTGATCACCAAGACAGCATGGTACTGGCATAAAAACAGACACATAGACCAGCGAAACAGAGTAGAGAGCCCAGATATGGACCCTCAACTCTATGGTCAAATAATCTTCAACAAAACAGGAAAAAATATCCAGTGGAAAAAAGACAGTCTCTTCAATAAATGGTGCAGGGAGAATTGGACAGGTATATGTAGAAGAATGAAACTCGACCATTCTCTTACACCGTACACAAAGATAAACTCAAAATGGATAAAAGACCTCAACTTGAGACAGGAATCCATCAGAATCCTAGAGGAGAACACAGGCAGTAACCTCTTTGATATCAGCCACAGCAACTTCTTTTAAGATATGTCTCCAAAGGCAATGGAAACAAAAGCGAAAATGAACTTTTGGGACTTCATCAAGATCAAAGGCTTCTGCACAGTGAAGGAAACAGTCGACAAAACAAAGAGGCAACCCACGGAATGGGAGAAGATATTTGCAAATGACAGTACAGACAAAAGATTGATATCCAGGATCTATAAAGAACTCCTCACACTCAACACACACAAAACAGACAATCATATTAAAAAATGGGCAGATGATATGAACAGACACTTCTCCAATGAAGACATACAAATGGCTGTCAGACACATGAATAAATGTTCATCATCACTAGCCATCAGGGAGATTCAAATTAAAACCACATTGAGATACCACCTTACACCAGTTAGAATGGCCAAAATTAGCAAGACAGGAAACAACATGTGTTGGAGAGGATGTGGAGAAAGGGGAGCCCTCTTACACTGTTGGTGGGAATGCAAGTTGGTGCAGCCACTTTGGAGAACAGTGTGGAGATTCCTCAAGAAATTAAAAATAGAGCCTCCCTATGACCCTGCAATTGCACTACTGGGTATTTACCCCAAAGATACAGATGGAGTGAAAAGAAGGGCCATCTGTACCCCAATGTTTATAGCAGCTATGGCCATGGTCGCCAAACTGTGGAAAGAACCAAGATGCCCTTCAACAGATGAATGGATAAGGAAGATGTGGTCCATATACACTATGGAGTATTATGCCTCCATCAGAAAGGATGAATACCCAACTTTTGTAGCAACATGGACGGGACTGGAAGAGATTATGCTGAGTGAAATAAGTCAAGCAGAGAGAGTCAAGTATCATATGATTTCACTTATTTGTGGAGCATAACAAATAATATGGAGGACAAGGGGAGATGGGGAGGAGGAGGGAGTTGAGGGAAATTGGAAGGGGAGTTGAACCATGAGAGACAATGGACTCTGAAAATCAACCTGAGCGTTTTGAAGGGGCCGGGGGTGGGAGGTTGGGGGAACCAGGTGGTGGGTATTAGGGAGGGCACGGATTGCATGGAGCACTGGGTGTGGTGAAAAAAACAATGAATACTGTTATGCTGAAAAGAAATAAATATTTTTAAACAAAAAAAAAAATTCCTTCCTTTTCATTGCTGAGTAGTATTTCAACAAAGCTTGACTATACCAAAGTCTGTTTCACCACTTACTCATGGGGAAACAACCAGATTGTTCTCTTTTGGGGACTATTATGCATAATGGTGTTAAATTCTGTGCACAGGTTTTTCTGTGAATGTATCTTTTCCTTTCTCTAAAATAGATGCACGAGAGTGCAATGTCTAGGTTGCATGGTATTTGCAAGTTCAGTTGTTATTTTTAAGATTTTGTTTATTTATTTGAGAGAGACAGTGAGAGAGAATGAGTGGTGGGGAAAGGCAGATGGAGAAAGAGGGTGGGTCTGATGTCGGGCTCAGTCCCAGGACCTGAAGATCATGACCTGACCCAAAGGCAGACGCTTAACCGACTGAGCCACCCCGGTGCCCCGGCAAGTTCAGGTTTTCAAGAAGCTGTCAAAGTCTTTTCCAGACAGATCATACCATTTCACATTCCATAAGGCATGCATGAGTGATTCTGTACCTCCATATCCTTGTCAACATTTGGGGTTGTCATTATATTTTATCTTAACCATTCTGATAGGTGTGTCATGGTGCCTTGTTGTGGTTTTATTTTGCATGACTCTAATGGTAAATGAGGAACATTTTTCCATGTGTTATTTGCCATCTTTATATCCTCCCCTTTGATGAAATGTTTACTCTTTTGCCCATAAGTGGATTCTATTTGTTGTTGGTTTATTTACTGTTTAGTTTTGATAGCTTTTTATATACTCTATACACTAGTTGTTTTTTGGGTACGTGGTTTGCAGGTATTTTCTATTGGGTGTTTCCTGTTTGTTTCATCCTCTTTAGTGAGACTTCTGCAAAGATTTTAATTGTGATGAGCTTTAATTTATTAAACTTTCCATTTACAAATCATGTTTCCCCAATCATCAAAAATTTTTGCATGGCTCTAGATCCTGATGATTTTCTCCTATGTCACTTTCTACCACATAAGACACAGACAAATGAACAAACATCGAACAGCCCCAGAAATGTATGACCAGTTTACTGTGTTGGATGATAGACTTCTGGCCTCTCACAGAGCAGCATAACTGCTGTCCCTGCAAGCTCCTGTTTCATGCACTCCCTACCCCATGGATGATCTCATCACTAGAGTGGATGGCTGAAGTGTTCTTGCCAACCCCATAGAGGAAGACTAGAATACAGACTGAAATGGGTGAGCAAGTGCTGGAACCACAGAGTCAGTGTTTTCTCATGCAAACTGGAGAGAGTTCTGGGAAACCTGAGTGCAGGCCTTGGAGCTAGGGCCCAAATTAAAATTCTCCATTAAGCCCAGTTGTTCTCTGCTCAGCAGGTAGACACTCAACAAGGCCATGAGAAGGAAGCAGATTTGCATGAGGGCACCCCCTTCCTTCCTGAGGATAAGAGAAGCTCTGATGCCTCATCCCCAGCTGTTCAGAGGGTTCAGATTTAGAGTCTGGGGTATCTTCACCGGAGCCTGGACTCCTCTCCTGTTCCTCCTCCTCTGCACAGATGCTTCTCCCCACAACTCAGCCCCCAGGGTTACCAGGGATCAGTCTTGCCTTGACCATCAGCTCAAAATAGAGGATGTTGCAGGGTATGTGCTCTCTGAGGATGAGACTCTCATCCTCAAATGCACTCTCCTGTCTTTCAGGTTCTGTGGCCACTTCTGTGCTGACACAACCACCTGTGGTGTCCATTGCCTTGGGAGAGATGACCAGTATTACTTTCCAAGGGGACAGCTTTGGAAGCAGTTTCACTAACTGGTACCAGCGAAAACCAGGCCAAGCCCCCATGCTGATCATATATGAAGATAACAACCTGCCTTCAGGGATCCCTGACCAATTTTTTGGCTCCAACTCGGGGGATGCCGCCACCCTGACCATCAGTGGGCCCAGGCCAAGGATGAGGCTGACTATTACTGTCAATCATATGACAACAGTGGTGATGCTCACAGTGACATAGGCAGGTGGGGAGGTGAAACACAAGCGCCTTCCCCATTTATGTTACACTTTCTTTCAGCCCCTGAAGGACTAAAAAATGCAGTGAGCAGGTGTGGCCCAGGTCCCCAGATCTGAGGTCCCCAGACCTCCCTCCACACTCTGTCCTCCAGACATGCTCTGCTCAGGATAGATCAGAAGAGCATTTAAGGCTGACAAGAACAGCCTGTCCTGTTGCCTATGCTGTGTTATGAGTTAGAGAAAGAGGACCTAAATAGAAGAACAGACATCAGAGAGACATTTTCAGAGCTCTCAAACAACACAATCAGAAAGACGCTTGTTCCCACCTGTCAGAATGGAAAAGTCTCTAAATCAGGGGCACTAGGTTGACTAGTCTGAAAAACTTGGCCTCAATTATAGATACATTTTAGCATAAGACAAAATGCGCTTGGGTACTACCTAAAACGCTGTGAAAGCAAGTTTAAAAGAGGTCAGACTGTTTCAGTAATTTTACTAAATCTAGAAGAAATGGCAAAAATAGAAAATCAAGCATAGTATGCACTAAGCAATGAAATATTCACAAAATCTGTCATTCTGGGGCACCTGGGTGGCTCAGTGGGTGAAAGCCTCTGCCTTCGGCTCAGGTCATGATCCCAGAGTTCTGGGATTGAGCCCAACATCAGGATCTCTGCTCAGCGGGGAGCCTGTTTCCTCCTCTCTCTCTGTCTGCCTCTCTGCCTGCTTGTGATCTCTGTCTGTCAAATAAATAAATAAAATCTTAAAAAAAATAATTAACAAATAAATAAATAAATAAATAAATCTGTCATTCTATCAAAATGTCCTGGGTGAAAGTAGGAAATATTCACCAAAATAAGCAAAATCATCATCATCATCATCATCATCATCATCATCCAAACTGGCCCTCAAATTGCATTGATAATAGAATTTATTAGAATAGAATAGAATACATTTTTATAACTATATTCTATTTGTACATGAAAGCAGAAGAATGACTGAATATGATAGTGGAGACATAGAAGGTAGAAACAAACAACACCCAAATGATACTTTTAGAAATTATAAACACTATCTCACATAAAATTATCCTTGCTGGATTTATAGCACATTAAACACTACAAAAGAAAATATTAGCAAACCAATGGTATAGTAATAGAAAATACAGACTGAGATGAAAACACATAGGGAAAAAAAACAGTGGAAGAGGAAAGAGAAGATGTATTAGTGTGTTATATGACAACTGTGAGCAAATAATGGCCTTGGACTTTGAGTCCTTTTCAGGAAGGATTTGAGGGAAGTAGGTGGAAAGAGAAAATGAAGAAATTTTGGTTCATGATGTTCCAAACAGGTGAGAACTAAAAATCCATAGTTCTAAGAAGTTCAATAAATCTCAAATACAATATGAAACACACAAACACACACACACACACTATAATTCAATTGCTTAAACCAGCGAAAAGGAGACAATCATAAAAGCAGCCAGAGAGCAGAGACATACTACACAGAGGAAGTAGGTAGAATGCTAAGAGGAGATTTCTTATTGGAAGCAAGGCAAACAACACAGTGCAGCCATGTCCTTAGAACAATAAACACCAAAAACAGAACAAATCTTTTCCACTTTGAACTCTTTACTCAGTAAAAATCTCTCAAAAAGGAAAGATAAATAAACTTTCTCAGACATACAGAAACTTAGAGATAAATCACCAGCTGACTTTCAGTACATGAATGGGCAAATGACACCACCCAGAAAAGGAAGGTAATCCAGAGAGAATGGGAATTGACACAGAAATGAAAAGCATCAGACATGGCAACTACATAGAAAAATATAGAAACATTTTATTATATTATAGTCCCCCAAAGGTAATTCAGTAGTTAAACAAAAAAAAAATAACAATGTATGTCATGTTTTATAATATATGGTAAAGGAAAATACATGACAATCTTTGCACAAGACTTGGAAGATGTGAAAATGTTCTTATGCTGTCTTTGAAGTGACATAATGTCACTAGAAGAGAGAATTTCAGAAGTTAGATGGACTGTAGACCCTACAGCAATCATTAAAATAAAAACTTTTTAAAAATATATACCTTCTTTTTTAAGATTTTATTTATTTATTTGACAGAGAGAGAGAGAGAGAGAGAGATCACAAGTAGGCAGAGAGGCAGGCAGAGAGAGAGGGGGAAGGAGGCTACCTGCTGAGCAGACAGCACGTTGCAGGGTTTGATCCCAGGACCCTGAGATCATGACCTGAGCTGAAGGCAGAGGCTTAAACCACTGAGTCACCAGTTATGGCTAATCAGCTAACAAAGAGTTAAGAGGAACCATATTTAAAATGAAATAGAAAAAGGGAAAGGGGGAAAATGAACAGACGAGACAAATAGAAAATAAATAGATGAAGATGGTATACTTCAACAGAACTGTATCACTAACGGTCTAAATGTCATAATCAATAGGCAGGAAGGGTCAGATTGAATGTTAAGCAAGATCGAATGAAATGCTTTCTTCAAGATACCCACTTTCAATTTTATAACCACAAAAGTCTAAGCTCAAATGGAGGATGAGTTCCCCACTCCTCCAGGCAGCCCCCCAAACCACACAGAGAAGTTCACCGGGAAAACCACAGTGCACAGATGGTGAGACACAACTTTAGAAATAACCCTCCCTGCACCCACTTCTCCAATACCTTCCCCCAAGATCTGGGTCCCAGAACTAGAGCTGAAGGAAGTGAGGCACAGAAACATTAAATCAAGAAGAACACTAAATCCATAAAGTATAAGCAGAATAGATGAGGGAATGGAAGTGATAATGGACTCATTCCTTGGGAGAGAGCTCCTGCATGACTGTTTTGGCATATTATTAAGGATTTTGTGTCTGTACTCATGGGGTATTTTAGTCTGTAGTTTTCCTCTCACATGATGGCTTTCTCTGCATTTGGCATCAGAGAACCGGTAAGAAAGTACTCCCGCTCCCTCCATATCTGAAAGAATTTGAATGGGATTATCTATTATGGAACAATTTCTTCCTTAAACATCAGTAGAATTTACCAATGAAGCTGGGCTTTTCTTAGCAAGAAGATGTTTAATTGTTAATTCAAAACCATTCCCTGTCATGGGTCTAATCAGATTTTCTATTTCTTCATGAGTCAATGTTCAAAATTGATATTTTTCTAGGAATCTGTCCAGGGACATTTTGGATTAAAAGATCATGAAAAGGTCTATCTAGGGGATTATAATAGAAAGATACAAATTACAGGCTTTCTCATCCACGTGATCATGAATGGGCTGGCACCACCCTGGACCCCAGGTGGCCCTCTCTCCAATTGCAGGTGTGCCTCCCCTCCAACCCCACAGCTGGCCATACCGAGATGAAGAAGTTCTCTCCTTCAGGACCTGGATCATTCTGGCTGAGGTTGTTCCACTTTCCCTCTCAGCCTGGGCAGACTTCCTCACCTGGTGCAGGGAACAGCTGCTACCTTCACCTGCCATCTTCTGCTCTTCTCTCTCCCTCTCAGGGACCGGGGACCTGTGCTCTTCTCCAGGCATCCCTTCCTGGGGAAGTGTGCTCCTCCCTCATATTCCTGCTCCGCTCAGCCAGTGTGTGGGGCATTGGAGAAAGCAGTGAGAGAACATCAGTGTGGGACTTGAGACAGGTCCTGTCCCAGTGGCACATGTTGCATCTTATTCCCAGTCGCTGCAGATAGGTAAGGAGGAGATGAAAGAATGTAACTACTGCCCTGAATTGCCTCAGCCCCCGAGTCACATAAGGAGATCTCAGGGCCTGTCTGAACCTACCTGTGTCAAACCTGTCAAACCTTCTTCCTGGAGGACCCTCCATGTGCCCAGCAGCTGCCAAGAGAACCTGACATATTACCCGGAAATTACCTTTTACCACACCTGACACATCCCTCTGTGCCCAGAATGCTAGCCTTAGGAGAAAACTGCACAATAATCCTCATCTGGGTTGAATCCCAGGTCCTTCAGCTTTCTTCTGTTCCGCAGATCCTCTGACCACCTGTACCATCCTTCCTGAGGGCACTGCCTGGGCTCCTCCTACACATCTCAATACTTATTTCTCTTTCCGATCTTACAACACCAGAATTTCCTCTTCAATAGGACCTGTGTCTTGTTCACCCAGAATACTCAGGATGGAGTATGTGCCAGACCAATGTGGGTTTGAATAAATGTCTGCTGGGTGGATGGTTTCCTGTCACTAGCTTTTGAGCATTATTCCCTGGCCAACCCCCCCCCCCCACACACACACATCAGCCTTGCATCCCCAGTTGGAATCAATAAGAACCATCCCCTGAGTCCTGGAGCCCCACTGATAAGCTGTGCTACCCCCTGCTTGACCTCCCACCACCCCCAGACACAGGTGCAAGGACACCTCAATGAAACCAGGGCTCTCCTCCTTCAGATGGGCCTGTTCATGTTTTCATAGGTAATTTGGGCCCCTCATGCCTGAAAGTGATGCAGGCAGAAGCCATGCATGGAAAATTCATTCCACCCCAGGACAGCAGTCCATAGATCTGGACTCAGGACCTGAGTTGTGTGTAAGGAATCTATACCCTTGCAAGGAGTCTCCCACAGACTCCCAGACTCCCAGCAGTCAGTGTGGAGTGACCACCAGGGGACAGCTGAAATCAGCCAACAAAGTCACAGGCAACTGGGGCAGGTCCGGGCACCAAGGATTTTACCAGGCTGGCTTGGGCGAGCCAGTGGTGGGGACATTCGTAACCAGGACCTGAAACCTTCAGGTAACTTGTCATTTGCTCCAGTGTCATCCTTCACTCTCAAGTACAATTTCTTCACTGGAGTTCTGTGTGGGGTTCTGCTCTTGGAAATATTACCTATTCCTGTTTCCTCTGCCATCATCCCATTTAAATAAAATGGAAACGCTGTCACCATCCACAAACACTGATCCTCCCTGCAAACGTGTTTCCTTCTCCATCCCCCATGCTGAGAGACCCCAGAGAGATACAACTCTTCCTTCTTCCTGGAAGTTCCTCCTATCTGCCCCTCAAGGAGGGAGAGGGAACTGGAAGATTCTGTTCTTCCCTTTCTTAGTGCCTGCAACACAACAATTTTCATGACAAAGTTTTTTTTTCAATTTAACATATAAATTAAGATATTTATTATATATTTTTCCCAAAAACTGATAAAAAAAACTCCACTGTGGTAAATATACCCTTGAACAGTTACTAAACCTTGAAGCCCCCTGTCATTCTTGTATACAGAAAACATTTCTTTTAGACCTGATCTGTTCCTCCTCCTGACCGCAAAATGGGCATACTGAGACAGTCCCTGTGACCTGCTGCAAGAGATCACAACCAACAGCAGACATTACAGCATCATGATGGTTTGGATCTCCATGAGCTCTTGAGAGAGGGTGAACTTTATTTGGTCTCTAGGCCCCATGAGCTGTGATCTGGAAAAGGACCCTGCACCAACTTGAGCCTCATAGTGTCTCTTACAGAATAGGCAGAGAAAATAAAGACACGCCACCTCTGAGATCTCAGTGGCCAGACCAGCCAAGGAGCTATCAGGACACAATGTGGGATGCAGATGTAGGCCCCACACTATGGTACCAGGCTGCCCCTTGTCTCTCTCTGCGTCCCCTTGGGCTGAGCACTTCTCTGAACCCACAAAGCTCCACAGCAGCAGCCCCTGAACCCTGGCTGATTTGCATACCCAGCGAGTGTCCCAAGCAAGTGGACAGTCCTGAGAGTCCTGAGAGGAATTTTGCCAGCCTTGGGCCTTGGTAGCAGAGTCTGAACACTACCACAATAGCCTGTACCCCTCTCCTCCTTGGCTTCCTTGCTCACTGCACAGGTGCTGTACCCAGGGCCACACCCACCCCAGCCTCAGAGGTCTGAGACAAGCCTAAGCCTGACTCTGAGCTCAGCAGGGAGCTTTCTGTGAAGGACAGGATGCTCATTACGCTGGCATAGGATGAGGGGATAGAGGGTGTAATCCTCCCCACTATGCTCACAGGCTCTGTGTGAGCCCTGAGGGGATGCTCCTGAGGAGACCAAGGGGTGGATTGGTTTTCACTTGTTCAAAGGCTCCATCCACCAGACATACCCATTACCCCTTGGGCTGATATTGATAACAGTGGGTTCTCTGGGAACCCAGAGGATCCCTGAGGTCAATCCAGGCCAGGCAGCTTAAGAAATTTCCTGGAAATGGACCCTTCATTTCTAGTCTAACTCATTTTTCTCTCTTGCAGGTTTCATGGCTTCTTATGTGCTCACTCAGCCACCCTCAGTGTCAGTGACCCTGGGACAGATGGCCAGGGTCACCTGTGGGGGAGACAAAATTGCAAGGAAAGCTGTTCAGTGGTACCAGAGAAAGCCAGGCCAGGCCCTTCTGCTGATTATCTATACTGATGGCAACCAGCCCTCAGGGATCCTTGAGCGATTCTCAGGCACCAACTCAGGGAACATGGCCACCCTGACCATCAGCGGGGCCCAGGCAGGATGAAGCTGAATATTACTATCAGGTGGGGTACAGCATTGCTGATCCTCACAGTGACACAAATAGATGGGTAAGTGAGCCACACACCCCTTCCCCATCTGTGTCACACTCTCCTCTAGCCCCAGGATCAGAAAACTGTGAGCAGCTCTGACCACATACATGATCCCTAGAACTGCCTGTACATCCAGTCCTCCAGGTAGCTCTGCATAGGAGGGTCAGGAGAGTAATTACAGCTGACCACACTAACCTGACATTCTATGACCTGGTTGTCAACTGGGGACAGAGGGCCTGGGTGGAAAAAAAGACACAGGGAGTCTTTTATCCAGTTGTCATGATCTCATCATTTCCATGTGTGGTCATGGACTAAGGCTCTCACAAATAACCAGGATTAGAGCCCAACATGTCCAAGCTCAGCTGAGCTCCTGAAGCCCATGGAACATGACTGGAGCCTCCTTTACCTGAGTGGAACAGACAGGTATGGGAGTCACTGAGGTATCACTCACATCTCTGGGGCTCTATATTCGGTTCCACTGATATATGCATCTGTTTTTGTGCCAGTACAAACTGTCTGGTTGATTACATCTTTGTAATAGAGCTTGAAGTCTGGACTTGTGATGTCACAAGCTTTGGTTTTCATTTTCAACATTTTCCTGCCTATTCCGGATCTTTTCCAGTTCTCTGCAAGTGTTAGAATTATTTGTTCCAGCTCTGTGAAAAATGTTGGTGGTATTTTGTCAGGGGTTTCCTTGAATGTGTAGATTGCTCTGGGTAGCATAGGCCATCTGAATATGTATTCTTCCCATCCATTAGTGTGGAATGTTCTTGCATTTCTTTGTGTCCTTTCTCAATTTCTTTCATAAATGTCCTGTAGTCCTTAGAGTACAGATCCCTTACCTTTTTGGTTAGGTTTATTTTTAGGTATCTTATGTTTTTTGGTGCAACTGTAAATGGGATGGATTCCTTAATTTCCCTTTCTTCTGTCTCATTGTTCATGTATAGAAATGCAACTTGTTTCTGTGTATTGATGGTATATCCTGGCACGTTGTTGAACTGCTGTATGAGTTCTAGCAATTTCAGGGTGGAGTCTTTTGGGTTTTCCACATAAAGTATCATGTCATCTGTAAGGTGTGAGAATTTAACCTTTTCTTTGCCAATTTGAATGCCTGTTGTTTCTTTTTGGTGTCTGATTGCCGAGGCTAGGACTTCTAGAACTATGTCAAACAATAGTGGTGAGAGTGGACATCCCTGTAGTCTGACTGGCCTTAGGGGGAAAGCTCTCAGTTTTTCCCCATTCAGAATGATAATTGCTATGGGTTTTTCGTATATTGCTTTGATGATATTGATGTATGTTCCCTCTATCCCTACACTATGGAAAGCTTTAATCAAGAAAGGATACTGTATTTTGTTGAATGCATTTTCTGCATCAATTGAGAGGATCATATAGTTCTTGTTCTTTCATTTATGTAGTGCTTCACATTGATTGATTTGCAAATGTAAAAAGACTTTATAGCCCAAGAAGTAAACCCACCTTGCTGTGGTGAATAATCCTTTTGATGCACTGTCCATCCTATTGGCTAATATCTTGGTGAGAATTTTGGCAAGGGGGCAAGATAGTGGATGAATAGGACACTGAAATATCATCAGGTCCCAGGAGTTCAGCTAGATAGTTATCAAACCATTCCAAACACCTATAAACTCAACAGGAGATAGAAGAGAAAAAGAGCAGCAATTCTAGGAACAGAAAATTGACCACTTTCTGGAAGGTAGGATGTGTGGAGAAATGAATCCAAAGCTAAGGGAGGATAGACCATGGGGGGAGGGGCCAGCTCCCAGCAGGCAGTAGAGCAGCGGAGCACAAAATCTTAATTCTTAGAAGTCAGCTCCACTGAGGGACGTCGCTCCACATGCTAAGTGGGGGTGGCACCCTCACAGGAACAGTGTGATTTCAGGACCCATGAGGACACAGAAAGCCTGGAGGCGCCTGAGTGTGGCAAACCTCCCAGGTATTGGAGCGGGGAAACCAGCTACAGAGATGGAGCCGAGGAGTGTGCTCTCAGCTCGGGGTTACCTTAAACTGTGATCCGAGACACAGCAAAACCACTGTTCTTTGAGCGGGGACCCCACAAGTGATTTCTCGTGAGCATAAATGCACACAGAGGGCAGTGGATTAACATCTTGAAAATACCAAGGAAATAAACAGCAGGAAACTCCTGAATTCTTTATCCAGGGAAAATTTCCTTCAGTAATGAAGGCTAAAGAAAACAATTTTTCAGATCTACGAAACTGACAGAAACAGTCATCAGCAGACCCATAACACTGAAAATAATACTGGACTTCCCTCAGGCATGAGGAACTGATTACAAAAAGGATCCTAACCTACAAAATGATTGTAATAGTTGGAAATGGTAGGGTGCCCGGGTAGCTCAGTTGGTTAAGTGCCTGCCTTCAGCTCAGGTCACGGTCCCAGAATCCTGGATCAAGCCCCACATCAGGTTTCCTGCTAGGCAGGGAGCCTGCTTCCCCTTCTCCTTCTGCCTGACACTCCCCCTCTTTGGAAAATAAATCCCTGTCTACAGCAAATCTAATCACTGCATATGTTGGAATTTATCATGTAGCTAACAGTGATGGGTATGACATTCCTACCACAGCACTGAGAAGAGAGAGCAGGAAGTGGGTTCTAATGTCTGGTGCTCTCTGTCACATGGTGTGATGGCACCTGAATGTGCCTGTAAGTAGATACAGATGACAGGACAGTAAGGAGTTATAGTAATAAGCCAAAACAGAAAGAAAATGGATCATAGAAAAATGTTCCAATTCTCAAAAAGAAGATAAAAATGGAAAAAGAGAACAGAGAACACAAGGAACACACAAAAAATAAAAATCAGGATGGAATCTAACAAACTATGTAACCACTCACAGTCAGGAAATTCTCTAAACCCCATCATTAAAATAAAGATATTGTCAATTTGAATTTATCGGCAACACCCCAGGATAAGAAACCTACAGTAAAGAAACTTATACAAAGTGTAAGATCAAGACAATTTTCCCACTGGATTCTGTTCCATAATTCAGGATGTAAAAAAAGCACAGAACAGAGAATGTGGGAAGTTGAACTGAACTCTTACACATGGTCCAGATGGAATATTTCATGTCCTGCGTATTTGAAACACTCACAGAAATAGGATCAAATGATCATAGAACTCATTTCATGAGAACAACAACAGAAATTCCCTCCCCTCTCCACCTCCCCAGTTGTTATGCTGCTCAAACACAGAGTGACCAGAGCTTCCCTATGGAGCTGAGAGGTGAGCACAGCCCCATGTAAGCTAAATCTGTGCAGCTCACCCAGAAGCAAGGAGATTCTCTCCACCAGCATGAGAATCATTTTCACAGAAACCAGTGAAAGGGCATGAGGGAGGCTCAGGGAGGCCAGGCTCAGCAGTAGACTCAAGAGAAAGAGTCTGGGCTGCCCACCAACGCTTGGACCCTCCTCCGCTCCTCCTCCTCACTTGCTGCCCAGGTGCTGCCCTGGCCCTGCTCACAGGCTCAGCCCCCACAGGACACTGAGCATGACCTTGAGCCTGAGCTCAGCTCAAAGGGTGCTGGAGGGGGTGGGACCCAGAGAATGAGCCCCATGGTGTTCTGAACCTACAGGACTTGTGTTCACTGCAAGATTCATTTGACCCCATTACTGTGGCTACAAGACCCTTGTTATTCTCTCAAACTTGGAGCACAGAGAGGACCAAGCAGTAATATAGAGAAGAGCCAGGAGGACCCAAGTCAGGCCCCTGCACAGCCAAAAAGCCTCCACTGTCCCCACAGATTCTCCAGCTCAAACCTGGGGCATGACAACCCTGACCTGCCCCATGGACTGACTACCCAGGCTCCCTTATAGACCAGGCCACAAGGAGGATGGCAGTGAGTTGAGAGACAGAAGCCCCGCTGCTCAGCCTGGACTCACCCTCCCTCCCACCCGCCCTGGTCAAGCTCTGCCCTGAGGACCCCAGAGTCTGAATCCAGCACATGTGTTCTCCCCTCCTGGACTCACCCCACTCTCCTCTGTTTCCCTGAGAAGCTAGCCTCTCTGAGCCTCAGCTTACCTGCTGTGAAAGGGGGAAGCTTATACTCATATAAGACACATTTTTTCATATTAAGTGATACAAAACATTGTAAAAGTCTTACTAATTAGAGAGACTCCGTGTGATCTCGGTGAGTTGACCTTGGTGTGGGAGTCTCTAGTCTTCTTCTGTGGGAATCCAAGGAAAAGGTTTCAGCTGCTCTGTGACCTGCATCATCAGCACATGGACTCAAGTCTAATGACCAGACTCCCAGTTCCACAAAACCACAGGCTAGGCTACTTTACAGATCCTCCCACACCAAACTCCAGGAGGTGAGAGCCGAAACAACAATAATAGTAGCAAATATAGGATTAATAAAGAGTAAAATAAAGGTTTGCCTACTCAACTGAATTTAGCACCAGAAGCACCACCTGTCACTCCCATGACCCAACTACACAGATCGGGATGCAAAAAACATTGGTCCTGATCCCTAAATACACAGGAACTAGGTGGCTGTGGGACATCACACAGGTTTGTCTGGACACTAACCCTTTTCAAATGAACTACACTGTACCATGCACTCTCCTTTCTGAAACAGGACAGCAGGTGAGGCCAGAGTATTTTAACCCTGAAACAAGTACAATTATCGCACCTGCCATGCCTCCCGCACCATGTATGTGATCTTTTTTGCTGGGTTGGGCAGGACAGCGGGGCGGTGGAGCAGGGGGTGGCAGGAACAGCTGCCAGTGGGAGCCTGCCCCTTTCTCAGGTGACAGGTGCTCTGGGGTAACTGAAGGAGGGAAGCTCCTGGTCTGAGTCCGTCTCTACCAGCAGGGGGCAGCAGGGCTACAGCAGGAGCAGCAGGACAGAGGCTGGGGCTGCCCAAGGGGAGCCTCACAGGGCCACCAGGTCTGGGGAACAGCCGAGTGTCTCAGGTTCAGTCCTCAGAGACTGGGGATGATCAGTCTTATCTCCTCAGGCTGCAAGGCCCATGTTCTGAGGGTCACAGTATCGTCCAGGACACTACAAGAGTCCTGGCACAGTAAGCACGTCACCGGGGAAATTCACAGCCCCTCTCTGACCACCAGTGTCCCCTGGGACTAACTCTTTGTGCTGGGCACATCCAGAGACCCCCTGATGACTCACTCTGCCACTCCTTCCCCACTTCCACCCCAACTCAGAGATGGAGCTGCAGCTCTTTTGTTCAAGAACATCTCAGGGAGCAGAAGGCAGAGCACTTGGGGATCCTAGTCCCTGGAAGGAGCATCTGCAGCCTCTTTGTAAGTCTGTCTCCTGAGTGACGTGATTCTCATGGCCTGCAGGGACCATTGTTCAGGCCCTAGAGCTTACACCATATGGGAACATATGATCATGTGGATCCTCACAAGACCAAAAACCTTGAAGTTGTTTCTCGTGGATTCAGGCCCTTTACACAGGTGCATGAAACATTGATGAAAAAATTAATAGGAATGAAATGGTTGACAATGCCAATTGCTGGTCCGCTGTGATAATGGGAGCTGTCATAGAGACAAGAACACCATGTGTAAATAGACTAGAAATCCTGATGAATCTCCAACAGCAGGTGGTTTTTTTAACAAGTAAACCCACACTTACAAATGATGAATGAACCTCAGAATGAGAGTTTCCTTATTCTGTTGACATGCCAAGGACTGGACCACAATGTCTGTGGGGAACACAGAGGGAACCAAAACAGGGGGAATAAGGCAGTGAGGTCACAGGACCACCTCACCCTGAGTCAATTGTTCTCTGCATTGTTCAGAGGGACAAGGCCAGCACCATGGCCAGGATTCTGGAAGGCCCTGGCCCAGTTCCAGACATCCCTTAGGCGGAATGGGTAGGGACAGTGGTTGTGTTCAAACTGCAAGGATGTGACTGTGATACCAAACTCTGGAGACCAAGTCTCATTTTCTGATCTGAGAGCTGCTTGGAGGAAGCTGGGGTCTCCTCTCTTCCTCCTCAGTCACCTTTTCTGAGATCACAAGTGGTTTGAATGCATTTGGAGTCCCAGAGAGGACTAAATTTGCATAAATACTAACAATCACAGAACAAGTGCCTGGAAAGAAATAAGAGAGACCAGGGTGAGCCTGGCCCAGCTGTGGTTCTCAGAAGACAGAGCTCTGGGTACAACCACCATGGCCTGGACTCTCTCTCTCCTTATCCTCACTCTCTGCACAGGTGCTGTCCCCAGGCCCTGCTCACACTCTCAGCCCCACAGGCTTTGAGCTGAGCCTGCCCCAAACCCTAAGCTCCACCCTAGCACAGCCTCAGTATTGGGGTCTTGTGAATGAGCCCATGGACCTCATTGCAACCTCTCCTCTTCTTTCTTCTCAGGCTCCGTGGTCTCCAGTGAGGTGACTCAGCCACCCTTTCTGTCAGTGGCCCTGGGAGAGATGGCTACAATCACCTGTACTGGAGAGGAACTTGGAAATGGTTATGCACACTGGTACCAGCAGAAGCCAGGCCAAGCCCCTTCGATGGTTATTTATGGTGATAGTGAGCGGCCCTCAGGGATCCCTGAACGATTCTCTGGCTCCAAGTCAGGGAACACAGCCACCCTGACCATCACTGGAACACAGGCCGAGGACGAGGCTGACTATTACTGTCAACGCTATGATGGCCATACTGATGTGCACAGTGACACAGGCAGATGGGGAAGTGGGACACAAACCCATTCCCCATCTGTGTCACACTCTCCTCCAGCCCCAGGAGGCCTGTGCACAATGCAGTGAGCAGATTTGGCCCAGGTCCCCAGATCTGAGGCCTCCAATCTGTTCCCTTCCTCCCAGTCCTCCAGGCAGGTTGCACAGGGCAGATCACCAGGGGATTTGTAATCAGTTGTTAGAACTCTACTAACATAGGACTGTGGGTGGAGGAAAGACTAAACATCTGAGAAGCAGAAATGGAAGACGTTTTTTGAAGAACCCCTCTTTTAAGGCTTCCCAAATTATTCAGACTGAAATTTTAAAATACATAGGGTAGACTGACAGCAGATATGATGCTGCAAAAGAGGATGTTAGGTAACTTGACGTCACAGCAGTGGAAAGTATTCAAAATGAAACACACAGTGAAATACCTAATAAAACTAATGAAGGCTCAATGCCTGGAAGACACCTTCAGGCCACCCAGACAGCGTGCAAATGTAGGAACTGCAAGAAAGATGGTGAAGAACTGAGGGAAAATTTAAAAATCTGTGAAGAAATAATCTACAAAAGGCTTCAAGTTTAGAGAAACCCAGAAACCAATATATCCAAGGAGCTCAATGAAGCTCAGATACAGGGAACATGAGAGACAGCACAGGACACATCGTTATGAAATTATTACAAACCGGTGATGAAGACATTCTCACAACCAGAGAGGAGACTCCTGTTCTAAACAAATAAACAGCATTGTGCTGGAAGCACATTTCTCATCATGAACCATGTAAACAGGAAAACAGAGGGCAATGTCTTCAAAATACTAATAGAAAACACTGTCAACCTTCGTCTTTATCCACAAAAAATATCATTGAAAATTGAAGACAAACTGAGCCTTCCTCAGACTGTAAACATCTCAGAACTGAGCACCCACAGACCCTCAACAAAAGCAACAGTGAAGGATGCCCCTCAGACAGAAGGAAAGGGTGACAGACGGAAATGTGAGTCTACACAAAGTATAATAAGTTCCAAAAATCATAACTACATGGGTAAACCTAAAACGAATTTTAGTGATCAATGTCTGTAAATACAATCAATTCCTTAGAGCAAAAACAATAGCAATGTAGTTGATTTATAATGGAGGTACAAATAAAACATGATCATGAGAGCAGAAATGATGAGAGATGAGGCCATTTTTTGACATCCTCATCATGCATGTGTTTGATGCTGTGTCACTGGGAGGAACTCTGATAATATGGGAGGTAAGGGTTGCAAATCCACATAAACCATTAAAATAGTGTTACTTAAAAAAAAAAAAAAGAGCTGTAGCTACCCAGGTGCATGACCTATGATTGAAGGGTACAGATCCAAAAAAAGAACATAGGTGTCATATATGTATACTGTGTGTTCCTCTGTGATGCACAGAGAGACAGAGACAGTGGGAGAGAGAAACTAGAGAAACTCGTGTTGAGAATCAGCTCAGGCAGTTCTGGGGTGGCAGATCTGGAAGAGGCAGGACAGGACAGAAGGCTGTGCATGTAAGTCAGGACGAGGTTGCAGAGTTCCATCCATATTTAGTCTGAAGGATTGAAAACCTAAGAGGAGACAGAGAAGAAAATTAAAGCATACAATTAAAACTGCTAGAGATGAAAAATATACTGTCTCTGAACACAAATACAAGGGCCGAGTTTAGCAGTAGACACAAGACAAATAACATGGGGGAATCTAAAGACACAGCACAGGCACTGCAGAGTAAAGGGCATGAGAAAAGCTTAAAAGCGAGCAAGGCAGGGAGCACTTCAGAAGATGGTGGAGGAGTAGGGGATCCTATTTCAACTTGCCTCCTGAATTTAACTAGATATAATAATTTATATAAGAATGAGATATAAGAATTTATATCTGGGTCCCTACAAGCAGAAAATCCCTGGTAGTCTTGAGGTGGAAGGCGGAAAGCCATGATTCTGTGGGCAGATATAGGATGATAAAAAGAAGATGGAGGGAGCTCCATAAGCTGACACGGGGAAGGTAATATAACACAAGAGTGCAAAAGTGTCCTGCCCTGGGGACCAGGTACAGGCTCACAGACCGGTAGCAGCAGAGAAAGGACTTTAGTCCTAGACAGGATCCAGATGCTGCATGTGCATGGGCACAACCCAGAGGCATCTCACAGTTTCAGAAGAACAAAGGGAAGAAATGTTCCCAGGCTTGGGATCAACCTCTGGGAGAGTTAGTGTGGGGTGCACAACCAGGGAGGCTGTGGTTTTTTAGCAGTAGACAGAAACAGAGACTGGGTGTCCTGGAGAACTCAGTGATGGGCAGACTGTGATTTCTTTGTTCTGGAACAGAGGTTTCTGTGTGGCCACTATTGCTTTGATTCTTGGAAGAGACATGGAACGCCACCATGGAAAGCCTCCAGAGATGTGGAATGCCACCAGGGACTGAAGCCAAAAAAATCAGTTTTCGTTGAGCCCATCCCTCCCACAGGGGCAGAGCAACTGTGTCCAAAGAGGGTTGCACAGCAGGCCCCTCCACCAGAAGACAGGCTGGAAAAACAAGAGAAAGACAACCTGAAGTTCCCTATAAAAAAGGTGCATCTTGCCTGAACAACCCCTCTCAACAGAATGACTAAGAGGAGTGGGGAAACCAGCTGCAAAGATGGAGCTTAGGAGTGGGCGCTTAGCTTGGGGTTGCCATAAACCATGATCCCAGGCATAGTCGCGCCACTGCTCTTCAAGCAGGGACCCCACAAGTGGCAGATCCCTCCCCTTCCTCCACCGGGAAGACCAGGAGACTGATCTCTGAGCAGGGGCCCAACAAGAGGGAAGAACCAGCAAGATCCCCATCATCTACCAGGAGGATCAGTGCAGGAGTGCACTGCAGGAATCTGCTGGGTTTGGAGACTCCAAACATCACTGTGTGCCAGAGATAGAAACTCTCATTCACAGACCTGGAGAGCACAGAGCACATCCAAAGACCAGGGAGACAGGAATAATTGACTGCTTTTCTCAGAGGGCACATGGAGGAGTGGGGCCCTGAGCTCTTGGCTTCAGGTCAGAGATTGGGAGGTTGCCATCTTCATTCTCTTCCTCCATAACTGTACAGAAAATGTTAAGGGAACAAAAGCTACCGATAACAAAACTAAGTGAATTACTTAGCTTGGCCCATGGTGAGTGTGGTGTAAATCTGCTTGGGGAAAGACATTTGAGAATCACTATAACAGGCCCCTCACCCAGAAGATCAGCAAGAACATCCAGCCAAGATCAAGTTTATCTATCAATGAGGACTGCAAAACTTCAGAGTTACGGGAATAGAGCACATAGAATTCATGGCTTTTCCCCCATGATTCTTTAGTCTTTCAAAGTAAAATTTTTTAAATTTTCTTTTTTCTTTTTTTTTTATTTAATTTTATTTTTCAGTGTTCCAAGATTCATTGTTAATGCACCACACCTAGTGCTCCCTGCAATACATGCCCTCCTTAATACCCATCACCAGTTTCACCCCTCTCCCCACTTCCCTCCCCTCCAAAACCCTCAGTTTGTTTGTCAGAGTCCACAGTCTTTCATGGTTCATCTCTCCCCTGTTCCACTTCCCCCAATTCACTTTTCCTTTCCTTCTCCTAATGTCCTCCATGTTATTCCTTATGTTCATTTTCTTATTTTATTTTTTAATTTTTCCTCTTTTCTATTTTAACTTATTTTAACTATTTTATCTTATCAACACCTTTTTATAAATCTTTTTTAGTTTTCATTTTTGTAGTCATATTCTATCCCTTCATTGTATTTAACCTTATTTTTTGTACACATATAAGTTTTTCTTTCTTTAAACTTTTGGTGTACAGTTTCTTCTAACGGAAAAATCTGGCATATGGCTTTGTTCTAGTCTCCAGCCTGATCACATTCTCTCCTTCTTTCTTACTCTTTTTAACCAATGTCTTACCTTATCAATTCCTTTTTAAAATTCGTTTTAAATTTTCACCTTTAGGGTATATTGCATCACTGCATCATGTTTACCCTTATTTTTCTTTCTTTATAATTTTGGGAGGTACTTTCTTCTAACAGAACAAAATACACCTAAAATCAAGTGTGTGACTCTATTCTGTTCACTAGCCTAATCATTTTTTCCCCTTTCTTCTCCCCTATTTCATGTCTCTTCTGATTTGATTAGGGTATATTTTTCTGGGGTTGTTGTTACCCTTTCGGCATTTTTTTTTTCTCTCATTCAGCTATTCTTCTCTGGACATAATGACATGGTGGAAAAACTCACTCCCCAAAAAGGAACAATAGGCAGTACCAAGTTCTGGGGTCCTAATCAACAATACATTAGTAAGATGTCAGAACTAGAGTCCAGAAAGACTATTATAAAGATGCTAGCTGGGCTTGAGAAAAGCATAAAAGATACTAAAAAATACCATTCTGGAGAAATAAAATCCTTTTCTGGAGAAATAAAAGAACTAAAATCTAAAGAATTTGAAATCAAAAAAGCTATTAATGAGGTGAAATCAAAAATGGAGAATCTTACTGTAAGGACAAAGGAGGCAGAAAAAAGAATTGGTGATATAGAAGACAAAATGATGGAGAATAAAGAAGAAAAAAGAGAGATAAACGACTACTGGATCACAAGGGGAGAATTCTAGAGATAACTGATATCATAAGATGAAACAATATTAGTATATGGGAACCCAGAAGAAGAAAACAGAGAAAGGATGGCAGGAGGCATGTTGGAGCAAATTATAGCAGAGAATTTCCCTAATTTGGGGAAGGAAACAAACATCAAAATCCAGGAAGCACAGAGAACCACCCCTCAAAATTAACAAAAATAGGTCAACAATGCATCATCCAATAATAAAACTCACAAGTCTCAGAGACAAAGAGAAAATCCTGAAAGCAGCTCAGGACAACAGGTCTGTAACCTACAGCAGTAGAAATATGAGATTGGCAGCAGAGCTATCTACAGAGACCTGGAAGCCCAGAAAGGACTGGCATGTTATATTCAGATCACTAAATGAGAAAAATATGCAGCCAAGAACAGTATATCCAGCTAGGCTGTCATTGAAAATAGAAGGAGAAATAAAAAGCTTCCAGGACAAATAAAAAATAAAAAAATTGCAAACCTCAAACCAGGACTACAAGACATATTGAAAGGGGTCTCTAAGCAAAGAGAGAGCCCAAACATGGCAGACCAGAAAGGAACAGAAACAATATACAATAACAGTCACATTACAGGCAATGCAATGGCACTATGTTCATATTTTCCAATAGTTACCCTAAATGTAAATGGGTTAAATGCACCAATTAAAGGCACAGGGTATCAGAATGAATAAAGAAACAAGACCCATACATACATATACTGTCTCCAAGAGACTCATTTTAGACCCAAAGACACCTCCGAATTTAAAGTGAGGGGATGGGAAACAATTTACCATGCTAATGGACATCAAAAGAAAGCTGGGGGGACGCCTGGGTGGCTCAGTTGGTAAGCGGCTGCCTTCGGCTCAGGTCATGATCCTAGCGTCCTGGGATCGAGTCCCACATCGGGCTCCTTGCTCAGCAGGGAGCCTGCTTCTCCCTCTGCCTCTGCCTGCCTCTCTGTCTGCTTGTGCTCACTCTCTCTGATGAATAAATAAATAAAATCTTTAAAAAAAAAAAAAGAAAGCTGGGGTGGCAATCCTTACATCAGACAAATTAGATTTAATACATACTATAATAAGAGATGAGGAAGGATATTATATCATACTTAAAGGGTTTGTCCAACAAAAAGATCTAAAAATTTTAAATATCTATGCCCCGAACATGGGAGCAGCCAATTTTATAAGCCAATTAATAACAAAATCAAAGAAACACATTGACAATAATACAATAATAGTAGGAGATTTTAACACTTCTCTCACTGAAATGTACAGATCATCTAAGCAAATGGTCAAAAATGAAATGAAGACTTTAAATGACACACTGGACCAAATGGACATCACAGTTATATTCAGAACATTCCATCCCAAAGCAACAGAATACACATTCTTCTCTAGTGCACATGGAACATTCTCCTGAATAGATCAATTCCTGGGTCACAAATCAGGTCTCAACAACTATCGAAAGACTGGGACCATTCCCTGCCTATTTTCAGACCACAATGCTCTGAAGCTAGAATTCAATCACAAGAGGAAATCTGGAAAAAATTCAAATACATGGAGGTTAAAGAGCATCCTACCAAAGAATGAATGGGTCAACCAGGAAATTAAAGAAGAATTTAAAAAAATTAAAGAAGCAAATGAGAATGAAAACACAACTATTCAAAATCTTTGGGATACAAAAAGGCCATCCTGAGAGGAAAGTGTATAGCAATACAACCCTTTCTCAAGTAAAAAAGGTCTGAAGTACACAACCTAACTCTAAACCTAAAGGAGCTGGAGGAAGAAAAGAAAATAAAGCCTAAACCCAGAAGGAGAAGAGAAATAATAAAGGTCAGAGTAGAAATCAATGAAATAGAAACCAAAAGAACAGTAAAACAGACCAATGAAACTAGTAGCTGGTTCTTTGAAAGAATTAATAAGATTAATAAACCCCTGGCCAGACTAATCCAAAAGAAAAGAGAAAGAACCCAAATAAATAAAATAGTGAATGAAAGAGGAGAGATCACAACCAACACCAAAGAAATACAAACAATTATAAGAACATATTATGAGCAACTATACACCAGCAAATTAGACAAACTGGAAGAAATTGATGCATTCCTAGAGACGTATAAACTACCAAAAATGAACCAGGAAGAAATAGAAAACCAGAACAGACCCATAACCAGTAAGGAGATTGAAACAGTCATCAAAAATATCCCAACAAACAAGAGCCCAGGGCCAGACGGCTTCCCACGGGAATTCTACCAAACATTTAAAGAAGAATTAATACCTATTCTCCTGAAACTGTTCCAAAAAATAGAAATGGAAGGAAAACTTTCAATCTCATTTTATGAGGCCAGCATTACCTTGATCCCAAAATGAGACAAAGACCCCATCAAAAGGGAGAATTACAGACCAATATTCCTGATGAATACAGATGCAGAAATTCTCACCAAAATAATAGCTAATAGCATCCAACAGTACATTAAAAGGATTATTCACCACCACCAAGTGGGATTTATTCCTGTGCTGCAAAGTTGGTTCAACATCCAAAAATCAATCAATGTAATCAATACATTAATAAAAGAAAGAATGAGAACCATATGATCCTCTCAGTAGATGCTGAAAAAAAGGCATTTGACAAAGTACAACATCCTTTCTTGATCAAAACTGTCCAAAGTATGGGGATAGAGAGTATATACCTCAAAATCACAAAATCCATCTATGAAAAAACCCACAGTGAATATAATTTTCAATGGGGAAAAACTAAGAGCTTCCCCACTAAGGTCAGGAACACAGCAGGGCTGTCCACTATCACCACTGCTATTCAACATAGTACTAGAAGACCTAGCCTCAGCAATGAGACAACAAAAAGAAATTAAAGGCATCCAAATTGGCAAAGAAGAAGTCAAACTATCACTCTTTGCAGATGATAGGATACTTTATGTGGAAAACCCAAAATACTCCACTTCAAAACTGTTAGAATTCATATAGGAATTCAGTAAATTGTCATGATATAAAATCAGTGCACAGAAATCAGTTGCATTTCTATACACCAATAGCAAGACAGAAAAAAGAGAAATTAAGGAATTGATCCCATTTACAATTACACCCAAAACCATAAGGTACCTAGGAATAAATCTAACCAAAGAGGCAAAGAATCTGTACTCAGAAAACTATACAGTACTCATGAAAGAAAATGAAGAAGATGCAAAGAGATGTTCCATGCTCATGGATTGGAAGAACAAAAATCGTGAAAAAGCACATGCTACCTAGAGCAATATACACATTTTATACAATCCCTATCAAAATACCATCAATGTTTTTCACAGAAATGGAACAAATAATCCTAAAACCTATATGGAACTAGAAAAGACACTGAATAGCCAGAGGAATGTTGAAAAATAAAACCAAAGATGGCGGCATCACAATACCAGACTTCAAGCTCTATTACAAAGCTGTCATCATCAAGACAGTATGATACTGGTACAAAAACAGACACAGAGATGGACCAGAAATGGACCCTCAACTCTATGGTTCACCAATCTTTGAGAAAGCATGAAAGAATGTCCAATGGAGAAAAGACAGTCTCTTCAACAAACGGTGTTGGGAAAATTGAACAGCCATATGAAGATGAATAAATCAGGACCATTTCCTTACATCACACACAAGAATAGACTCGCAATGGATGAAAGACCTCAATGTGAGATAGGAATCCATCAAAATCCTTGAGGAGAATATAGGCAGCAACCTCTTTGACCTCGGCTGCAGCAACTTTTTTCCTAGAAACATCGCCAAAGGCAAGGGAAGCAAGAGCAAAAATTAACTATTGGAACTTCATTAAGATCAAAAGCTTTTGCACAGCAAAGGAAACAGTCAACAAAACCAGAAAACAACCAACAGAATAAGAGAAGATATTTGCAAATGGCAAAATGGCATATCAGATAAATGGCTAGTAACACAAATCTATAAAGAACTTATCAAGCTCAACACCCAAAGAACAAATCAAGAAATCCAAATCAATAAATACAATCAAGAAATGGGCAGAAGACATGAACAGATATTTCTACAAAGAAGACATCCAAATGGCCAACAGACACATGAAAAAGTTCTCAACATCACTTGGCATTAGGGAAATACAAATCAAAACCACAGTGAGATACCACCTCACACCATTCAGAACGGCTCAAATTAACCAGTCAGGAAATGAGAGGTGTTGGCGAGGATGCAGAAAAAGGGGAACCCTCCTACACTGTCAGTAGGAATGCAAGCTGGTGAAGTCACTCTGGAAAGCAGAGTGGAGGTTCCTTAAAAAGTTGAATATAGAGCTACACTACAACCCAGCAATTGTACTACTGCGTATTTACCCTAAAGATACAAATGTAGTGAGCTGAAGGGGCATGTGCACCCAAATATTTATAGCAGCAACATCCACAATAGTCAAACTATAGAAAGAGCCTAGATGTCCATCATCAGATGAATGATAAAGAAGATGTGCTAATGAATACTATGCAGCCATAAAGAATGAAATCGTGCCATTTGCAATGATGTGGATGGAAGTAAAGTGTATTATGCTAAGCAAAATAAGTCAATGAGAGAAAGACAACTATCATACGATCTCACTGATATGAGGAATTTGAGAAACAATACTGAGGATCATAGGGCAAGGGAGGGAAAAATGAAAGAAGATGAAACAAGAGAGAGAGAGACAAACCATAAGAGACTCTTAATCTCAGGAAACAAACTGAGAGTTGCTGGAGGGATGGGGTGACTAGGTGATGGACATTGGGGAGGGTATGTGCTATAGTGAGTGCTGTGAATTGTGTAAGACTGATGAATCACAGACCTGTTCCCCTAAACAAATAAGACATTATATAGTAATTTTAAAATTTTTAATTAAAAAAAGACAATTTTGTCAAATTGAGTCTAACTGCAGCCCCAGAGTATAAGAAACCTAAAGGGAATAAACATATACTAAGAACAAGTTCATTTCCCACTCGATTCTGTTCCACAGTTCAGGATAGTTCCACAGTCACAGGACAGAGAGAGAATCTGGGAAATGAACTGAACTCTTACAAATGGTCAGGATGGAATATTTCATGTCCTGCGTATTTGAAACACTCACAATAATGGAAACAAATAAATTGAGTACACATTCATGTGAACAGCTACAGAAAGGCCCTCACTTCTCCTTTCCTCCCTATTTTTTATGATATTTAAACACAAGAGCTCTCATATGGAACCAATAAGTGAACAGAGCGCCACATGAACCAGATCCACAAAGCCCACCCAGAAGAACAGAGATTCTTTCCACCAGCCTGAGGAGCATTTTCACAGGGACCAGTGAGACCAGTGAGAGAATGGAGGCTTGGAACAGCCAGGCTCAGCTAGGGGCTCAAGAGACAGAAAGTGGGGTCCCCACCATGCTTGGACCCTCAAGTTCCCCTTCCTCATTCCTTGCATGGCAGCTGCTTCAGGCCCTACCCACAGGCTCAGCCCCCACAAGACCCTGAAGGTAACTCTGAACCTGAGCTCAGCCCCATGGGTGCTGAAGGAAGTGAGACCCAGGGAATGAGCACCAAGGTATCCTGAACCTGCAGGCTTTGTATCTGCTACAAGACTCGGGTTCCTTCTATAGAGTAGCCATGAGAACCCTGTCATTCCCTCATATCTGAAGGAAAGAGAGGACTGAACAATAATGCAGAACAGAGCCAGAAGAACCTAGGCCAGGCCCTGTACAACCAAACAGCTTCCAATTTCCCCACAGATTCTCCAGCTCTAAGCTGGGACACAACCCCACTGACTTTTTCCACGTGCAGGCTGGAGGGGCTGGGGGTCTCCTTTATAGACCAACCAGAAATCGGGATGGCAGTGAGTAGGGGACAGATACCTGCTGCCCAGTCTGGCCTCACCCTCCCTTCCGATTTCCTGCCCTGGTCAAGCTATGCCTCAAGGAGATCCTGGTCTGAATCCAGCACACCTGGGCTCCATCCTGGACTTGTTTCACTTTCCTCCCCTTCCTCAGAATCGAGTATCCCTGGACCCTCAACTTCAGGTGCTGTGAAATGGGGAAGCTCATACTGATGTTAGAACAGAGACTATGGACACCAGGAAACAAACGGAGGGTTTTAGAACAGAGGTAGGCAGGGGGATGGGTGAACCTGGTGACTGGTATTAAGGAGGGCAGATTGCATGGAGATCTGGGTGTTATATGCAAACAATGAATCATGGAACACTACATCAATATCTAATGATGTACTGTATAGTGACCAAGATAACATAATAAAAAAGAACACTTTGTTTTCAACATTAATGATATAAAAACATTGACAGAGTCTTACAAATGAAACAGAGACTGCAGGTTGGGAATGAGGGAGCACTGGACTGGGAACCTTTGTGTCTCCTTTGCAGAAATCCAAGGAAAGGGTCTCAGAAAAATGTGACCTATATGAAGTGATACCACATATTCAGATGTTAATTACCAAATTCTCTGTTTCATCCAAATCACCTAGGAAGCTCCTGTGGAAATCTTCCCACTCCAGACTGCTGGTGCTATGCATTGTAACAGAAACAGTGGTGGCAGAGGTGATGGGAATAATACTGTTTCAGGTTCGCAGGTAATCATTAGTGTTAGACGGATTGCCTGGTCCACTACGACACAGTGACACTCACTGGGATTCAGGCAGCATCAGACTTAACTCCCACATGGAGAGGAGGGGTGCCAATAGGATCTCATAAACGTTTCCTGGACTGTGACCCTCTCCAAATGCACTACACTTTACCTGCCCCCACCCTGCTGCAATAGCCAGTGGGACAGGCTAGGGCATTTGATCCCTTGGACAAGGACAGGAATCTTTCCTTCCCTGCCTGCCTGCCCGCATTATGTGACCTTCTATGTTGGGCTGAGCAGAGCAGGGGTTGGCAACTGCCTGAGGGAGGCTGGACTCCCAGGTCCACATCCCTTCTCAGGTGACAGGTGCTGTGGGATGACCTGCAGGAGGGAAGCTCCGGGTCTGAGTCCTGACCCACCAGCAGGGGGCAGCAGAGCTCCATCAGGAACAACAGGACAGAGGCTGGGTCTGCCCAGGAGGAGCCTCACAGGGACACCAGGCCTGGGGGTCAGCAGGTGTCCACAGCCCTCAGAAAGAAGTCATGATGATCCATCCTATCCCCAAGGATGCAGGGACAAAGTTTTCAGGGTCAGACTCACACAGGGTCATCCAAGACCTTGACAGAGATCCTGCACAGTGAGTGGCTCATCTGGGAAATGCCAGTCATCTCACTCTCCACCTGAGGTGCCAGGGAGTTGACCCTTCTGTGCTGTGCACCTCCAGAGATGCCCTGACCCCTCACCCTCTTCTTTTCCTGCCCCACTCCAGGCAGATTCTGATACAGGGCTGCAGCTTCCTTGCTCACAAGCGTCACAGGGGACAGGAAGTGGGGCACTTGGATCCCCTGGTCCCTGGAAGGAGGGTCTGCAGCCTCCTTGTGAGACTGTCTCCAGAGTGAAGTGACTCCCACGGCTTCAAACCACATCTCTGGTCCCTGTGCTGTCCTTCCTTCAGTGACAGAATCCAGTTCCCAGGAGGAACCAGCGACTATCCAGTCCTGGAGTTCACACTGTGCACAAATGTGTGACTGTGGGGAGCCTCACAGAGACACAGAACCTGAAGTGAGTCCCTCAGTCAAGCATAGTCTCTGGCACTTTTCACATATTTACATGGAACATGGGTGAAAAAGCAAAAGTAATCAAAGTGTTGATAATGCAGGTTGCTGGTCTTTGTGGGATGGGGTGTCATAGAGACAGCAGGACGACATGTAAATAGACTAGAAGTTGTGACGAATCTCCAAGAGTAGGTGATTGTGTAACAAGTGAATTCCCACAGGTACCATGATAAACAAGTGTCAGAATGAGAAAGTTTCCCATTCTGATGACATGCTGAGTTCAGCTGGGGGCCCCAGAGGGGACATGAAGCAGGAGGGGTAGACAGAGAGGCCACAAGGCCACCTTTCCCTGAATCAGATGTTGTCTCTAGCTCTGCAAGGGCCCAGCTCAACCCCATAGCCAGGCTCCTGTAAGGCCTCCAGTGTTGACCCAGCTGCCCTATGTTCAATGACTCTGGAACAGATGGTCATGACACCTGTCAGAGAGACAGTATAGAAATCTTCAGTGGACATTTGTACAGGCATGACAGGACAGGACACTGGCTGGTCATATATGACAATTGCAATTGTCCCTCAGAGATTCCTGACTGATTCTTCAGCTCTAACCTAGAAGACACGGCCACCCTAAACACCAGCAGGACCAGGGCCAAGGACAAGACCGGCTACTACTGTCAGGTGTGGGACAGTGGTATTCCTGCTCATAGTGAGAGAGACAGACCGGGATATGAGACACAGACCACTTCCCTGTCTGTATCACACACGCCTTCAGCATAGAAGGACTGCAGACAAAGTACAGTAGATCTGGCCCATGCCCCAGATCTGAGATACCCAGACTCTCCCCCAACCCAGTTCACCAGATGGCCTCTGCACCGTGTGGATCAGGAGTGCATGTGCAGGAGGCAGGATGAACCTGTAATGTCTATTTGGCTATGGTATGTTGGGAATGGAAGACCTTGCTGGGATGACCAACAGAGAGACATCCATGGAGACAGAAGTAGCTCAAAGTGACAAGGGGAATTCTGACCTCTCCTTTGAACAGAATCATTGCTATGTCACTGGCTGGAAGCAATTCTCCTTTAGAACTAAGACCTGTAAGGCAGCAGAGTGTAGGGTCATGGTGAAAGTCATAATTAGCAGCAGTTCGCCAGAAATATCAGTGAGTGGGGATGTTCCTAATTCCACCTCTAGATTCCTGGACCCATGAATGCTGGCTACGGGAGAAACACCACCAAACACTGGAAAGAGATGGAGTGTAAATATCACCTCCTGGAAACTGTTGCCCCCGCCCAAAAGGTGTTGTCCCGTACCTGGCACAGTAACTGCCTTCCTGAGGACATTAGTCCATTCATTCAAGCCAGCTGTTTCAGGATAGTGGGAAATATGGTAGACCCAGTGAATCCCATGGACCTGGGCACACTGCAGCCCTTCAACTGATGTGAAAGATGTACGTTGGAGAGGAGCTTCCCTAAAATACTAGACAGTGGGTGATGCATCCTCTAAGCCCAAGGTTAATACTTTGGGAGGAAGTATTACAGCCAAAGAAGGCAGGTCCCTATCTAGGTAAAGGTCTGTTCCAACAAATGGAGCCATACCTACCATGATGGAAGAGATCTAACATAATTGATCTGCCACCAGGCTCCTGGATGATTGCCTAGGGAAGGGTCTCAGACTGGGAACTTGGGGTTGGTCTCTGCTATTGGCAAAATGGTTCTCACAAGTGGCTATAGCCAAGTGAGCTTTAGTGATTGGAAATCCATAGTGATTAGCCCATGAATAACCACCCACTTTGCAACATGGGCATTTTGCTATGAGGCCTACAGGACAAGTTCAAGAGTAGATGGACAAAAAGGCTGACCACTGTCCCCAGTTATGTCACATTATCCACATGATTATTAGCACCATTTCCATTTGAGGACATACTATGGTAGACATTTCACAGAACACAAAGAGCGTCCAGATCTGTGTTCACTTGAGGAGTTCTACTCACATTTTCTCTTCCTCAAATATCTTCACCAATTTTCTTTTTTTTTTTTTCTTAAAGAATTTATTCATTTGACGGAAAGAAACAGCGAGAGAGGCAACACAAGCAGGGGGAGTGGAGAGGGAGAAGCAGGCTTCCCGCTGAGTAGAGAGCCCAAGGTGAGGCTGGATCCCAGGACCCTGGGATCATGACCTGAGGGAAGCCAAACGCCTAACGACTGAGCCACCCAGGCACCCCACCCATTTTCTTATTGTGTTCCTTCCAACGCTGGCCATCAAGCCAAACTACGAGTCAGAGCCATAGGTTAGTAAAAACCCAATTCTGTCCTTCTCTCAGTCCAGGTGAATAAAAACAATTACTCTTCTCAAATGCTACCTTATTGAAGAATTTTTCTGCACCCAGGTTATGCAGGGGTGTCCCAGATGAGGCTGCAGCAGAAATATTATTAACTATCAGAGTTGCCTGCATATAACATAGGAACCTCTAAAACCAACCTTCTGTTTTTTCATCTATATCAGCTGTTCATTGGATTATCCCCATTGGGCCATAGCTGTGTGCAACAGAGAGAAGACAATGGAGCAGGGAACAGAGGTTATGGACATCTGACCTCTTCCTCATGCAACTCACCTGTTCCTTTAGGACTTGTTGAAGCCTGATCTCAAATTTATCTCCTCTGTTTGGTGATGAATGGCTGCTGTGAATGCCCAATTCTATGGCATGGTTGTTCAGTTGGCACCCAGTCCTTGCAGACCATCTGGTCACATGGTGATTTAGTGGCTAATAAGGAGCACACAGCCTCTGTTAAAGTTCAGTAGCAAGTCAAAGTGTTTGCCAAAGGGAGCTTTCTCTTTACACATATGTAAAAAAAGGAGTAACCTGCCCTTCTATTTCAGTTGTAGGAACTCCATAATTAACTGATACCAACATCCATGGTCAAATGAGTCTGATTATTAATTTCTTCTGGCTATTCACTATGGTAACAATGCCCAACTTATAACTTCTGATGAAATGGGACTGCATGCCTCTTAACAACACAAAGACCCCATTAATAAAAACTTGCAGGGCACCTGGGTGCCTCAGTGGGTTAAAGCCTCTGCCTTCAGCTCAGGTCATGATCTCAGGGTCCTGGTATCAAGCCCTGCATCAGGCTCTCTGCTCAGCAGGGATCCTGCTCTCCAACCACCCCCCCCCCGCCTGCTTCTCTCCCTACTTGTGATCTCTATCTCTATCAAATAAATAAATAAAATCTTTTTTAAAAATCCTACACAATTCAGAGTTCATAATCTGTAGAAAATATGTGTGTATATATTGTAAATTTGTGTGTATGTGTATATATATATATATATATATATATATATATATATATGAATACATATACAGATATACACACACAGACAAAATTAGTATATATGTGCACACATACTCACAAGGATATTCATATATGTGTCTGTGTATAAATATATGATAGAAAGGAGTGTGTGACAGGAAACCGATGTCAGGTGGAAACACACACACACAGGTGAACCACACAGAAGCCACCGTGACTGTCAGCTACAAACAGGCTCCCACTTCCCACTCAGTATGCAGGGCAGATCACATGGGGCTCCTCTTGTGACTCACCTTTCCTGGAAACGTACAACAGGAGGATTCTAACACATCACACCTGTCACTGAGCTTTTAACTTATGAGAAAATATTACCTTGGAACTCATTTAGTTTCGAATCGCAGACACCTAAGGTCTTAACTGTCCCCACATCCTCACACAAACCAGACTCTTCCCCACAGGGACCGACTCCAAACACACTTCAGTTCTTGTCCCTTCTTGCCATCCTGACAGCAGCCACACAGTCCACTCTGCAGAGACACCTCCTCCAGCCTCTCCTCACAAATCACCTGCCTGTCATTTTGTCAATGTCACTTCATTCCATGCAGTCACCTGACACTGCACGTTTTCCCCTATTGTTATTTTATTAATTAACTATTTTCTGCTAATTATTATCCTAGGTAGTCATGCGATACATGTCCCTCTGAATCATAGGCATGAACACTCAGGTGCTTATTTTTCTCCCATAGAAATGTCTGAAGTCAGATGGTGGTTCTCATCAATTCCATAAGGTCCCAAATCTTCTCACTTTCCCACCATCACTTCTATGGAGGTTTTTCTTTTCCTTTTGTTGACAGCAGACCTCGGGACAGCTGTGGCAGCTCCAGCTCTCCCAGCCAAGTACCAGAGCAAGAGCACTGTATAAATCTAGTCTGTTTCTTTCCTTCACAAGACTAAAATTCCCCCAAAAGATCCCCAGGCACATAACACATTTACTGGTCAGCTTTGGACCATGAGTCATTGTTGTCCCAGTGGCACCGGAGAGTAGCCATAGCGTGACTTCTAAATGAATATAGAAGACAAGATGCAGATAGAAGGGTTTGGAGTCTAAATGCTGTATCAGCAAAGCATGTGTGTCCACCCTGCTTCACCAGTCCCAAGAGAGGAACTCTGACATAATGGCTGTGTCTTGTTCACACCAATTTCCAGGATGGAATGCCTCCCAGAACAAAGTGGGTCTGAATAAATATCTGTTAAGTGACATTTCTCCTATCTCTGACTTGGAAGCAATAGTCACGTTTGCCCAGGTTGGTCCTGCACTAGCCGCTGACACCAGTAAGAGGAAGTCCCTGATTCCTGTGTCCTCTAGTGCCAACCTCCAAAACCACATACGTGGCCACCCAACACCCATACTTCATATGAGCCCTGCATTCTCCTCCTCTAAATGATCCTGCTTATATTTTCATTGGTAATCTGATCAGCTCTTGCATGATGTTGAGGGTGGCAGGGGCTTCTTAGAGAAAAGCAATTCCTCAAATGGAGCCTAAGCCCAGGGATCAGGGAATCGGGATCTTCTGATCAGAATTTCTGACCAGAATTTCAAATCTGGACAAAGGAATTCTTGCACCTCCAGCAGCATGTGGCGTGGCCTCCAGTGGGCAGTAAGATCACCTGACAAAGTCACCTGGACATGGGGTATGTCTGGGCATCAGGGGTTTAACAGGGTGGGAGACTTCATCACTACCACCTGAGACCTAAGGGAAAAGCTATAGGGTTTCTATAATGTCACCTTTACCACCAACATAAAATTATGACTCCTTGTTGCTTAGATCTGTGTCTTCTAGAATTTGCCTCTGTCTCTTGCACAGGTCCAGTACTTCATGCCTCTGTAGCACAGCCCATTCTGCTAAAACCCAGTCACTGTCAAACCTCACTCAAGCACTGGGTCTATCCCAGGAACTGAGTGCACACTGGGGAGACTGAGCCACAGAATCTATGACCTGCCCTAGGAGCTCTCCCTGAGGACATCACCTGCAGTACTTCAGTGGCTCCTACAAATCTCCATGTGTGCTTAGCAAGTGAAGAATTCTTTTCAAGTTTGATGAACACAAACAGGGACCTGGGCAGAAACTGCACTGACCTAAGCCTCTTATGGCCACCCAGGAGCAAGGAGAGGACATTTCAGAGCCAACTATGGGGCAAGCTGGTAAATCAGAATCCCCTGGGCTGATGGGAGGTCTGCAGGAGACACCACTACCTCTGTTTCCCTTGGAGCTCAAGCTTCTCTCAAACCACTAAGCTCCTCAGCAGTATATTTGCATAAATGATCTGCATAACCTGCAGGTGTTACCAACAAGGGGGTAATAAAGGCCTGGGAAGGAATGTGCCCAGACTAGGGCCTCAGGGACTAGAATTGGGGCACATTCATCATGGCCTGGACCCCTCTTCTCCTCGGATTCCTGGCTCAGTGCACAGGTGCTGAGCCCAGGCTCACACCCACCCAGACCCACAGAACTGTCACAAGCCTGGCCTGACACAGAGCTCAGTGGGGCACTCACTGCCTGTAGGGGGCAAGATGCTCAGGACCCAGCTGCCAGATGAAGGACCGGAGGGCTTTCTGTGAGCCCTGAGGGACTGCACCTGCCCAGGGAAAGAGGGTCATGGTCCTGTTTGTTCAAAGGCTCCAGCTGCCATCCAGGCCCAGGGGTCCCAGGGGCTGAGACTGATAGGAGGGGTTCCCTGTATGCCCAAAGTATCCCTAAATATCAATCTAGGTCATATGGGTGGGGGTTTCCAAAGATGAGACCCAAATTTGAAGGCCCACCTCTCCTTTTCTCTCTTGCAGGTTCTGTGGCTGCCTATGTGCTGACTCAGCCTCCCTCAGTGTCAGTGAACCTGGGACAGACAGCCAGCATCACCTGTGGGGGAGACAACATTGGAAATACATATGCTTCCTGGTACCAACAGAAGCTGGGCCAGGCACCTGTGATGATTATCTATAGTGATAGCAACCGGCCCTCAGGGATCCCAGACCGGTTCTCTGGCTCCAACTCAGGGAACACGGCCACCCTGACCATCAGCGGGGCCCAGGCAGAGGACGAGGCTGACTATTACTGTCTATCATATAAGAGTGATAGTAGTAATGATCACAGTGACACAGGCAGATTGGAAAGTGAGACACAAACCCCTTCCCCATCTGAGTCACACTATCCTCCAGCCCCAGGAGGCCTGTGCACAGAGCAGTGAACAGGTCTGACCTAGGACCCCAGGTCTGAGGTTCACAGGCTACTCCCTCTTCCCTGCCCTGCAGGTGGGCTCTGCAGAGGATATATGATGAACAACACAAAAATTACCATTGAGTGAGTTTCCATTTGTTTGAAGAGGTAGAGCATGACTGAACATGTCCAGTGCAGATGTCAACGAACTTTGTACAGGGCCACATCTCACCTCTGGAGATGAGAACTGCAGCATCTAAGAGTAAAAATGCACAGGGTGACACTGACAACAGATTAGATGCTGCAAAAGAAGAGATTCACAAACTCCATGACATCAAAGTAGTAACCATCCAAAATGAAATAAGACAAAAAAAAGAAAAAGACTATAAGAAATGAACAGAACTCAGTCGGTTGTGGGATCACCTCATGCAGTGCACTATGCTTGTAACTGGAGCCCCTGAACAGAGAAGATAGACAGGAGGGAAGAGAAATGACGCTTAAGGTGGTACTGCACAAATATTATACGTTTGGTGAAAACAATAACCGACATAGTCAAGTTCAACAAAGCTCTAGCACAAGAACCATGAGGTACCGACACTGTCATCACGTCACACCCATACTGATGAACATCAGTGTGGAAGAGTCATCTGTGAAGCAGCCAGAGAGAATGTGCAGGTCGTCTGCAGAGGAACAAATATGGTGAGAGCAGATTCTTATGAGCAATGCAAGCAAGAAGATGGTAGAGAAATGTCTTTTACAAGAAAGCTACTAAACTATGTGTCTGTAGGGGACCTGAGTGGCCCTTTCTGTTAAGCTTCTGCCTTTGGCTCAGGTCATGATCCTAGAGTCCCAGGATCAAGCCATTTGCCCCACAGCCTGCTCAACAGGTAGTCTGCTTCTAGCTCTCGCTTTGCCCCAACCCCACCTTGTGTGCTTGTGTGTCCCCTCTCTCTTTCTCTCAAATGAATAAAATATTTATATATATAAAGATTTTATGCTGTATCAACATATAGACTATGTGTGTGTGTATATATATGTGTGTGTGTATATATATACATATATATAGTTATTTATATATAAACATATATATAGTTATTTATTTATTTAATACATATATATAGTTATTTATTTATTTAAAATAAATACACACATATATATAGTTATTTATTCATTTAAGAAGGAAAAATTTGTCCGTCTGAAATCCATTATCCCATGAATATATCTCTCGAAAATGAAGCAAGATAAAACTCTTAGCCTGCACAATGTCATGTAATCGATCACCCACAGACGCTCACTACAGCAGTGAGTAACAGAGGCCCCTCGCACAGAGGAACAGTCTCTCAGACAGCAAAGTGACTCCACACAAAGGGATGGAGAGCATCAGCTTTGGGAACTACCTGGACAAACATAGAGATGTCTCTGGATGATCACTGCGTGAAGCCAAACATAATAACAACATTCTCTGGCTCATGATGAATCTCAGAATAAAACTCATGACCACCATAGCCCAAAGTTGTGGGTGGGTGAGAAGAACATATTAAACAGTCCTTGTTCTATGTGAGGTGATATGAAATCACTAGAAAGTAGACTTTGAGAAGGGTGATTGGTCCTATAAACCTTGAAGAAACAATACACTAAAACCTCTCAAGAACAAAGAGTTATACCTAATGAGGTGTGTTCATTAGGGTTCTCCAGACAGAACCACAGGAGAGGCACACAGCTGAGCCTTGAACAACATGAGCTGAATTGCTCGAGTCCAGTTACTCACAAGGGTTTACATGATAGTAAAGTAAATGTATTTTCTCTTGTTCATGCATTTTCCCCAAACCTGTATGTTTTATTTCCACAAGACAGCCAGGAATGGGATTCCTGAGCAGCCAGACAGTTGGAAGGACATTCCTCCCGTAGAGGGTGCCTGCCCGATCCAGGGTCTACCCCAAAGCAGAAGCCTGGTTTTCATGAAGACAGCAAGGGTAACTCAAGGATCGCTCCAAGGGGACCTGGTCTCCTGTGATGAGTGCACACCTGCAGAGCTATGGGGAGCAGAGAAGGTCCTTCTTTATTACCATGACCCTTCTGTGGAACATACCACATCGCCACACAGCCTTCTGGTCAATATTCTGCTGGTCAATACCTTCACTTGGTGAAGGTCCATTTGATGGCATTTCCCAGCTTTCTCCACACCTCGGGCCAGATTTCCATTCCTTTCCACAGGTGGCAAGTGTCCTCCTATTCACTCAGATTTTGCTGTGCTTATGGATTTGTCCTGAGAGCAAACAGTGATCTCATCAATCTGCACATGACTCTGTGGTTGCTGCCTCTCCAACTGGTCACAAGGGAAGGCCAGTCTCCATGAAGCCCACTCAGTAGAGGGGGTTTGAGGGTCGAGGAGCTGAGTGCAGCTCACGTCTGTTTACGACATTGTTAGGGCAGGTTGATGACCATGCACAGGTACTTCTGCATTAACCATAAGCCCATCGATGTTCTTGGCTGAGGACTGGTGCACGGGATCAGCACAGTGCCCATCCTCATGGAGGCTTGCCTGGGACTGCCCAGCCAGGGGCTGCAAGGGGCCCCACATCAGCACCAGTGATCCTAATTTTCCTAATTTTCTTCTTCATGACATTTTCCTTTTTGACTCACTTTTTTTGTGAGAATACAATATATAGTGCATATAACATATAAAATATGTGTTAACCCACTGTGTAAGTTGTCAGTAAGTTTTATGGTCAAGAGTAGACTACTAGTAGTTCAGGTTTGGGAGAGACAAAGATATATGCAGATTTTAGACTGCACCTCTGTCAGCACCTCTAACACCTGCTTTTTTCAAACCTCAACTGTAATGTGAATTTTTCACAATCTGTTCAAAAATATAAAAGAATGTGGTAGGCTTCTTAACTCACTTCATATAGACATTGTTACACTGATATGAAAAGTACACATCACATGAGAACAAAAGACTACTATCTTTTTTTTTTTTTTTTACTTTTTTAAAAATTTCTTTTCAGCGTAACAGAATTCACACCCAGTGCTCCATGAAATACGTGCCCTCCATAATACCCACCACCTGGCTCACCCAACCTCCCATCCCCTGCCCCTTCAAAATACTCAGATTGTTTTTCAGAGTCCATAGTCTCTCGTGGTTCATCTCCCCTTCCAATTTCCCTCAACTCCCTTCTCCTCTCCATCTCCCCATGTCCTCCATGTTATTTGTTATGCTCCACAAATAAGTGAAACCATATGATACTTGACTCTCTCTGCTTGACTTATTTCACTCAGCATAATCTCCCAGTCCCGTCCATGTTGCTACAAAAGTTGAGTATTCGTCCTTTCTGAGGGAGGCATAATACTCCATAGTGTATATGGACCACATATTCCTTATCCATTCATCCGTTGAAGGGCATCTTGGTTCTTTCCACAGTTTGGTGACCGTGGCCATTGCAGCTATAAACATTGGGGTACAGATGGCCCTTCTTTTCACTACATCTGTATCTTTGGGGTAAATACCCAGTAATGCAATTGCAGGGTCATAGGGAAACTCTATTTTTTTTAATTTCTTGAAGAATCTCCACACTGTTCTCCAAAGTGGCTGCACCAACTTGCATTCCCAACAACAGTGTAAGAGGGTTCCCCTTTCTCCACATCCTCTCCAACACACGTTGTTTCCTGTCTTGCTAATTTTGGCCATTCTAACTGGTGTCAGGTGGCATCTCAATGTGGTTTTGATTTGAATCTCCCTGATGGCTAGTGATGATGAACATTTTTTCATATGTCTGATAGCCATTTGTATGTCTTCATTGGAGAAGTGTCTGTTCATGACTTCTGCCCATTTTTGGACGTGATTATCTGTTTTGTGTGTGTTGAGTTTGAGAAGTTCTTTATAGATCTTGGATATCAGCCCTTGGTCTATAGTGTCATTTGTAAATATCTTTTCCCATTCCATGCGTGCCTCTTTGATTTGCTGCCTGGTTCATTTGCTGTGCAGAGGTTCTTATCTGGGTGAATTCCCAAAAATTCATTTTTGCTTTTATCTCCCTTGCCTTTGGAGCTCTGTCTTGAAATAAGTTTCTGTGGCTGATGTCAAAGAGGTTACTGGCTGTATTCTCCTCTAGGATTTTGATGGATTCCTGTCTCACATTGAAGTATTTCATCCATTTTGAGTTTATACTCGTTTATGTTGTAAGAGAATGGTTAAGTTTCAGTCTCCTATACATAGCTGTCCAATTTTACCAGCACCATTTATTGAAGAGTCTTTCTTTTTGTCATTGAATATTTTTCCTGCTTTGTCAATGATTATTTGGCTATAGAGTTGAGGGTCCATACCTGTGCTCTCTATTCTGTTCCACTGATCTATGTATCTGCTTTTGTTTTGTTTTGTTTTGTTTTTCAGGGAGAGCAGTACCATCCTCTCTTGGTGATCACAGCTGTAACATACTTATGTACTTTAGGTCTTAACTTATATTTCAAATATTATCTTGAATTTGAAAATATGCTCTTGGGGTGCCTGGGTGGCTCAGTGGGTTAAAGCCTTGGCCTTTGGCTCAGGTCATGATCCCAGGGTCCTGGGATCAAGCCCCACATCAGGCTCTCTGCTCAGTGGGGAGCCTGCCTCCTCCTCTCTCTCTGCCTGCCTCTCTGCCTATTTGTGATCTCTGTCTGGCAAATAAATAAATAAAATCTTAAAAAAAGAAAATATGCTCTTTATGAATATATGGCTCTTATCATAAAGAATCAATAGTGAATGAATTGTATTACTTGTTAAATTGCGATTGAAAATATCTCAGTAATGGAGCATATGAATCAATAAAATAAAAGTATCATTATCCTAGAGTAATGTATGATCCAAGTGTTATAGGTTACTAACTGCACAATTCTGCTTGATCTACGAAAAAGAAGTGAATAATTGTACTGGAATATATATTTTATCCTCCTCCAATTAATCCAAAAGTGCAAGGCAGGTTTCAAAGCTTGAGGGGTTCTCCCAAGATGTCACTAATCTCAAAGAAGATGAGGGTCTCACGAGGAGGTGGGGGAGATTCCAGAGGCTGAGGAAAGGAGTGGGAGTTAGTAAATCAGAAGAGAGGGGCTGAATGCAGGGAGTTCAGTGTCCTCTACCAGGAGCCACATCCTGAGGAAGCAGAAACCTGGAAGCAGAGCTCTTCTCGCAGTACTGACAGAACCACATGGCCAGGAACAGAGAGGAACACATTACCTCCTTCCCAGCACCAATCAGATGATTGGTCCTTGTGAAATACATGTTTCAAAAATGACTTCACAAGTCCTTGAACACAAAAAGAATTCTATTTTAAATACAAATAGAAAACAAAACAAAGCAAAACAAAACAAAAAAGCTTTAGCTTGTCTTTTTCTACCATAATTAGATGACACAGCATAGTTTTTTTTCCTTCTCCTGCATCCCGTCCTCCCTCTGGGATGGCTCTTTTCATGGTCACTAATGCAGAACTTCCCTTTCACATTCCATCCCACTTCATTCCTTGTTCCTACTATTTCAAAATAGAGAACAAACTCTATCATCAATCCTAAATGGGATCTATCTGATGTCTCCTAATGTGGTAATACTTAAGTAGTAATTCCATTCAACAGTTAGATGGTTTTCTCTACACTAATATTGAGGAAGTCCAAAAAGATACTTAAAAACAATTCCATTTAAGATAACATGAAAATGAATAAAATGTTTGGGACTGAACTTAACCAAGTAGGAAAAAGACTTGTAAAGTGAAAACTACAAATTATTGCTGAAAAAATATTTTAAAAAGTGAGAGGACACTATGACCAAATGTTGGATGACTTAATATTGTGAAACCAGGGGTGCCTGGGTGGCTCTGTGGGTTGAGCCTCTGCTTTCAGCTCGGGTCATGGTCTCAGGGTCCTGGGATCGAGCCCCACATTGTGCTCTCTGCTAAGCAAGGAGCCTGCTTCTCCCTCTCTCTCTTTGTCTGCTGCTCTGCCTGCTTGTGATTTCTCTTTCTGTGTCAAATAAATAAATAAAATCTTTTTTAAAATATTGTAAAATACAACCAATACTGTCCAAATCTATCTCCAAATTTGGTGCCATCCTGCCATGTCCTTTCTGTCCCCATCTTATTTCACAATGTATACTGTTCACTCCCTGTCATTCCTTGTTTGGGAAGATGGTGCATATAAATCTTTGTTCATTAGAAACAGATTATAGACACCCCCATGAATTCCATGGAACTCTGAATGAAACAACTTTGTTTTAGGGCCCAATGTGTGTAGAGGAAAGGCCCAAGAGGGTTTTAGCACAGGAGAGAGGGAAGAACACCTCAGAAGGGAAGATAACTCCATTTATAGTAATGTTATCTTTGTATCAATCATCATACTGACTTAATAACAAAAGTAGTCTGAAAATATTAAATATATCAGAGAGTCAAATAAATAAGAATTCCGGGCTAACATTTAAGGAAAAAATTGAACCCAGTGAAGTAGGTGAGAGCAAAAGACACAATTTCCCTCATGGTATTATACTGTCACAGCAAACATAGGTTGAAAAATCCTTGCAGTGAAGGCTGAGGACCTGACAGGATAATCTAAACCCAACAAGAAAACAACAATTGTCACACTGTAAGATGAGTCCATGAGAATTATTATGATGTGTGAACCATCTTAGTACTTGAGAACTTTAAGGCCTTTACTTTGTTCAAAATGTTGGTAGACTGGTAATGACCCCAGGTAACTAGAAGAAGCAAACTCCAATGTTAGATAATCCTGAAACTTTTTTTTAATATAAGCACTGAGCAGCCCATCATGTATTTAGCTGTTTGGAGAGCAATTTTTATTTGAAAAAAAAAGAAAGAAAGAGGAAAGAAAAAATATCTCAGCCCCAAACACCACAGTGGGCATCTCCTCATTCTACTGCTGCCCTGGGCAGTGACATTAGAATTATCCTGTTGCCTAGTTTGGACACATTTCCAGGATTGCTGGGTGGTGTCAGAAGGGTTGATGGGCTAAGCATCTGAGCCCAGCAGGGGTTGCTATGGCATAGGTGCTGTGAGAATTGTGTTTTGGGCCAGGTCAACTAGGAAAATATACGAATTCTTGCACACTTAGCATGCAGTGTCCTCACCGAAGTGTAATTCTGCAGCACAAGGGCCCCTGGAGCCACATGAGTGATCACCTCTAGCTCATTTTGTCATGTCACCTTTCATCCTCCATTCCCATGAAGTCAGTGTTCAGGATGGTGTTCAGACAGGGACAGAAAATGCCACACCTGGACTAATTTGCCTATTGAAACATCACCTGCAATGCTACCTGGGTATAGGACAAGAGACCCCTGGGAAGGGAAGATGTTAATGTCCACTAGGAGCAGAGCTCTGGGGCTTCTCTCTCCTGTCCTGATTCTTCCTTCACCTACTCCCTCATAGACAGGAAGTTCCCTTCAGGGCTGAGAGAAAAAATGCAGAGTGTGGTCATTTGCACTGCTTTGCTCCCATCATCACACAGGGTGACCACCGTCTTATTGTTTCTGTCTCCTTGTATCTTTAGCTCCCCTTCAGAGCCCTAAGTTGGACTATGCTATTCTATCACTCACAATAACTGAGTCTATGTTAGAGAAAAAATAAAATTTACTTAACTAGTAATCGTTATTTATAAATGTTATATATTATAAAATATATAAGCATTATACAAACATATATGTTAAGTATATCATGCATTATATTATATTTTGATTTATAAGTTGTAGGTACTGCAATATGTAGGTATCACATATAAATATCTTATATTATGTATAAATATATGCACTATATTATGTTAGGTGTTGAATTTTATATATGCCACAAATTATATACTATATATGTTATATGCATATCCTTTATTTATTTAAAAGAGTATGAGAGAGAATGTAGCACAAATACATATTCTGACACTAGGAAAACAATGAAACGTAAACCAGCAGGCACAGCATCCTGTGAATACAGCTGATAAGTACAAGTAAATCCGTGGTATACAGAGAGACATTCACCTAAACCCAGGGAGGACTGGAGCTGAGAGGAGGTGACTAAAATCTCTTGATGATGTGCATGCAGACCTTGGGGAAATCAAATAAGACTCACTGAGTCATATGTCAGAAGCCTTGAGCAGAGAGAGAGCTTGTGAGTTTCCAGAGGTGCTTCCCTGACACACCATGGGAGAAGAACATGAAGTTATGGACCCAGTGGACCAGGATTCACTGATACTCTAGAGCCTGGTGAATATGCGAATCAGTCCAGCCCTCAGCAATAAAGAGCATAGCCCAGAGAAAGCTTTTCCCTGGGTCCAGGAGACCAATGCAAGTGCCACCCAGGAGCGCTCCTCTCTAGGGTTGGCTCAGGGATCCCTACAAATGTCAGGGAGTCTTGCTGATTACTGTGATCTCCCAATGTATTCACGATGGAATATATAGTAAATGCTTTAGCTCTCACACTGTCATGATTTTAGTTTTTATTTGTGTAATATGAATTCGGCTTCAAACACAATCAGAAATCCAATATGATTTGTGTAATATGTGTGATATTAATTCACATATTAATATTTGTGATATGAATTCAGTTCTCAAACACAATCAGAAATGCAAATAGTAAATACATGGATTACATGAAAAACACAATGTGCCAGCGATTCTTAAATTTATATAAAATCATATTTTATTTCCCATTTTGATGAACACTGATTTTGTTGCTGAACTTCGAAGATGACTGAAGAAATGTTACCTTCGTCCTTCACCTCAGTCCTAATACCCTCACTTGCTCTTCCCATTTCTTCTGCCCCATAGGACACTATTCAACAAAGGGGGTTTAAATGTTCTATGATGATCACACCAACTGATTCAGAAACTACGTCATTTTTATTTATGATTATGAATCTTATGTTTCCTAATTTATCATCTAATGTTGAGAGAAATGCCCTAATTTATTGGTGAGATTATTACTTTTATTCTAAAACACTGCAGGTACTTTGAAGAGGACCATAGTATTGATGTCTTCTTAGAGCAGAAGAGAGCTGGCATTCTGAGCTTGACAATGCAGTTCTGCATGTGAACTCCATCACTGGTCCCCCACTGCTGCTATTGGAGACAGTTTCAAGGACTATGTCCGTAGGGGACAATTTCCCTTCACACACCCACATATGGCTCTGTGATTCCCGCTGGGTTTATGACTGAAGAAAAGAGGGCCCACTAATCTCTCCCAAAAGACAGAATTAGGGATTTCAGTGGGGAGGGAAAATTTCCAGGCATGGCCTAGGTTTGGGATGAAGTATAAGCAAGGCAAGGAGGTGGAGAACACACTCATATGCTCATTCAGTATTCAGGATTTCCAGCAAAGAAACTTGATTCTGAGGTGACAAGAGTTCTGGGGGAGCCCCTTTGGTGAAGTACCACTCCCTGTCACTCTATCACAGTCACCCTAAAGGCACTGGTCTGTGTGAGGTCCCAGCATCTGCCTCTTTCACGATCTCCCCAAGGGGAAATCATGGTGACACTGGCTCTTGGAAAGAGAGGATGTTGTTTTCTATGAAATACATGAAAAGACCTCAAGGACACCCCACATCAGCTTAGGAGTCCAAAGAGGCTACATGCAGTGAGGGTCCCCACAATAGCCAGTCTTATGCATTTCTCAGTGTCTTCATTATTGGCTTACGTTAGAGGAAGAGACTCTGGGTCTGTGGGGAGCCACATAAAAGTAATTTCTTAGGGTAATTCTTGTCTACCATAACAGAAACTATGTCTCTTGATTTTGGGGAAAGATTATCAGATTGTGGTGACCCAGGAGCCATCACTGTCAGTGTCTCTAAAAGAAAGAGTCATACTTATTTTTGGTCCTACATCTGGGTCAGTCTCTACCAATTACTAACCTGGCTGATACCAACAGAGCCTAGACCAGGCTCCCCTTATTTGCCAGACAAATAATCATCCTTCTGAGGTCCCTGATCACTTCTATGGATCCATCTCTGGGAATAAAACCACCCTTAACATTGTTGGGCCTCAGCCTGAGGAAGAGGCTGACTATCACTGTATGCTCTATGTGGGTGGTGGTGTTTACACAGTGGTTTAAATCTATGGGAAAGTGCATCCAGAACCTCTCATGTGGTCAGAATGATTCAGCTAATAGAAGCAGGAGAGGAAGTGTTTGGGGGGAAATTCACCATCACCATGGGAAGTGAGGCTCCCTGGCCCAATTATCCTGCCCAGTGGTTCATGGGTATGTGCTCCATCCCATTTCTTCTAGGGTGTGCTCCTCTCTCCAGTGTGACCCCTCAATACCGGGATTCCTCTCTTTCTCTCTGCCTAGATTGATGGGAAGGGAACTCAAACACAAACAATGAGACGTGGTGACCTCACTGCTCATTGTGAGATGTTTCTGATTCAAATGTATCAATAAACAAGCTCTCTGAAGTATATTGCAATTCAGGCCTCAAGAAGCAAGAAGAGTCTCAAATATATAACATAACCTTAAACCTAAAGAAGCTAAAAAAAAAAATAGAAATAAAGCCTGGGAGGGAGACAAGATGGCGGGGAAGTAGGAGGAGGCGCCTTTTCAACCTGTACCCTAAAGTGAGCTGATTACCTACCAAAGAACTCCGATCACCCATGAAATCAGCCCGAGATCAGAATTATACACGTCTGGATCTCTACGGGGACAGAAGACGCCAGTGGGCAGGTAAAGCAGAGTGGGAACATCAGACTGATATCGGAAGATAAACAAAAGGGTGAGGGAGCCCCCAGAGGCGACCTATTGGAAAGAAATGCCCCAATACAAGAGTGCCCTGTGTCTGGGGACCAGCATTAACTTGGATTCTGGTTGAAAGCACTCAAAAAGAGCAAAGGCTTGCGGGCGGAAATTGTGGGAATCGCAGCAGCTAGGGACAGGGGCTTAAGTCCCCGGACCCAGGACAGCCTCCCCTGGCACTGATCCAGAGAGAGTGCAGCTGAGAAACCAGGTCTTGGTCCCTGAGCTGCCAGAGCGCCTGAGAACATGTGGAGTCTGGCTCCCGTGAGGGGCTGGGAGACGCCCAAGACTGCAGACCTTGCACCTTGCTATCAGCCTGAGATGCGCCCGCCCCACACCCTACCCTGAGAGAGGTGCGCGAAGGCCCAGCCTGGTGCTCTGGGACCCTCGCCGCACTAGAGCCCCACACCCTCCCCTGGGAGAGGTGCATGCAAGTCCAGCGCTCTTAGACCCAGAAAGACCAGGCACTACCAGGCCCGGCCAGCGGGAAAATCTCAGTGTGCGATCACTGCTTGGAACCTCTCTGGTGGTCTGGAGTTGCGTCACTGCCATGGTTTCGCATACAAGCAGGAGATCCTGCAGCCCCAGGAACTGCAACTAGGAACCTGCTCTGCCAGCAGCCAAGGGGGTAATTTATATGGGCTCTGCAGCACCCACAGGGGAGCAGACTGAGGCTTCTCTCTGAGAAGGAGGTCGGGGTGCAGTTTGCTTTCCTCTAAACCTCCAAAAACCATCAAAAGCTGTCAAGGCGAGAGAAAAGAAGTGAACAGACATAAAAACCTCCAGAGAACAAAAGCCTGAAAAAACCGGTTTCCTCAGAGCCCACCCCCTTGAGGGGGGCGGGAGGACTTAACTCAGGGAACATCATTGACTGAAAACCCACGTGGCAGCCCCCTTCCCCAGAAAACAAACCAGGAAAGAAAAAAAAAAAAGACTACAAGAGAACAACCACCACTACTTCATAGATACAACTTTTATTTTTAACTCATTCCCACTATTCTGGTTCATTTTTTTTTTCATTTTTTACATAGATAGATTTTTAACCTATTTACCATCACAGTGAGATGTCCAGTACATCAAATTCCATAATAAACTTCTTACCTGAACTTTTTGATACATACGGCTGTGTTTTTCTTTTGCTTTTCTATTTTTTTTTAATTTTTAAAAAAATTTTAGTTTAGTTTAGTCTAGTTTATTATTTTTTTATTTTTATTATCTAATATTAATACAGAGTTAAACTTCAAGGTAACCCCCTTTCCCCAATCAATGATACTCCTATAGGTAAACCAATTTTTAATCCCCTTTTATCTTAGAAAAGTTGAGTCCTTTAACAAAGATATCAAGATACATCCAGGAAGAATCACAATAAACTTCCTCACCCACACTGAAAATCTATAACCACACGCCCATCCTTTTCTTCCGCCAGTGTTTCTGTGTATTTGTGTTTGTCCTGATAGTATATAAATATTATACTTGGGGTTCTTTTTGATGAGGTTCTTACTTTTTTTGCATATATATTTTTTTTTTCTCTTGTCTTATAATTTTTCAGTCTTTTCGTTTGTCTGTTTTTGTTTGTATACTTCATAAATCTTACCTTGGGGCCCATTTGGGCTGAACCTTCTCTTTTATCTTCCCTTTTTTTTTTCCTGTCTCTCTCTCTCTCTATTTTTTCTTTTTTTTAATTTTTTCTCTCATTTGGGTGGGGAATCCTGAGTGCTCAGAAGTGTCCCAGGGTGCACCTTGACTGCACCATGGTCGATACATCCAGCTACATCTGTTCAGTCATCTCAAACCAAAATGACTAGGAGAAGGAATCCCCAACAGAAGAAAAATACAGAGGATGGGCCTTCTGCAACAGAACTAATGGCTATCAACATAGACAATATGTCGGAAAGAGAATTCAGGCTAACAATTATCCAGGCGATAGCTAGGTTGGAGAAAGCCATGGATGACCAAACAGAATTGATCAAGGCAGAATTGAAAGCCACCAGGGATGATGTTCACAATGTCAGGGCAGAGCTGAAGGCCACCAGGGATGAGGTTCACAATGCTCTCAATGAGTTCCAATCTAATCTAAATTCTCTAAAAGCTAGGGTAACTGAGACAGAAAATAGAATTAGTGATCTGGAGGACAAACAGATAGAGAGAAAGGATCAGGAGGAAGCCTGGAACAAACAGGTTAGAAGACACGAAATCAGAATCAGGGAAATAAATGAAACGTTCCAACGTCAGAATTATTGGAATCCCTGAAGGGGAGGAGAAAGAAAGAAGTCTAGAAGATATAGTGGAACAAGTTCTTCATGAAAATTTTCCCAATCTCACGAATGGAACCAGCATTCATGTACTAGAGGCAGAACGGTCTCCCCCCAAGGTTATAAATTCCAAAAAAACATCCAGGCACCTGATAGAAATCATAATTGAGAAATCATAATTGTAGATAAAATCTCTTGAAAGCTGCTAGGACAAAGAAGCTCCTTACGTACAGAGGAAAGCCCATCAGAATAACGTCAGACCTGTCCACAGAGACCTGGCAAGCCAGAAAGAGCTGGCAAGATAAATGAGAAGAACATGCAGCCAAAAATACTTTATCCAGCAAGACTGACATTCAAAATGGATGGAGAGATAAAGAGTTTCCAAGACTGGCAAAGCTTAAAAGACTATGCAACCACCAAGCCGACACTGCAGGAAATATTAAGGGGAGTTCTATAAAAGAGGAAAAATCCTAAGAATAGCATTGAACAGAAATATAGAGACAATCGACAGAAAGAAAGACTTCAAAGATAACACAATGTCAATAAAAATGTATCTCTCAATAACCACTCTCAATGTGAATGGCCTAAATGAGCCCGTAAAACAACACAGGGTGGCAGATTGGATAGAATGACAGGACCCATCCATATGTTGTCTACAAGAGACCCATTTTGAACCTAAAGATACACCCAGACTGAAAGTGAAGGGATGAAGAAGCATCTTTCATGCCAATGGACCTCAAAGGAAGCCAGGGTAGTGATTCTCATATCAGATAAATTAGATTTTAAACAAAAGACGGTAGTAGGAGATACAGAAGGACACTACATCATTCTTAAAGGGACATCCACCAAGATGATCTAACAATTGTAAATATCTACACTCCCAATATGGGAGCAGCCAATTACATAAGAAAACTATTAATCAAGATAAAGAGTCATATTTATATGAATACATTAATAGTAGGAGATCTTAACATGCCTCTCTCAGAAATAGACAGATCGTTGAAGCAGAAAATCAATAAAGAAATGAGAGCATTAAATGACACATTGGACCAGATGGACCTCATAGATATATACAGAACATTCCACCCTAAAACAACAGAATACTCATTCTTCTCAAGTGCACATGGAACCTTCTGGAGAATAGACCACACACTGGGTCACAAATCAGGGCTTAACCAATACCAAAAGACTGAGATTTTTCCCTGCATATTCTCAGATCACAATGCTTTGAAACTGGAGCTCGATCACAAGGAAAAGTTTGGAAGGAACTCAAACACCTGGAAGCTAAAGACCACCTTGCTTAAGAATGCTTGGATCAACCAGGAGATCAAAGAAGAACTTAAACAATTCATGGAAACCAATGAGAATGAAGACACTTCACTCCAAAACCTATGGGATACAGCAAAGGCAGTCCTAAGGGGGAAATACATAGCCATCCAAGCCTCTCTCAAAAAAATTTGAAAAATCCAGATTACACGAGCTATCTCTACACCTTAAAGAACTGGAGAATCAACAACAAATCAAATCAACTACACACATAAGAAGGTGCATAATCAAGACTAGAGCAGAGATCAATGAGGTAGAAACCAGAGATACAGTAGAACGTATCAATGAAACTAGAAGCTGTTTTTTTGAAAGAATCAATAAGATCGATAAATCATTGGCCACACTAATCCAAAAGAAAAGAGAGAAAGCCCAAATTAATAAAATTATGAATGAAAAGGGAGAGATCACAATTAACACCAAGGAAGTAGAAACAATCATTGGAAGTTATTATCAACAGTTATATGCCAATAAGCTAAGCAACCTAGATGAAATGGATGCATTCCTGGAAAACTATAAACTCCCAAAATTGAACCAGGAAGAAATTGACCACCTGAATAGACCGATATCTAGTAACAAAATTGAAGCAGTGATCAAAAGCCTCCCAAAAAACAAGAGCCCAGGACCTGACGGATTCCCTGGGGAATTCTATCAAACGTTCAAAGGAGAAATAACACCTATTCTCCTGAAGCTGTTTCAAAAAATTGAAGCAGAAGGAAAACTTCCAGACTCTTTTTATGAAGCCAGCATTACCCTGATCCCCAAACCAGGCAAAGACCCTACCAAAAAGAAGAATTTCAGACCAATATCCCTGATGAATATGGATGCTAAGATTTTCAACAATATCCTAGCAAACAGGATCCAACAGCACATTAAAAAGATTATCCACCATGACCAGGTGTGATTCATCGCTGGGTTACAGGGATGGTTCAACATTCGCAAATCAATCAGTGTGATAGAACAAATCAATAAGAGAAGAGAGAAGAACCACATGGTCCTCTCAATTGATGCAGAAAAAGCATTTAACAAAATCCATCATCCGTTCCTGATTAAAACGCTTCAAAGTATAGGGATAGAGGGAACATTCCTGAACTTCATCAAATCTATCTATGAAAGACCCACAGCAAATATCATCCTCAATGGGAAAAAGCTTGCAGCCTTCCCGTTGAGATCAGGAACACGACAAGGATGACCACTCTCAACACTCTTGTTCAACATAGTATTAGAAGTCCTAGCAACAGCAATCAGACAACAAAGAGAAATAAATGGTATCCAAATTGTAAACGAAGAAGTCAAACTCTCTCTCTTCGCAGATGACATGATTCTTTATATGGAAAACCCGAAAGACTCCACCCCCAAACTTCTAGAACTCATACAGCAATTCAGTAACGTGGCAGGATACAAAGCCAATGTACAGAAATCAGTGGCTTTCTCATAGACTAACAATGAAAATACAGAAAGAAAAATTAGAGAATTGATTCCACTTACTATAGCACCAAGAACCATAAGATACCTGGGAATAAACCTAACCAAAGAGGTTAAGGATCTGTACTCGAGGAACTACAGAACGCTCATGAAAGAAATTGAAGAAGACACAAAAAGATGGAAGACCATTCCATGCTCTTAGATCGGAAGAATAAACATTGTCAAAATGTCTATACTGCCTAGAGCAATCTATACCTTTAATGCCATTCCGATCAAAATTCCACCAGTATTTTTCAAGGAGCTGGAGCTAATAATCCTAAAATTTGTATGGAATCAAAAGAGATCTCGAATCGCTAAGGAAATGTTGAAAAACAAAAATAAAACTGGCAGCATCATGTTACCTGATTTCAAGCTTTACTACAAAGCTGTGATCACCAAGACAGCGTGGTACTGGCATAAAAACAGACACACAGACCAGTGGAACAGAGTAGAGAGCCCAGATATCGACCCTCAACTCTACGGTCAAATAATCTTCGACAAAACAGGAAAAAATATACAGTGGAAAAAAGACAGTCTCTTCAATAAATGGTGCTGGGAAAACTGGACAGCTATATATAGAAGAACGAAACCCGACCATTCTCTTACACCGTAAACAAAGATAAACTCGAAATGGATAAAGACCTCAATGTGAGACAGGAATCCATCAGAATCCTCGAGGACAACATAGGCAGTAACCTCTTTGATATCAGCCACAGCAACTTCTTTCAAGATATGTCTCCAAAGGCAAAGGAAACGAAAGCGAAAATGAACTTTTGGGACTTCATCAAGATCAAAAGTTTCTGCACAGCGAAGGAAACAGTCTACAAAACAAAGAGGCAACCCACGGAATGGGAGAAGATATTTGCAAATGACAGTACAGACAAGATTGATATCCAGGATCTATAAAGAACTCCTCAAACTCAACATACACAAAACAGACAATCATATTAAAAAATGGGCAGAAGATATGAACAGACACTACTCCAATGAAGACATACAAATGGCTATCAGACACATGAAAAAATGTTCATCATAACTAGCCATCAGGGAGATTCAAATCAAAACCGCATTGAGATACCACCTGACACCAGTTAGAATGACCAAAATTAGCAAGACAGGAAACAACGTGTGTTGGAGAGGATGTGGAGAAAGGGGAACCCTCTTACACTGTTGGTGGGAATGCAATTTGGTACAGCCGCTTTGGAGAACAGTGTGGAGATTCCTCAAGAAATTAAAAATAGAGCTTCCCTATGACTTTGCAATTGCACTACTGGGTATTTACCCCAGAGATACAGATGCAGTGAAAAGAAGGGCCATCTGTACCCCAATGTTCATAGCAGCAATGGGCACGGTCGCCAAACTGTGGAAAGAACCAAGATGCCCTTCAACGGATGAATGGATAAGGAAGGTGTGGTCCATATACACTGTGGAGTATTATGCCTCCCTCAGAAAGGACGAATACCCAACTTTTGTAGCAACATGGACGGGAGTGGAAGTGATTATGCTGAGTGAAATAAGTCAAACAGAGTCAAGTATCATATGGTTTCACTTATTTATGGAGCATAACAAATAATATGGAGGACAAGGGTAGATGGAGAGAAGGGAGTTGAGGGAAATTGGAAGGGGAGGTGAACCATGAGAGACTATGGACTCTGAAAAACCACCTGAGGGTTTTGAAGGGGCGGGGTGTGGGAGGTTGGGGGAACCAGGTGGTGGGTATTAGGGAGGGCACGGATTGCATGGAGCACTGGGTGTGGTGAAAAAACAATGAATACTGTTACGCTGAAAAGAAATAAAAATTTTTAAAAAAGAGAAAATAAAGCCTAAATCCAGAATGGGAATGGAAATAATGATAGAACAAAAATCAACGACATAGAATTTTTAAAATTCAGTAGAGCAGATTAACAGAATAAGGATTCGTTCTCTGAAAGTATTAATAAAATTGATAACCCCCTAGCCAGATATATTAGAAACTATAGGGAAAAGACCCAAATAAATAAAATCGTGAATGAAAGAAAAGAGAAAACACTGAACACTTTAGAAATACAAATAATTATAAGAAAACAGTATGGCCATTATATGCCTAAAAAAATTGAGCAATCTGAATCACATGGATGCATTCCTAGAAACTTAAACTATCAAATCTGAAAGAGGAAGAAATAAAAAATCTGAGCAGACCATATCTAGCAAAGGATTTGAATTAGTAACCAAAAATCTCCCAATAAACAACAGTCCAGGGCTACATGGCTTCCCAGGGGAATTCTACCAAACATTTAAAGAAAAATTAATACTTATTCTTCAGAAAGTATTTTATAAATTATAAATGGAAGGAAAACTTCCAAACCCATTCTATGAAGCCAGGATTTCCTTGATCCCCAAACCAGACAAGGACCCGATGAAAAAGGAGAATATAGACCAATATCCCTCATGAACATGGATGCAAATATTCTAAACAATATATTGGCTAATAGGATGCAACAGTACATTAAAAGAATTATTCACCATGCGTAAGTTGGACTTATTCCTGGGCTGCAAGAGTGGGTCAACATCTGGAAATCAATGTGATATACCACATTAATAAAATAAAGGACATAAACCATATGATCTTCTCAGTTGATACAGAAAAAGCATTTGACAAAATACAGCATCCTTTCTTGATAAAACTCTCCATAGTGTAGAAATAGAGGGAACATACCTCAATACCATAAAATGCACCTATGAAAAGCCAACAGTGACTATCATCTCAGTGGGGAAAAACAGAGATTTTCCCCTCAGGTCAGAAACACAACAAGAATGTTTACTCTTACCATTGTTATTCTACATAGAGTGGAAATACTAGCCTCAGCAATCAACAAAAAAATAAAAAATAAAAATAAATAAATAAAAGCCATCCAAATCAGCAAGGAAGAATTCAAACTTTAAATCTATGCAAATGACATGATACTCTATTAGGAAAACAAAATAGACTCCACCATAAAATTGCTAGAACTCCTACAGGAATTCATTTATTTCATTATTCTATTCTATTCTATTTCATTTTACTTTTTCAGTGTTCCAAGATTGATTGTTTATGCACCACACCCAGTGCTCCATGCAATATGTGCCCTCCTTAACACCCACCACCAGGAATTCACTTTATATTTTATATTTTAATTATGTTCTGTTAGCCACCATTAGTTTCATTACTTTCAGATGCAGTGCATCATTAGCTTCAGATTCAAAGTTAAGTAATTTATCAGGTGGATATAATACCCAGTGTTTATAATACCACATGTCTAACTTAATACCCTTCACCCAGTTGGCCCATCCCCCTCCTCATACCCCTCCAGCAACCCTCAGTATATTTTCCATAGTTAAGAGTCTCTCATGGCTTTTCTCCCTCTCTGATTTCTTCCTCTTCAGTTTTCAGCAATGTAGCAGGATATAAAATCAATACACATAAATCAGTTGCATATCTATAGACTATTAATGAGACAAAAGAAAGATAAATTAAGAAATTGATCCCATTTCAATTGCACCAAAAACCATAAGATAACCAGGAGCAAACCTAACCAAAGAGGTAAAGGTTCTGTACTGGGAAAACTGAAAAAAAAAAAAAATATGAAAGAAATTGCAGAAGACACGAAGAAATGTATTGTTATATTATCTGTGCTACACAAAGAATCTACATATTCAATGAAATCTCTATCAATATATCATCAGGGGGGAGACAAGATGGCGGAGAAGTAGTAGGAGGTGCTGTTTCAACCGGTCCCCTAAAGTGAGCTGATTATCTACCAAAGAACTCTGATCACCCATGAAATCAGCCTGAGATTAGAATTATACACTTCTGGATCTCTATGCGGGCAGAAGACACCAGTGGACAGGTAAAGCGGAGTAAGAACAGCTGACTGATATTGGAAGATAAACAAAAGGGGGAGGGAGACACCAGAAGTGACCCATTGGAAAGTAATACCCCAATACAAGATTGAACTGTGATTGGGGACTGGCATTAACTTGGAGTCTGCTTGAAAGCACTCAAAAGGAGCCAAAAATCTTAATGGGAAATTGGTGGAATTGGGCGGTTAGGGACAGGGTCTTAAGCCTATGGACCCTGGATGGCCGCTGATGGTGCTAAACCAGAAAGCACAGTGAAGGAGCCAGGTCTGGGTCCCTGACTCACCAGCGCATCTGGGTGGCAGCACTCAGGAGGGAATTCGGTGTGGATGCTAGCCAGTGCTCTCTAGAACCACAGCCTTTTGCACTCTGCATGCATGCTACGTGACTGGGGCCTGAGTCATGCTCCACACCTTCCCCTGAGAGAGGTCCATGCAGACACTAGCCGGTGCTCTCTAGGATGGGGAGATTCTGAACACTCCCAGCCTGTGTCAATGTGAAAATCTCAGTGTGCTATCTCTGGTTGGGACCTCTCTGGTGGCTTGGACCTGCCCAGACAGCCACAGCTAGTATTTCTTGTGGTTTTGGGTACAAGTGGGAGTTCCTGTGACCCCGGAGACTGTGACTGGGGACATGCTCTGATAGGGGCAGAGGGGGAATTTATGTGCTCTAGAGAACCCAGAGGGGAACAGACTGAGGCTTCTCTCTGAGATGGAGTTCTGGGTGCAGTTTGCTTTCCTCTAAATCTCCAAAGTACCTCCAAAAGCCACCAAGGGAGAAAAAACAAACAAAGAAACAACAACAAAAAAAAAACCTCCAGAGAACAAAAGCCTGAAAAACCGGTTTCCTCAGAGCCCAACCCCTTGATGGGGGTTGGTGGACTCAACTCCAGCAAGACTCCCTGAAAAACCACATGACAGGCCCCTCTGCCAGAAAGCCAGACAAAGGAAAAACAAAACAAAATGAAAACAAACAAATAAAAAGCAAAAACAAAACAAAACAAAACAAAAAACAGAGGGCAGCCATGACTACTTCATAGATACAACTTTTATTTTTAATGTGTTCCTCTATTCTCATTCTTTTCATTTTTATATAATTTTAACCTGTTTACCATCACAATGAGATGTTCAGTACATCAAATTCCATAATAAACTTTTAACCTGAACTTTTTTGATACATATACCTGTGTTTTTCTTTTGCATTTCTATTTTATTTAATTTTATTTTTTTATTTTTTTAAAGATGTTATTTATTTATTTGACAGAGGGAGAGATCACAAGTAGGCAGAGAGGCAGGCAGAGAGAGACAGGGAAGCAGGCTCCCCGCTGAGCAGAGACCCCCCCCCAATGCGGGATTTGGTCCCAGGACCCTGAGATCACAACCTGAGCTGAAGGCAGAGGCTTTTACCCACTGAGCTACCCAGGAGCCCCTATTTTTTTTTAAATATCCATATAGTTATACGCTTCAAGGTAATCCCTTTTCCCCAATCAATGTTACCCCTATATGTAAACCAGTTTTAATCCCCCTTTATCTCAGGAAAGTTGAGTCCCTTAACAAAGATATCAAGATACATCCAGGAAGAATCAAAATAACCTTCCTTGCCCACACTGAGAATTTGTAAGCACCCTCCCATCTTTTTCTTCTGTCAGTGTTTCTATTTGTTTTTGTTTTGGTAGGATATAGGTTTTATACTTTTGGTTCATTTTGGCTGAGTTCTTTTTTACTTATTTATTTTTTTGTCTTGTCATCTATTTTTGTCAGTCTTTTTATTTGTGTACCTTATAAATCTTACCTTTGGAGCCCATTCGGGCTGGACATTCTCTTTTATTTTTTTCTTTTAATTTTTTTTCTTCTCTCTCTCTCTCTCTCTCTCTCTCTCTCTCTTTTCTTTTTTCTTCCTTTTTGGTGGGGACTCTCGATTGCTCAGAAGCATTCCAGAGTGCACCTTGCCTGCACGATGGTTATACATTCGGCTACACGTCCGTTCAGCAATCTCTCACCAAAATGAGTAGGAGGAGGAATGCCCAACAGAGGAAAAATTCAGAGACTGGGTCCTCTCCATCAGATCTATTGGATCTGGACATAAACAGTATGTCTGAAAGGGAACTCAAGCTAACAATTATCTGGCAATAGCTTGGTTGGAGAAAATTTTGACGACAAAATGGAATTGATTAGGGCAGAAGTGAAAGCCACCAAGGATGATGCTAACAATGCTCTGAATGAGCTCTAATCTAATCTAAATTCTCTAACACTTAGGATAACTGCGGCAGAAGATAAAATTAGTGATCTGAAGAACAAACTGATAGAGAAAACGGTTCAGGAGGAGCCCTGGAGCAAACAGCTTAGAAGCCATGAAAACGGAATTATGGAAATAAATTATGCCTTGAAACATTCCAAGGTCAGAATTATTGGAATCCCTGAGGGGGAGGAGAAAGAAAGAAGACTAGAGGATATAGTTGAACACATCTCCATGAAATTTTTCCCAATCTGTTGAATGGAACCAACGTTCCTGTCCTAAAGGCAGAAAGGTCTCCACCCAAAATCATAGAAACTAGAAAGAACTCAAGACACCTGATTGTGAAAATGATGAATCATAATTTTAGACAGGAGCTCTTGAAAGCAGCTAGGGGGAAGAGATTCCTTAATTACACAGGAAAGCCCATCAGAATAACGTCAGACCTGTCTACAGAAACCTGGCAAGTCAGAAAGGGCTAGCAAGATGTATTCAGGGCACTAAATGAGAAGAACATGCAGGCAAGAATACTTTATCCATCAAGACTGACATTGAAAATGGATGGAAAGGTAAAGAACTTCCAAGACTGACAAGGTTTAAAAGAGTATGTGACCACCAAGCCATTGCTACAAGAAATATTAAGGGGGGTTCTATAAAAAAAGGAAGAAAAGAGAGAAAATTTCATTAAACAGAAATTTATGGAGAAAATCTATAGAAACAAAGACTTCACGGGTAACACGATGTCAATAAAAACGTATCTCTCAATAACCACTCTCAACGTGAATGGGCTAAATGTCCCATAAAACGGAACAGGGTTGCAGATTGGATAAAATGACAGCACCCATCGATATGTTGTCTACATGAGGCCTGTTTTGAACCTAAGGATACATCCAGACTGAAAGTGAAGGGATGGAGAAACATCTTTCATGCCAATGGGGCTCAAAGGAAGGCTGGGGTAACTATTCTCATACCAGATAAATTGGATTTTAAACTAAAGACTGTAATCAGAGATACAGAAGGATACTATATAATTCTTAAAGGGACTATCCACCAGGAAGATCTAACAATTTTTAATATTTGTGCCCCCAATATGGGAGCAGACAATTACATAAGAAAACTATTAATCAAGATAAAGAGTCATATTGATATGAATACATTAATAGTAGGAGATCTTAACATGCCACTCTCAGTAATAGACAGACTATTGAAACAGAAAATCAAGAAATAAACAAAAACATTGAATGACACATTGGTCCAGATGGACCTCATAGATATATACAGAACATTCCACCCTAAAACAACAGAATACTCATTCTTCTCAAGTGCACATGGAACCTTCTCCAGAATAGACCACATACTGGGTCACAAATCAGGGCTCAACCAATACCAAAAGATTGAGATTATTCCCTGCATATTCACAGATCAAGGTGCTTTGAAACTGGAGCTCAACCACAAGGAAAAGTTTGGAAGGAATTCAAACACCAGGAAGCTAAAAACCACCTTGCTTAAGAATGCTTGGATCAACCAAAAAAACAAAAATGAACTTAAATAATTCATGGAAACCATTGAGAATGAAGACACTTTGGCCCAAAACCTATGGGATACAGCAAAGGCTGTCCTAAGGGGGAAATACATAGCCACCCAAGCCTCCCACAAAATAATTGAAAAAATCCAGAGTATACCAGCTATCTCTACACCTTAAAGAACTGGAGAATCAACAACAAATTAAACCAACTCCAAACACAAGAAGGGAAATAATCAATATTAGAGCAGAGATCAATGACATAGAAACTAGAGATACAGTACAACGCACCAATGAAACTAGAAGCTGATTTTTGCAAAGAATCAATAAGATAGATAAATTATTGGCCACACTAATCCAAAAGAAAAAAGAGAAAGCCCAAAATTAATAAAATTATGAATGAAAATGTAGAGATCACAGCTAACACGAAGGAAATAGAAACAATCATCAGAAGTTATTAACAACAGTTCTCCAAAGTGGCTGCACAAACTTGCATTCCCACCAACAGTGTAAGAGGGTTCCCCTTTCTCCACATCCTCTCCAACACATGTTGTTTCCTGTCTTGCTAATTTTGGCCATTCTAACTGGTGTCAGGTGGTATCTCAATGTGGTTTTCATTTGAATCTCCCTGATGGCTAGTGATGATGAACATTTTTTCATGTGTCTGATAGCCATTTGTATGTCTTCATTGGAGTAGTGTCTGTTCATATCTTCTGCCCATTTTTTAATATGATTGTCTGTTTTGTGTGTGTTGAGTTTGAGGAGTTCTTTATAGATCCTGGATATCAACCTTTTGTCTGTACTGTCATTTGCAAATATCTTCTCCCATTCCGTGGGTTGCCTCTTTGTTTTGTTGACTGTTTCCTTTGCTGTGAAGAAGCTTTTGATCTTGATGAAGTGCCAAAAGTTCATTTTCGTTTTTGTTTTCTTCACCCTTGGAGACATATCTTGAAAGAAGTTGCTGTGGCTGATATTGAAGAGGTTACTGCCTATGCTCTCCTCTAGGATTCTGATGGATTCCTGTCTCACGTTGAGGTCTTTTATCCATTTCGAGTTTATCTTTGTGAACGGTGTAAGAGAATGGTTGGGTTTCGTTCTTCTATCTATAGCTGTCCAGTTCTCCCAGCAAAATTTATTGAAGAGACAGTCTTTTTTCCACTGTATATTTTTTCCTGTTTTGTTGAAGATTATTTGACCATAGAGTTGAGGGTCCATATCTGGAGAACAGTGTGGAGATTCCTCAAGAAATTAAAAATAGAGCTTCCTTATGACCCTGCAATTGCACTACTGCGTATTTACCCCAAAGATACAGATGGAGTGAAAAGAAGGGCCATCTGTACCCCAATGTTTATAGCAGCAATGGCCACAGTCGCCAAACTGTGGAAGGAACCAAGATGCCCTTCAATGGACGAATGGATAAGGAAGATGTGGTCCATATACACTATGGAGTATTATGCCTCCATCAGAAAGGATGAATACCCAACTTTTGTAGCAACATGGATGGGACTGGAAGAGATTATGCTGAGTGAAATAAGTCAATCAGAGAGAGTCAAGTATCATATGGTTTCACTTATTTGTGGAGCATAACAAATAACATGGAGCGCAAGTGGCGATGGAGAGGAGAAGGGAGTTGAGGGAAATTGGAAGGGAAGGTGAACCATGAGAGACAATGGACTCTGAAAAACCACCTGAGGGTTTTGAAAGGGCGGGGTGTGGGAGGTTGGAGGAACCAGCCGATGGGTATTAGGGAGGGCACATATTGCATGGAGCACTGGGTGTGGTGAAAAAACAATGAATACTGTTACGCTGAAAAGAAAATATTTTTTTAAAAAAAGGTCATGTGTAGATAAGAACACTCAAACTCGGGAGACTAACTCTGTTCTTTGAGTTAACCCTCTGCTTTTGATACCATGTGCTATTAAAACAGCTACTATAGGGGTGCCTGGGTGGCCTAGTGGGTTAAAGCCGCTGCCTTCGGCTCAGGTCATGATCCCAGAGTCCTGGGATCGAGCCCCGCATCGGGCTCTCTGCTCAGCAGAGAGCCTGCTTCCTCCCTTCTCTCTCTGCCTGCTTCTATGCCTACTTGTGATCTGTCTGCCAAATAAATAAATAAAATTTAAAAAAATAATAATAAATAAAATAAAATAAAATGATTTAAAACAGCTACTATAGGGAAAAAAAAGAAGTTATTATCAACAGTTATATGCCAATTAGCTAAGCAACCTAGATGAAATGGATGCATTCCTAGAAAACTATAAACTCCCTAAATTGAGCCAGGAAGAAATTGACAACCTGAATAGACTGATATCTAGTAACGATATTGGAGTGGTGATCAAAAACCTCCCAAAAAACACGAGCCCAGGACCTGATGGAATCCCTGGGGAATTCTACCAAACTTTCAAAGAAGAAATAATACCTATTCTCCTGAAGCTGTTTCAAAAGATTGAAGCAGAAGGAAAATTTCCAGATTGTTTTTATGAAGCCAGCATTACCCTGATCCCCAAACCAGGCAAAGACCCTACCAAAAAGGAGAATTTCAGACCAATATCACTGATGAATATGGATGCTAAGATTCTCAAAAAGATCTTAGCAAATAGGATCCAACAGCATATTAAAGATTATCCACCATGACGAGGCGGGATTCATCCCTGGGTTACAAGGATGGTTCAACATTCGCAAATCAATCAATGTGATAGAACAAATCAATAAGAGAAGAGAGAAGAACCACATGGTCCTCTCAATTGATGCAGAAAAGGCATTTGACAAAATCCAGCATCCGTTCCTGATTAAAACGCTTCAAAGTATAGGGATAGAGGGACCATTCCTCAACTTCATAAAATCTATCCATGAAAAACCCATAGCAAATATCATCCTCCATGGGAAAAAGCTCACAGCCTTCTCATTGAGATCAGGAACATGACAAGGGTGCCCACTCTCAACACTCTTTTTCAACCTAATATTAGAAGTCCTAGCAACAGCAATCAGACAATGAAGAGAAATAAAAGTTATCCAAATTGCAATGAAGAAGTCAAGCTTTCTCTATTCATGGAAGACATGATACTTTATATGGAAAACCCAAAAGACTCCACCCACAAAGTACAAGAACTCATACAGCAATTCAGTAATGTGGCAAGATACAAAGTCAGTGTACAGAAATCAATGGCTTTCTTATACACTAACAATGAAAATACAGAAAGGGAAATTAGAGAATCGATTCCATTTACTATAGCACCAAGAACCATAAGATACCTGGGAATAAACCTAACCAAAGAGGTAAAGGATCTGTACTTGAGGAACTACAGAACACTCATGAAAGAAATTGAAGAAGACACGAAAAGATGGAAGACCATTCCATGCTCTTGGATCGGAAGAATAAACATTGTCAAAATGTCTATACTGCCTAGAGCAATCTATACTTTTAATGCCATTCCGATCAAAATTCCACTGGTATTTTTCAGAGAGCTTGAGCAAATAATCCTAAAATTTGTATGGAATCAGAAGAGACCCCAAATTGCTAAGGAAATGTTGAAAAAGAAAAACAAAACTGGGGGTATCAAGTTACCTGATCTCAAGCTTTACTACAAAGCTGTGATCACGAAGACAGCATGGTACTGGCATAAAAACAGCACATAGACCAGTGGAACAGAGTAGAGAGCCCAGATATGGACCCTCAACTCTATGGCCAAATATTCTTTGACAAAGCAGGGAAAAAAAAATATCCAGTGGAAAAAAAACAGTCTCTTCAATAAATGGTGCTGGGAAAATTGGACAGCTATATGTAGAAGAATGAAACCCGACCATTCTCTTACACCATTCACAAAGATAAACTCAAAATGGATAAAAGACCTCAATGTGAGTCAGGAATCTATCAGAATCCTAGAGAAGAACAGAGTCAGTAACCTCTTCGACATCAGCCACAGCGACTTCTGTCAAGATATGTCTCCAAAGGCAAAGGAAGCAAAAGCAAAAATGAACTTTTGGGACTTCATCAAGATGAAAAGCTTCTGCGCAGCAAAGGAAACAGTCAACAAAATGAAGAGGCAACCCACGGAATGGGAGAAGATATTTGCAAATCACAGTACAGACAAAAGTCTGATATCCAGGATCTATAAAGAACTCCTCAAACTCAACACACAAAAAACAGATAATCATCTCAAAAAATGGGCAGGAGACATAAACAGACACTTCTCTAACAAAGACATACAAATGGCTAAGAGACACATGAAAAACTGTTCATCATCACTAGCCATCAGGGAGATTCAAATGAAAACCACACTGAGATACATCTTACACCAGTTAGACTGGCCAAAATCAACAAGACAGTAAACACTCCAACGTGTGTTGGAGAGGATGTGGAGAAAGGGTAACCCTCTTACACTGTTGTTGGGAATGCAAGTTGGTGCAGCCACTTTGGAAAACAGTGTGAAGATTTCTTAAGAAATTAAAAGTAGAGATTCCCTCTGACCCTGCAATTGCACTACTGGGTATTTACCCCAATGATACAGATGTAGTGGGAAAAAAAAGGCCATCTGTACCCCAATGATCATAGCAGCAATGGCTACAATCACCAAACTGGAAAGAACCAAGATTCCCTTCAACAGATGAATGGAAAAGGAAGGTGTAGTCCATATATACTATGGAGTATTATGCTTGCATCAGAAAGGATGAATACCCAACTTTTGTAACAACATGGGCAGGACTGGAAGAGATTATGCTGAGTGAAATAAGTCAAGCAGAGAGAGTCAATTATCATGTGGTTTCACCTTTTTGTGGAGCATAAAAAATAACATGGAGGACATGGGGAGCCAGAGAGGAGAAGGGAGTTGGGGAAAATTGGAAGGGGAGATGAACCATGAGAGAATATGGACTCTGAAAAACCATCTGAGGGGTTTTGAGGGGCGGGGGTTTGAGGTTGGGTGAGCCTGGTGGTGAATACTATTGAGGGTACATATTGCATGGAGCACGGGGTGTGGTGCAAAAACAATGAATACTGTTATGCTGAAAAGAAATTAAAAAAAATAATAGTATGTTGAATAACTAAAAAAAAAAGAAAAAAAAAGAAGAAAATGGTCCAATTTCATTCTCCCCTATGTGACTGTCCAATTTTCCCAACACCACCTGTTTAAGAGGCTTTTTCCCCCCATTGGACTATCTTTCTTGCTTTATCAAATATTAGTTGTCCATAGAATTGAGGGTCCTTTTACAGGTTCTTTATTCTGTTCCTTTGATCAATGTGCTTGTTTTTGTGCCAGTAATATACCATCTTGATGATTACAGTTTTATTATACCTTAATGACTGAAATTGATGATCCCATCTTCGGGGTTGTTTTGTTTTTTTTTTTTTTCAGCATTCCATTGGCTATCCAGACTCTTTTTTGTTCCATACACGTGCACATCTCAGGCTCTGATAGCATGGCGCTGTGCTCGCGTGGAGAGTGCAAAAAGGCTGTGCTTCTGCCAGCTGGTGAGGCTCCCAGCCTCTCAAAGGAGCCAGGCTTCATGCGCTCTCAGGCGCGCTGGTTGCTCAGGGACCAAGACCTGGTTTTTCTGCCGAACTCTCTCTGGCTTAGCGCCAGGGGTGGCTTTCCTGGGACCAGGGACTTAAGCCCCTGTCCCTAACCGCCCCGATTCCCACAATTTCCCCCCGCAATCCTTTGCTCTTTTTGAGTGTTTTCAACCAGACTCCAAGTTAATGCTGGTCCCCAGACGCAGGGCACTCTCCTACTCGGGTATTACTTTCTAATGGGTCAACTCCAGTGGCTCCCTACCCCTTTTGTTTATCTTCTGATATCAGTCCAAAGTTCCCACTCCACTTTACCTGCCCACTGGCGTCTTCTGCCCCCTAGAGATCCAGACGTGTATAATTCTGACCTCAGGCTGATTTCATGGGTGATCAGAGTTCTTTGGTAGGTAATCAGCTCACTTTTTAGGGTACAGGTTGAAACGGCACCTCCTCCTACTTCCCCGCCATCTTGTCTCAGAATTGGACCATTTTCTTACACAACACCCAAAAAAAAACCCAAAATGGATGAAAGACCTCAATGTGAGACAGGAATCCATCAAAATCCTAGAGGAGAATGCTGGCAACAATCTCTTTGACCTGGCCATAGCAAAGACTTCAAAGACAAGGGGAATAATTGCAAAAGTGAACTGTTGGGACTTAATCAAGATAAAAGATTTTACACAGCAAAGGAAATGGTAGACAAAACAAAAAGACAGCCTACAAAATAGGAGAAAATATTTGAAAATGTCTTACCAGATAAAGGGCTTGAATCCAAAATCTATAGAGAACTTATCAAACTCACCCCGCAAAAAATAACAAAACAAAACCCAAAGAATCCAGTCAGTAAATGGGTAGAGGATATGAACAGAAATTTACCCAAAGAAAACTTATAAATGGTTAGCAGGCATATGAAAGAAAATATTCAACATTACTGAGCACCAGCACAAATCAAACCACAGCGCGATATCACCACACAACAGTCAGAATGGCTAAAACTAATAGGGTAGGAAATAACAGAGAAATGGGAACCCTCTTATACTGCTGGCGGGAAGCCAATCTGTTACAGCCAATTGGAAAAACAGTATGGAGGTTCAACAAAATGTTAAAAATACAGATACCCTAGGACCCAGCAATTGCAATTCTAGGTTTTTACCCAAAGGTTACAAACATAGTGATCCAAAAGGGCATCTGAACCACAATGTTCATAGCAGCAATGTCCACTAATGCTAAAATATGGAAAGAGTGTAGATGTGCACTGACAAATGAATGGATAAAGAAGATGTGATAGATTATATATATAATCTATCACATATATATATATATACACATATATATGTATATATATATAATGTTTGATACACACACACGTACATATATATATATATATATATATATACACACACACATATATATATGTAAATTTTACTATTTGCAACAATGTGGATGGAACTAAGGGGAATTAAATAAGTAAAATGAAGAAAGACGATTATCATGATTTCACTCATATGTGGAATTTAAGAAATAAATCAAAGGATCATTGGGGAAGTGAAGGAAAAATTAAACAAGATGAAATCAGATAAGGAGACAAACCATAAGGGGTTCTTAATTATAGGAAACAAGCTGAAGTTTGGTGCAGAGAAGGGGGTAGGAAGATAGGCAATGGGTACTGGGCATTAAGGAGGGCACTTAATGTACTAGGTTTTATATGCAACTGGGTTTTATATGCAACTGACGAATTACTAAACTCAGCCTCTGAAACTAATAATGCACTATAGGTTAATTAATTGATTTAAAATGACAAAGAATCAGGAAAATAAAACCCTGAAAGAGAAAGAAAAAATCACTAACACTAGGGTTACTCAGTTGCTGACATTACAAGATAGATATTTTTAGACAACAATCATAAAATCCATCTGATAAGCAGCTATACTCTTGGAACAAATGGAAAAGAAATGTATAATTGAATAGAACTCATCAAAACAAACAAATGCAAATACAGAAATTAAAAATATAATCGGTGAAACTAATAAAGGAAACTCTCTGAACAATATTAAAAGTAGGTAACACTTATTTATTATTTCTTTGTTTATTGAAAGCACAAATGGGCTACATTCCTTCTGTGTAATTCCCAGCACCATGAATAGTCTCCTGAGGATGTCACCAGGAGGCACTATGCATCTGATCAGTGCTGGCAAGGCCTGAAATCAACTGAAATGGTTCCACCTGACTGGTCCCTGTGCACCTGCTAACTGCCTGAGTGAGAGGTGACAGCAGATGCTTCCTCCCAGGGGACAAACTCAGAGCTCATGACCACTCAGACCTCCTCCTGAGGGTGGGGGAGAATCTATTAGCTGGACTGAGGACCTAGAATCAAAGGGTATTCTGGACTCATATTTACATAATGCACTGCCAAAGACACCCTTTACCCCAAAAGCTCAGGAGGAGACAAAGGACACATCCCAGAGACCAGCAACAGCTGTAAGGTCAGGGGATCTGTGGAAAATCTATACCATGACCTGAACTCTTCTCTTCCACCTCCCCTCTTACCCATTGCCCAGTTTCATGGAGATTTCAGAAGCCTGCCCTTGGAGGGATCCCTCTGCCTTTATTCTCCGTTCATAACATGTGACTATTTTTATAGTAAGGGCACGTTCTCAGGCTGTGGTGACATGGGGGCCCTCACTGACTATGTTCCCCAGGAGGAACAGTAACTCTCACCTGTTGCTCCAGCACTGGAACAGTTACCAATGCTAACTATCCATACTACCAGCAGAAGCCTGCTCAAGTCCCCAGGACTTTGATTTATGATATAAGCAATAAACACTCCTGGACCCCCACCAAGTTTTCAGGTTCCCTCTTTTGGACCACTCCATGTGCTTTATCCTGAGGACAAGGCTGAACAACACTGGTAGCTACACTTAAGAGTGGTGCTTGGTGCAGTGACAGACCCAGTGAGGAAAGAAGATAAAATTTTTTCACCAAATGTGAGTACAAGTGTGATTTTGTAATATTGGCATCCCATGACCGGACACTTGACTTACCAGGATAAACTAAATGTTAACCATCAATGCAGAGATTAGGTTGGGATAGGTCTGAACTGATTAACATTCATGTTTGAGTCTTAAAGTGGAGAAAAAAAATATGAACGTCTTGGCAGGAACTGGTGCACAAAAGCAGAATTCAGTTATTTTGTATTAGAGAAGCAACACTATCTGCTAAATCAGAGCTAAGAATTTAAGTCAAATACATTTCCATCAGAAAAATCTGCAATATTCTTTGTCAGCTCAGAACAAATGAAGGAAACCATCATTTTGTGTGTTGATAGTTTTTTTTAATTAGTTTCCATTTCAATGCAAAGCAAGTCTACCACATAATTTGTAAGACAATGAAAAAATATAATCTTTTTTTGAAAATGATTATTCTCTAAAGTTCTACATGAAAATTGTCAACCCAAAGAAGGTATGTTGAAATTCTAAAACACTGGACCCAATAATATGACTTTATTTCAAAATAAGATTGCTATAGATGCAGTTAGTTAAGATGTTGGCCTCATTATCCTATACAACTGGTGTCCTCATAACTATTCATCTATATGGAGATGAGAAGTCTCCATGGGAAGAAGGAGTCAGAGATTGAAGTTTGAGCTGAAAGCCAGGGAAGCCTAAAGATCGTCCTCAAACCACTAAAAGATGAAGGGACAAGGAAGGCTTCCCCTACTAGTTTCAGAGAGGAGAAGTCCCTACCTTTTGGATTTTGGACTTCTAGCCTCTAGAAGAGAAAGATGATACATTTCTGCCATTAAGACACCTAGTTTGTGTGTTTTGTTATGGTAGCACTAGGACAGCAATACACCCAATGTTAATTTACGTAAATACGGAAGTGTCCATAATAAGTGAAGAAATACAGATTGAAAATGAAATGATTTCTCATTTATAAAATTGGCAAATATTGTTTCAGACTGGTGTATTATCTGTTATCATATATGGGCTAATAGGAAATCTTATACATTGATGGTGAAATGACAAATTAGTGAATCAATTTTGGAGCTTAATTTTCAAAAATTTTAACCAAAATATTAATTAAATACATGGTTTGAATCATTATATATATTTTTTCAAAGATTTTATTTATTCACTTGACAGATAGAGACCACAAGTAGGCAGAGAGTCAGGCAGAGAGAGAGAAGGAGGGAGGAGGAAACAGGGTCCCCGCTGAGCAGAGAGCCCAATGCAGGGCTTGAACCCAGGACCCTGAGATCATGACCCAAGCCAAAGGCAGAGGCTTTAACCCACTGATCCACCCAGGTGCCCTGAATCATTATATTTTTAAAAACAATTATTAAAGAAAATTACAGAACTAAGACACTTAAGAATGACTTCATAAGTACGTCCTGTCAGAGGCATTGATAATGACAAATAACTGAAACTGACATGAATGGTTATCAATGAAAAGTGGCCAAATTATAATAAATCATCCTATGGAATAAAGATGATCTAAGAATCCAAATCATAGAAACATACATGTACCTTTGAACAAAGATCACCAATTATATTTTATGTGGATATCTTGGTCATGGTCCAATGGAACACAAAATCAAGACCTCATAATGTAGTAATAATATATAATATATATTATTGTAGTGTATATATATATATATATATATATAGAGAGAGAGAGAGAGAGAGAGAGATACTACAGGACATCTTTTCATGTATTAACAGTTATCCATTCAGGGAGGAAGTGGCAGTGGAACAGAAGAGTGTGTTTTCAGTGTATGGCATTATATTAATTTTATAGAACACTTAGACAAATGGTACTAAATACCAATCCTTGTGCTGAGATGACTTACAAAATTAGATTTCCAAAATCTTAAATATATCATATTTAAGATAATGATATATGATATATGATATAACTGTATGATAATAAATATATCATAGAGTTAATACAAAATAATTATGATAAGAATAAAACAATTATTAAAGAGTAAATGAGTATCTACAGAAGTTATTAAGGACAAAAAACATGTTGTCCCCCACAGCACAACATTCTTTTGGCAAAGACAGATACAAAGACAAGACACACTCTGGGGGCTGGTGAACCTAAGAGGAGACCCTGACAACAAGAATAATAACCAAGTAAGTCAATCTGTAAGGGTAACCCAGATAGAAGTATTACCAGAATTTCATGAATTAACTTATCTGGAAAACTTCAAGCCTTGAGCTTAAATCTAGTAAATTAGGTCTCAGTAATGAAACCAGGGACAAAGAAGAAGCAAAGTCAGATACTCAGATAATTCTGAAATACCTTTTAAGATAAATATTTCACTTAGCTGTATACCTGAGGGTGTTGGTGACCTAGAAAAGTGAATAGCTGAACCCAAGAGAGATGACCTGCTCATTCTACTGTCCTGGGTGTTGGCATCAGAAAGGTCCGCCTGAAAGGTCAAAAAGCCCTTCCAGGAGTGCTTCGTCAGAGTGTGACATGGGCTTGGTGTCTGAGGCCAGCAAGGGGCACTGGTGGGCTGCTTCTGAGAACTCAGGGATTTGGTCTTGCAGACCAAGAAAATCTATCACTGACCCCTGAACACCTAGGCAAGCAGAGTCCTCACTGTGTGTGACTTTCCTGCACCTGGGCTCCCAGGAAACACAACAGCCCTTAGCTCTGAATCACACATGCCTCATATTCCAGCCTCCACTGTTTCCTGGCCTGATTTTCATGGAAATATAGATGAATAGGATGTTTCTACAACAAAAATATATTGAGTTCCTGAACTTGAGCTGCAATGGTCCCTGCAAAAATGATAGGACTCAGCAGGGGAGGGGCGGTCTCCATGCCAACAATCAAGCCTTGGCAAGTAGAGTTTAAGGGCTTCTCCACTATGACATGGTTTATTCTCTTCACTTGATCACTGATTAAATAGAGAGTTTCCTTTAGGGGAAAGTGAAAGTGTGGGGGAGTGAGGAAGGGCATTAGGTCTGCCTTTTGCTCCTGTGATCTGGGCACAGGTGACTGTCATCCCATTCTTTGTGTCTCCTTCTGACCCTCGTTCCATGGTTTTGAAACAGATGGAGCTGGTTCTGCCATCCACACGGTCTAAATATATGTTTAAAATATGATTAAGAGGTATCTGTGTTGTTCAGTTGGTTAAGTGGCTGTCTTTCACTCGGGTCCTGATCCTGGAGTCCTGCATCATGTTTCCTCCTCAGCATGGAGTTCGCTTCTCCCTCTGACCCTCTTTCCTCATGATGGCTCTCTCATTCTCTCTTTCTCAAATAAATGAAATCTTTAAAATATAAAAAAATAAAATTGTTTAAAATATATTTTAAAATTGAGAACATGTGTCCTAAACTCATTCTCACTGTAGAAAATCAGCAGAGAGAGTAGTAACAGGAAGAGTATTAGATATGGTAATTAGGGGACAATCTCTTTCCTGAACATAGCTGATAGTAGCAGAAATGACTCAACACTTGAGTCACTAGATTCATGTTATCTCAAAAAAAAAAAAAAATTACCTTGCCCAGCGGGGAGGACTGTGACTGAGACCAGTTGTGCTCAGTCTCTAGTGATCAGGAACATGGATTATGGGGAACCAGATATGAAGAGACACTGAGCCATTTGTCAGAGGCCCCAAACACGACAGAGCTCCTTCTCTCCAAATGTTGCTTCCCTGATACTCTGTGAAAAGAACAGTGAAGTCACCAGACACACCGCAAGAGATCTCTAGAGCTCATGATCAGACTATATCAACATGTCTTCTCAGATACAAGTCCCACCCAGAGGAAGCTCCTCCTTGATTATGCAGGACCACTCAGGACCCACAGGGGGTGCTGCTCTATTATCTTTCTGTGTGTGAGGGCTCCTGGAATCCTTGGTTCTTCTCTCATTTCCAACCCATCAATCCAGCCATTCTTCTCTGGCTGTAGATCTCCATCCAGATCTCCCCCATGGGAAAGTGAATGGGACACGTGTCTGGAGAAAGCCAGGGATAATGTGTCCTAGTGGCCATCCTCAGGGTGCTGGCTGCTAACTATTACTTCTAAATGCGGTCTTGATGGAATCTGCAGTATGTGCATAAGCCCTTTATCTGCAATCATTTCATTTGTCATTTGGTATGGACCTTTATCATTTATGCCATTACATTTTATTACATGACTTATGGAAATATATGGTTCGTATTTTCAGTTTTCCAATTCATTTTTTTTTCTTGAGTATCAATACTGGTCCTCACTTCAGAATTTGATAGATATGAGGGTACAGTTGGTCTCTAAAGTATCCAGTGCATTAGAAAATTGTTTAGTATGAGTATTTTTTCTGTTATATAAGCTGCAGTTCTCAAACACAGTCAAAGAGACAGGAAAAGTATCCTGCAAGGTTTATCAAACCACAATTTACTAGTGATTCCAAAACGAATACCAATGATTTGTAACTCATCCAGAAATAAGCACCAGCCTTGAGACTCATCCATCCCCATCACCCTCCTGTTAGTCCTCCTAACTACTAGGCCCTTCTCCAGTCTGCTAGGTACTTCTGTTCCTCAGCCAGAAGGGAAAGGGAATGGAAATTGCACCTTGATAGTCAAACCCACTTACTCACATGACGTCCTTTATGTTCTTTCTTTATTGTAAATTTCATTTAATTATGTTTTTAGGTAAATTTTATGCCCAATATGGGGCTTGAACTCATGACCCTGGGATTAAACATCACATATTATATGGACTGAGCCAGTCAGGCACACAGTGTCCTTTTCATTTCTGATCATAAGTCACACTTGTTTCTAGAAACACACAAGTAGAAACACACGTTTCTACTTGTAATACCCTATGAGCCTGGGCTACCATGGCCTGAATTCCTGACCTCATTATCCCCTCTCACTGGACAGGTATAGACAGGACTTGGGGAGGAAGACAATCCTCCAGCTTTTATCAGCCACACTATCTTAGAGGCATGAGGAAATGTACCTTGGTCTCTGTTCCACATAATCCCTGAGTGCCTGTGTTTGCAGGTTCCCTTTCCCAGCCTGTGCTGACTCAGTTGTCTTCCCTCCCTGCATCCCTGGGATCATCAGCCAGACTCAACTGAACCCTGAGGAATTGCTTCAGTGATAGCAACTATGCTATAACCTGGTTCCAGCAGAAGAAAGGGAGCCCTCCCCGGTATATCCCTTACTACTAAACAGACTCATTTAAGCACCAAGTTCCCAGGGTCCCAAGTTGCTTCTCTGAACCCAGTCCAAAGATGCCTTGGCCAATGCAGGGCTTCTGTTCATCTCTGGGCTGCAGCCTGAGGATGAGGCTGATGATTACTGTGCTGCAGCTCATGGCACCGGGAGCAGCTACCATTACTCACAGTGTGTTGGATAACAGGGTAGTGAGACATAAATCCCTATGCACACGGATAATGTGAGAAACTTATCTGGAGTAACATGCAAGGGGGGGCACTTATCTGCAGAAAGATCTGTCTTTAAATGAGGAAAACAAACACTTATTTTGAATGTAAAGTAAGAAAAAAATGGGCAATCAATGGTCATACTGATGGACCAGGTAAAAGAGTCCAAATCTACATCACCACAGGGTCTGGAGAATGAATAAATGCTGCCCAGTGAACATTATCCACAATCAGTTTCACCATCTTATTTCATAAAATGTGACCTTGTGTCACTACTGATGTATCCACAGCTGATATATTGACAATAACCCTGGTCACAGATATAGTCTGCTCTCTCTGAAAGAGCTACTCATTAATTTGGACCAGATCCTACAGACTCCATGACAACTCCCCCACACTCTCCCTCCTCTTCCCCTCTCTGATCCCCTGTGCCTCAGGCCTTCAGGTTCTGTTTCTGACTCTTGAGGTCTGAATTGATTCTCTACACAGGATTACAGAGAATACTGAAAATGGTCTTGTTCTAGTTTACTTTGCCATTTTCCATCTCTAGGGAAGAGACTGACCAGAAAATAGAGCTGCCTTCAACCCCTCATATTCTCCTTTCTGCTGTCAACCCCAGGCTCTGCATTTCTGCTTCTGACATGTCAAGTCAGTCCCTTTAATATGAAAGTAAAATTAATACATTTTTATATTAATGATGTGTTTATCCTAACTTTCTGTATTTGTACACAGAATATATTGATTTTTGCTCCTCCTTCACAATTAACCAATCCCTACCAATGGGGAGGATTGAAAGAACCCATGGATGTAGGATCACCTGCAGATTTCAAAATATAAAATAATTTTACACATGTCCCTGTCTCCTCAGTGCTGAGGGAATTTCTGGGAAAGGAGAATTCAGGAAACCAGAAAGAATGAGGCAAAAGGAAAGAAATCAGCTTCCTGCACAGAACTGGCCATGTGTCTGTGTGGACCCATCACTGCTCTGGACCTGATCCTCATCTATGCGGTTCTACAAGTGTCTCCACCTCAGTCCTGCCCTAGAACAGCCAAGTGAGCTCCACTATGTGAAGGGAGAGTAGAACAAAAGTGTATCCTGAGGTGATGGGAGGCCCTATAGGGAGGCACGTGGCATGTCACTTAGGATGGTGACAGTGGACAGTGCAGTAGGGAGGCAGGAGTTCTCTCTGATGGGCCCGTTGTGTCACCATGTCATAAAATGTTGGGTTTGGGCCTGGATCCCAGGGGTATCCCAGGGGGATCCAGTCATCTGTTTCTAAGAGTCAAGGGTTAATCAGAGCAGGGACCTGCCAACTGGCACAACCTGTGCCCTCTGCTCAGGGCTCACAGCTGTGGCCACCCTCCAGTCCCCACACAGCTTCTCCCGTGCCCTTGAGCCTGATATTGTCAGACAGAGGAACCTAGACCAAAGTCAGTGAGGGGTCAAGAAGCTGGGGTCTCCTTTGCAAAGTTGGACCCTCTCCCTCTCAGATGCTGAAGAAGGGAAGGGAGAGATTAGGGGAGGTTCAGCTCCACTGTGGGACCTCAGAAGGCAGGATCAGTGATGGCCTCCACCATGGACTCATCCGTTCTCCTCCTCAAGCTCATTGCTTACTGCACAGGTTATAGGATATGGGAATAAGAGAAAGTTCCCTGGGAGGATATGGGGGCTCTTATTCCTCTTGTCTCTTGAAGTGAGGAATATTGTCTCTGTGTCTCTCTCACTTCCAGGGTCCTGGGTTGTGCTTACTCAGCCACCCTCAGTTACTGGGAACCTGGGTCAGAATGTCACCATCTCCTCCACCAGAAGCACGTGCATCCATAGGTTTGTTGCAAAATGGTACCGACAGCTCCCAGGAAAGACTCTTAAACCCCTCATACATGCTGGTAGCAATCGACCCTCAGGTACCCCTGACCAATTTTCTGGCTCCAACGCTGGTGAATCAGGCTCTCTGATCATCACTGGGCTCTAGGCTTAAAA
>JAHRIG010000025.1:66619621-66656781 GCA_020311275.1 Eira barbara | reverse complement strand
GCCCATGGGCTGTTCTGTTCCACATGCCAGATGCTTCTAGTCAGTGCGCTGTGAAGATGGTGAAGGAGAAGAAACATTTGGAACAGTTCATTGTGAATGCTATCTGAGAGAGTTCATTCTCTTCTGATATCAATGCTCCACAATTTTTATTTCTTCTAATTTGGGTCATCACTTAATTAACCATGGCAGTGTTTACTTTATTAACAGTGTAATTTAAAAACTGCTTGAAAAGTTAATAACAAATATGTGCCATATTTGTAAAATTGCCATTATTCTTTTCTTAATTTGAAAGCATGTGCTCTTTGAGAAATTAGAAAATCCATCTATATGAGGAAGTTGGGTCACAGCAAGACCATATAGCCCACTGATGTTTGTGGACTGACAGTGAGTTGAATATTAGTCCTGCCCCAACATCATTTCCAGCCAGAGCCAAGGTTTGGCCAGTTGAGAGAAGGGGGCACTGAGTGCCTTTCCCAGTTTCTTCTCAGTGAGGGCTCCCTGCTCTGTAATCCCCCAAAGTCACCAGGCTGAGGAATTAGCATCTGTGTGTACTGCTGTTGGCTTAGCCAATGTAGCCCATCTGGCTGGGCAGAGGGTCATGCTCACTGGTCTGTGGTCCCAGATCCCAGCAGCTGCTTCCTTCCTGGTGCCTTCTAGGGGAGAAACTCTGAGACTCATCATCAGGCTCTAATCTAAGAACAAAGGATACAACAGATTCTCCAGGAGGAAAATTTTCATGTAAGTAGTCCTCTCCTTTGGTCACTGAAGAAGACAAAAGAGGCCTGGCCACTCAGCCCCAGCTTGGCACTCAGACACCTCTGTCACCAAGGCCTGGACTTCTGTCCTCATCATGCTCCCTTCTCACTGTTCATGCACAGAGAAGCCTCAGAGAACTGAGTTTGACATGTGTCATAATTAGATGACAAAAAGGGATGAAAAATGATGTGATCCTCAGAGGGAACTGCTGCTGAGGGATCACTGGGGATGGAGCAGAGGAGTTGGAGGGAGATCCTGTAGCTATAGTTCTGATCCTGGAAGGAGACATGGAAGGGAGGCTTGGGTAGGAAGAGCCTCGAACCACAGGTCGGTGCATGTCAACAGGAATGGGGAAGGTCCTGGCACCTGAGGGGCATTTGTGGAGCCTTCTTCCCCCAGGAAAAGCGAGACTCAATGATCCCTGAGCTCACATTTGCCTGTAACCAACAAAGGAGCAATGGGGCTGTCAGTTACCTAGAGTCTTACCTTAGGGTTTCCTGGGAGGGAGAACTGAGACCTTCACTTCCAGGGCCACTACAACTGACCTTTGCTACTGTCTGCCATCCTCAGGACAAGGGCTGCGACGTCCTTCATCTGCCTCCTCTTCCACATGGACTCCATATTATGTGAAGCTGAGGTGTTTCAGGGCATTAGAGGTTTTGTCCCTTGCAGAGACCAGTGCTTCTGCCACAAGTCACCTGCCTGGGAGGGAAGGGTCTGTGGGAGAGGCACCCCTCTTTACAGTCAGGTAAGGGGCCACAGTGCAGTCCTCAGAGCTTGGAGTGTCAGTCACTGCAGCCCTTCTTGTCTCTGAATTATTATAAATTTTTCACACTTTCACACCATGATCACCATGTGACACAGGTCAACACACATATCACCTGCCTCCCACCTGCTCTCTCACCTTATCTCACCCATGTAAGTTAGGGCATCCCCATCTCTGTGGTTATTGTCCTCCAACAACTTGACACTCTGGAACACCCCTTCCTCTCCCACAGCCTAAGGTACAGTCAGTCACCTCCTTGTGTCCCACCTGAGGACATGTGACTTTTCCTTCTTTTCTCTGTTCACATCTTCTTCCAGGGGAGACCTGGGGTCCCCACTTGAGTCTGGATCCATGGATTTCTCCACTAATACAGGAATTCTGCTCATCTCTGGGCTGCAGTCTGAGGACGAGGCTGACTGTTACTGTCCTGTAAGTCACTGGACTGGGTGCAGTTATACTCACTCACAGTGTCTCAGACAATGAGGCAGTGAGACAAAACCCCTGGGCACAGAGAATATGGCTTATTTTCAGTGAGAAAATTAAGTAGAGGCACATGTGTCCTTTTTCCAGGCTCCTGGTCCTAGTCTGTGCTGACTCAGCTACCCTCAGTATCTGGGGCCCTGGGTCAGAGGATCACCATCTCCTGCCCTAGTATCATCTCCAAATCAAGTATGGTTTCCTTTGAATGGATACAAACAGCTGCCAGAAATGACCCCAAACACCTCACCCATGGTAATTACTATTACCATTCACTCTCGGGGGACAGAGATCCATTCTCTGCCTCCAAGTCTGGCAGCCTGGGATCCCTCATTATCAATGGACTCAAGGCTGATTGTTACAACTCAGTGTGGCTCAAGGTTCTCAGTGCTAACACGGTTCTCTTGCCCATGGGAAACTGAGTCACATTCCTAGTTACTCCTCTGCCAAAAGCATGAACCACACAGCACCTGGTTACTCATCTATGCTGTGATTATTCTTATTCTTTTTTTTTTTTTTTTTTACACTCTTGGCCTGTGTCCATCCAGGGATGCTGTCTGGGAGTGAGGTTCTTTCTCTTCCTTCTATCCTCAGAGTCACTCAAGCCAGCCCATTTCTACAAAAGAGTCTCAAAGGAAATAGAAATTCCTTGTCCTCAGCAATTGGGACAGTTTCCTTCTCAGCTCATATACATTCAATAATTTTCTTCTGATTCATCAATAAATGAAACTTTCTGTGGGCTCTGAGTTTCTCTTTGGGCCTCAGCACCACCCTTGCCTGGCTCGATGTGTATGTCAGCTCTGTTTACATCTGGAAACAAGATTATCTTAGCTATAACCAGATGACCAGTTTATTCATTTTCTGATATATTCAGGAAATACTTAAAATGATTCCAAATTAATAATCTTAAAAGGTAAACAAATAAAACAAGACAAAACAAAATAATAAGATTCTAGAGAAACATCTACAGGTGAATATTTACAGAAACTATTCATAACACAAAGCATGAAATCAACCAAAAATCTGCACACTGATTTATATACCAGATTTTATATAATGACTAAGACTTGAGGTAACAAAGATGTCCTCTAATATATTGTATATTCATTCACTGGGATCTTAATCAAAATTTAAAATAAAGTAACTCTTGAGTCAAAAAAATACATGAATTTTGTTTTTTGTTTGTTTTCATTTTTTTTATTTCTTTTCAGCATAACAGTATTCTTTGTTTTTTTCACCACACCCAGTGCTCCATGCAATCCATGCCCTCCCTAATATACACCGCCTGGTTCCTCCAACCTCCCACACCCCGCCCCTTCAAAACCCTCAGGTTGTTTTTCAGAGTCCATTGTCTCTCATGGTTCACCTCCCCTTCCAATTTCCCTCAACTCCTTTCTCCTCTCCATCTACCCTTGTCCTCCATGTTATTTGTTATGCTCCACAAATAAGTGAAACCATATGATACTTGACTCTCTCTGCTTGACTTATTTCATTAGCATAATCTCTCCCAGTCCTGTCCATGTTGCTACAAAAGTTCAGTATTCGTCCTTTCTGAGGGAGGCATAATACTCCATAGTGTATATGGACCACATCTTCCTTATCCATTCATCTGTTGAAGGGCATCTTGGTTCTTTCCACAGTTTGGCAACTGTGGCCATTGCTGCTATAAACATTGGGGTACAGATGGCCCTTCTTTTCACTTCATCTGTATCTTTGGGGTAAATACCCAGTAGTGCAATTGCAGGGTCATAGGGAAGATCTATTTTTAATTTCTTGAGGAATCTCCACACTGTTCTCCAAAGTGGCTGCACCAACTTGCATTCCCATCAACAGTGGAAGAGGGTTCCCGTTTCTCCACATCCTCTCCAACACACGTTGTTTCCTGTCTTGCTAATTTTGGCCATTCTAACTGGCGTAAGGTGGTATCTCAATGTGGTTTTGATTTGAATCTACCTGATGGCTAGTGATGATGAATATTTTTTTCATGTGTCTGGTATCCATTTGTATGTCTTCATCGGAGAAGTGTCTGTTCATATCTCCTGCCCATTTTTTAATATGATTGTCTGTTTTGTGTGTGTTGAGTTTGAGGAGTTCTTTATAGATCCTGGATATCAGCCTTTTGTCTCTACTGTCATTTGCAAATATCTTCTCCCATTCCGTGGGTTGTCTCTTTGTTTTGTTGACTGTTTCTTTTGCTGTGCAGAAGCTTTTGATCTTGATGAACTCCCAAAAGTTCATTTTCGCTTTTGTTTCCTTTGCCTTTGGAGACATAGCTTGAAAGAAGTTGCTGTAGCTGATATCAAAGAGGTTACTGCCTATGTTCTCCTCGAGGATTCTGATGGATTCCTGTCTCACGTTGAGGTCTTTTATCTATTTCGAATTTAGCTTTGTGTACGGTGTAAGAGAATGGTCGAGTTTCATTCTTCTATATATAGCTGTCCAGTTTTCCCAGCACCATTTTTTGAAAAGATTGTCTTTTTTCCACTGGATATTTTTTCCTGTTTTGTCGAAGATTATTTGACCATAGAGTTGAGGATCCATATCTGGGCTCTCTATTCTGTTCCACTGGTCTATGTGTCTGTTTGTATGCCAGTACCACGCTGTCTTGGTGATCACAGCTTTGTAATAAAGCTTGAAATCAGGTAACATGATGCCCCGAGTTTTCTTTTTCTTATTCAACATTTCCTTAGCGATTCGGGGTCTCTTCTGATTCCATACAAATTTTAGGATTATTTGCTCCAGCTCTTTGAAAAATATCGGTGGAATTTTGATCGGAATGGCATTAAAAGTATAGATTGCTCTAGGCAGTATAGACATTTTAACAATGTTTATTCTTCCGATCCAAGAGCATGGAATGGTCTTCCATCTTTTTGTGTATTCTTCAATTTCTTTCATGGGTGTTCTGTAGTTCCTCGAGTACAAATCCTTCACCTCTTTGGTTAGGATTATTCCCAGGTATCTTATGGTTCTTGGTGCTATAGTAAATGGAATCATTCTCTAATTCCCCTTTCTGTATTTTCATTGTTAGTGTATAAGAAAGCCACTGATTTCTGTACCTTGACTTTGTATCCTGCCACGTTACTGAATTGCTGTATGAGTTCTAGAAGTTTGGGGGTGGAGTCTTTTGGGTTTCCCATATAAAGTATCATGTATCTGCGAAGAGAGAGAGTTTGACTTCTTCATGGCCAATTTGGATGTCTTTTATTTCTCTTTTTCTCTGATTTCTGTTGCTAGGACTTCTAATACTATGTTGAACAAGAGTGGTGAGAGTGGGCACCCTTGTGTTATTGATCTCAGCGGGAAGGCTGCAAGCTTTTTCCCATTGAGGATGATATTTGCTCTGGGTCTTTCATAGACAGATTTGATGAAGTTCAGGAATGTTCCCTCTATTCCTATACTTTGAAACGTTTTAATCAGGAATGGATGCCGGACTTTGTCAAATGCTTTTTCTGCACTAATTGAGAGGACCATGTGGTTCTTCTCTCTTCTCTAATTGATTTGTTCTATCACATTGATTGATTTGCAAATGTTGAACCACCCTTGTAGCCCAGGGATGAATCCCACCTGGTCATGGTGGATAATCTTTTTAATGTGCTGTTGGATCCTATTTGCTAGGATATTGTTGATAATCTTAGCATCCATATTCATCAATGATATTGGTCTGAAATTCTCCTTTTTGGTGTGGTCTTTGCCTGGTTCAGGGAATCAGTGTAATGCTGACTTCATAAAAAGAGTCTGGAAGTTTTCCTTCTGCTTCAATTTTTTGAAACAGCTTCAAGAGAACAGGTGTTATTTCTTCTCTGAATGTTTGGTAGAATTTCCCAGGGAATCTCTCAGGTCCTATGCTCTTGTGTTTTGGGAGGTTTTTGATCACTGCTTCAATCTCGTTACTAGATATTGGTCTATTCAGGTGGTCAATTTCTTCCTGGTTCAATTTTGGGAGTTTATAGTTTTCCAGGAATGCATCCATATCATCTATGTTGCTTAACTTATTGGCATATAACTGTCGATAATAATTTCTGATGATTGATTCTATTTCCTTGGTGTTAGTTGTGATCTCTCAATTTTCATTCATAATTGTATTAATTTGAGCTTTCTTTCTTTTCTTTTGGATTAGTGTGGCCAATGGTTTATCAATCTTATTGATTCTTTCAAAAAACCAGCTTCTAGTTTCATTGATATGTTCTACTGTATCTCTAGTTTCTATCTCATTGATCTCTGCTCTAATCTTGATTGTTTCCCTTCTTTTGTGTGGAGTTGGCTTAATTTGTTGTTGATTCTCCAGTTCTTTAAGTTGTAAAGACAGCTGGTGTATTCTGGATTTTTCAGTTTTTTTTGAGGGAGGCTTGAATGGCTATGTATTTCCCCCTTAGGACCGCCTTTGCTGTATCCCATAGGTTTGGACCAAAGTGTCTTCATTCTCATTGGTTTCCATGAGCTGTATATGGTTGATCCAAGCATTCTTAAGCAAGGTGGTCTTTAGCTTCCAGGTGTTTGAATTCCTTCCAAACTTTTGCTTGTGATTGAGCTCCAGTTTCAAAGCATTGTGATCTGAGAATATGCAGGAAATCATCTCAGTCGTTTGGTATCGGTTGAGCCCTGATTTGTGACCCAGTATGTGGTCTATTCTGGAGAAGGTTCCATGTGCACTTGAGAAGAATGAGTATTCTGTTGTTTAAGGGTGGAATGTTCTGTATATATCTATGAGGTCCATCTGGTCCAATGTGTCATTCAATGGTCTTGTTTCTTTATTGATTTTATGCTTTGATGACCTGTCTATTACTGAGAAAGGCATATTAAGATCTCCTACTATTAATGTATTCATATCAATATGATTCTTTATCTTGATTAATAGTTTTCTTATGTAATTGGCTGCTCCCATATTGGGGGCATAGATATTTACAATTGTTAGATCTTCTTGGTGAATAGTCCCTTTAAGAATTTTGTAGTGCCCTTCTGTATCTCTGACTACAGTCTTTATTTTAAAATCTAATTTATCTGATATGAGAATCGCTACCCCGGCCTTCTTTTGAGGCCCATTGGCATGATATATGCTTCTCCATCCCTTCACTTTCAGTCTGGGTGTATCCTTAGGTTCGAAATGGGTCTCTTGTAGACAACGTATGGATGGGTCCTGTCGTTTTATCCAATTTGCAACCCTGTGTCCTTTTATGGGCGCATTTAGGCCATTCACATTGAGAGTGATTATTGATAGATATGTTTTTATTGACATCATGTTACATTTGAAGTCTTTCTTTCTGCAGAATGTCTCCATATTTCTGTTCAATGGTATTCTTAGGATTTCTCCTCTTTTATAGAACCCCCCCTTAATATTTCCTGCAGTGTCAGCTTGGTGGTTGCATAGTCTTTTAAGCCTTACTGGTCTTGGAAACTCTTTATCTCTCCATCCATTTTGAATGTCGGTCTTGCTGGATAAAGTATTCTTGACTGCATGTTCTTCTCATTTAGTGCCCCGAATATATCTTGCCAGCCCTTTCTGGCTTGCCAGATTTCTGTGGACAGGTCTGACGTTATTCTGATGGGCTTTCCTCTGTATGTAAGGAGCTTCCTTGTCCTAGCTGCTTTCAAGAGAGCCTGTCTACAATTATGATTCCTCCTTCTTACTATCAGGTGTCTTGAGGACTTTTGAGATTCTATAATCTTGGGGAGAGACCATTCTGCCTCTAGTACATGAACGCTGGTTTCATTCGTGAGATTGGGAAAATTTTCATGGAGAATTTGTTAAACTATATCTTCTAGACTTCTTTCTTTCTCCTCCCCCTCCAGGATTCCAATAATTCTGACATTGGAACATTTCATGGCATCATTTATTTCCCTAATTCTGTTTCCGTGGCTTCTAAGCTGTTTGTTCCAGGCTTCCTCCTGATCCTTTCTCTCTATCTGTTTGTCCTCCAGATCACTAATTCTATCTTCTATCTCAGTTATGCTAGCTTTTAGATAATTTAGATTAAATTGGAACTCTTTGAGAACATTGTGAACATCATCCATGGCGGCTTTCAGTTCTGCCCTAATCAATTCAATTTTGTCATCCATGGCTTTTTCCAACTTAGCTATTGCCTGGATAATTGTTAGCCTGAATTCCCTTTCCAACGTATTGTCTATGTTGATAGCCATTAGCTCTGTTGCAGAAGGCCCAGCCTCTGAATTTTTCTTCTGTTGGGTATTCCTACTCATAGTCATTTTGGTGAGAGATAGCTGAGTGAATGTAGCTGAATGTATCGACTGTGGTGCAGGCAAGGTGCACCCTGGAACACTTCTGAGCAATCAATAGTCTCCACCCAAACGAAAGAAAAAAGAAAAAAAAAAGGAAAAAAGAGAGAGAGAGAGAGAGGAAAAAAAGAAAGATAAAATAAAAGAGAATGCCCAGCCCAAATGGGCCCCAAGATAAGATTTATGAAATATATAATCAGAAACAGACAAACAAAAAGACTGATAAAAGTAGATGACAAGAGAAATAAATAAATATATATATGTATATATATATATATATATACATATATATATAATCAAAACAAAAAAAGAACCTCATCAAAAAGAAACCCAAGTGTAAGACTTATATACTACCATGACAAACACAAAATACACTGAAACACTGGTGGAAGAAAAAGATGGGAGAGTGGTTATAAATTCTCAGTGTGGGCGAGGAAGGTTATTTTGATTCTTCCTGGATGTATCTTGATATCTTTGTTAAAGGACTCAACTTTCCTAAGATAAAGGGGGATTAAAAATTGTTTTACCTATAGAGGTAGCATTGATTGGGGAATGGGGATTACCTTGACATTTAACTCTATATGAATATTAAGAAATAAAAATTTTAAAAAAAATAAACTAAACTAAAATAAAATAAAATTTTAAAAAAATTGAAATATAGAAAATCAAAAGAAAAACATGGGTATATGTATCAAAAAATTCAGGTTAAAAGGTTATTATGTAATTTGATCTACTGGACATCTCATGGTGATGGTAAGTAGGTTAAAACTCCCCAATGTTTTTAGCAGCAATGGCCATGGTCGCCAAACTGTGGAAAGAACCAAGATGCCCTTCAATGGACGAATGGATAAGGAAGATGTGGTCCATATACACTATGGAGTATTATGCCTCCCTCAGAAAGTATGAATACCCAACTTTTGTAGCAACATGGACGGGACTGGAAGAGATTATGCTGAGTGAAATAAGTCAAGCAGAGAGAGTTAATTATCATATGGTTTCACTTATTTGTGGAGCATAACAAATAACATGGAGGACATGGGGAGATGGAGAGGAAAAGGGAGTTGAGGGAAATTGGAAGGGGAGGTGAACCATGAGAGATAATGGACTCTGAAAAACAACCTGAGGGTTTTGAAGGGGCGGGGGGGTGGGAGGTGGGGGAACCAGGCGTTGGGTATTAGGGAAGGCACATATTGCATGGAGCACTGGGTATGGTGCAAAAACAGTGAATACTGTTACACTGAAAAGAAATTTTAAAAAATTAAAAATAAATAAATAAATAGTCCCCATCAATAAAACATATGTGGGAATATTATAGATTAAAAAATTGAAATCCATGTAAAAAATTATACTTGACTTGATAAATAAATGTAAAAAGAATGTTTGAATAAAAAAAATCTATTAAAAAAAATGAACCAGAATAGCGGGAACGAATTAAAAATAAAAGTTGAGGAAGAGTCAAGATGACGGAAAAGTAGCAGGCTGAGACAACATCGGGTAGCAGGAGATCAGCTATATAGCTTATCTAACCATTTTGAACACCTACAAATCCAACGGGAAATGGAAGAGAAGAAGAGCATCAATTCTAGAAACAGAAAATCGACCACTTTCGGAAAGGTAGGACCTGCGGAGAAGTGAATCCATAGCGACAGGAAGATAGACCGCGGGGGTGGGGGGGGGCGGCTCCCGGCAAGCAGCGGAGCAACGGAGCACAAAATCGGGACTTTTAAAAGTCTGCTCCACTGGGAGACATCGCTCCAGAGGCTAAACCGGGAGGGAAACCCAGGCGGGGTCAGCATAACCCCAAGTCCTGCGGGGTCACAGAAGGACCAGGGGTGTCTGAGTGCCCCAGAGCTTGCAGGTATTAGAGCCGAGGAGTGAGCTCTCAGCCCAGGGTTACCTTGTGCCCGTCCCAGGCTGGGTGGGCTCGGAGTGCAGCCAGAGGCCACGGAGACAGAAGCGAATGGGCGCTTTTCTCCATGTGCCAGCAATTGACTGCTTTCCTCAAGGCACGACCGCAGGCCAGGGAGGCGGGGCATTTGGGCGCTTTTCTCTGAGGGCGCACTGAGGTGCAGAACCCCAAGCTCTCGGCTCCTCCAGGCCGAGAGATTGGGAAGCCGCCATCTTCATTCCCGTCCTCCAGAACTCTATGGAAAGCGCTCAGGGAACAAAAGCTCCCGAAAGCAAACACGAGCGGATTAATAGCCCAGCCCCTGGCAAGGGCAGTGCAATTCCGCCTGCGGCAAAGACACTTGAGAATCACCACAACAGGCCCCTCCCCCAGAAGATCAACAAGAAACCCAGCCAAGACCAACTTCACTCACCAAGAACAGCGGAATTCCACAGCAGGAGAAAGCAAATCTTATCTGGACAAAATGACAAGGCGGAAAAACTCACCTCAAAAAAAAGAACAAGAGGCAGTACTGAAGGCTGGAGACCTAATCAATACGGACATTGGTAACATGACAGATCTAGAGTTCAGAATGACGATTATCAAGGTTCTAGCCGGGCTCGAAAAAGGCATAGAAGATATTAGAGAAACACTCTCCAGAGAGATAAAAGCCCTTTCTGGAGAAATAAAAGAACTAAAATCTAACCAAGTTGAAATTAAAAAAGCTATTAATGAGGTGCAATCAAAAATGGAAGCTCTTACTGCTAGAATAAATGAGGCAGAAGAAAGAATTAGTGACATGGAAGACCAAATGACAGAGAATAAAGAAGCTGAGCAAAAGAGAGACAAACAAATACTGGACCACGAGGAGAGAATTCGAGAGATAAGCGACACCATAAGACGACACAACATTAGAATAATTGGGATTCCAGAAGAAGAAGAAAGAGAGAGGGGAGCAGAAGGTATATTGGAGACAATTATTGGAAAGAATTTCCCTACTATGGCAAAGAGAACAAACATCAAAATCCAGGAGATGCTAAGAACGCCCCTCAAAATCAATAAAAATAGGTCCACACTCGTCACCCGATAGTAAAATTTACAAGTCTTAGCGACGAAGAGAAAATCCTGAAAGCAGCCCAGGAAAAAAAGTCTGTAATATACAAGGGTAAAAACATTAGATTGGCAGCAGACCTATCCACAGAGACCTGGCAGGCCAGAAAGAACTGGCATGATATATTCAGAGCACTAAATGAGAAAAACATGCAGCCAAGAATACTATATCCGGCTAGGCTATCATTGAAAATAGAAGGAGAGATAAAGAGCTTCCAGGACAAACAAAAGCTGAAAGAATTTGCAAACACCAAACCAGCTCTACAGGAAATATTGGAAGGGGTCCTCTAAGCAAAGAGAGACCCTAAAAGTAGTAGATCAGAAAGAAACAGAGACAATATACAGTAACAGTCACTTTACAGGCAATACAATGGCACTAAATTCATATCTCTCAATTAATATATCTCAATAGTTACCCTGAATGTTAATGGGCTAAATGCCCCAATCAAAAGACACAGGGTATCAGAATGGATAAAAAAACAAAACCCATCAACATGCTGCATACAAGAAACTAATTTTAGACCCGAAGACATCCCCAGATTTAAAGTGAAGGGGTGGAAAACAATGTACCATGCTAATGGACATCAGAAGAAATCTGGGGTGGCAATCCTTATATCGGATCAATTAGATTTTAAGCCAAAGACTATAATAAGAGATGAGGAAGGACACTATATCATACTCAAAGGGTCTGTCCAACAAGAAGACCTAACAATCTTAAATATCTATGCCCCTAACATGGGAGCAGCCAACTATAGAAACCAATTAATAACAAAATCAAAGAAATACATCGACAGTAATACAATAATAGCAGGGGACTTTAACACTCCCCTCACTGAAATGGACAGATCATCTAAGCAAAAGATCAACAAGGAAATAAAGGCCTTAAATGACACACTGGACCAGATGGACATCACAGATCTATTCAGAACATTCCATCCCAAAGCAACAGAATATACATTCTTCTCTAGTGCACATGGAATATTCTCCAGAATAAACCACATCCTGGGTCATAAATCAGGTCTCAATCGGTACCAAAAGATTGAGATCATTCCCTGCATGTTTTCAGACCACAATGCTCTGAAGCTAGAACTCAATTACAAGAGGAAATTTGGAAAGAACGCAAATACATGGAGACTAAACAGCATCCTTCTAAAAAATGAATGGGTCAACCAGGAAATTAAAGAAGAATTGAAAAAAATCATGGAAACAAATGATAATGAACGCACAACGGTTCAAAATCTGTGGGACACAACAAAGGAAGTCCTGAGAGGAAAATACATAGCGGTGCAAGCCTTTCTCAAGAAACAAGAAAGGTCTCAAATACACAACCTAACCCTACACCTAAAGGAGCTGGAGAGAGAACAACAAAGAAAGCCGAAACCCAGCAGGAGAAGAGAAATCACAAAGATCAGAGCAGAAATCAATGAAATAGAAACTAAAAAAACAATAGAACAAATCAACAAAACTAGGAGCTGGTTCTTTGAAAGAATTAATAAGATTGACAAACCCCTGGCCAGACTTATCAAAAAGAAAAGAGAAAGGACGCAAATAAATAAAATCATGAATGAAAGAGGAGAGATCACAACCAACACCAAAGAAATACAAACAATTATAAGAACATACTACGAGCAACTCTACACCAACAAATTTGACAATCTGGAAGAAATTGATACATTTCTAGAGACATATAAACTACCACAACTGAACCAGGAAGAAATAGATAACCTGAACAGACCCATCACCAGTAAGGAGATTGAAACAGTCATCAAAAATCTCCAAACAAACAAAAGTCCAGGACCAGACGGCTTCCCAGGGGAATTCTACCAAACATTTAAAGAAGAATTAATTCCTATTCTCCTGAAACTGTTCCAAAAAATAGAAATGGAAGGAAAACTTCCAAACTCATTCTATGAGGCCAGCATCACCTTGATCCCTAAACCAGACAAGGATCCCACCACAAAAGAGAATTACAGACCAATATCCTTGATGAACACAGATGCAAAAATTCTCACCAAAATACTGGCCAATAGGATCCAACAGTGCATTAAAAGGATTATTCACCACGACCAAGTGGGATTGATCCTAGGGCTGCAAGGTTGGTTCAACATCCACGAATCCATCAATGTGATACAATACATTAATAAAAGAAAGAATAAGAACCATATGATACTCTCAATAGATGCTGAAAAAGCATTTGACAAAGTGCAGCATCCCTTCCTGATTAAAACTCTTCGAAGTGTAAGGATAGAAGGCACATACCTCAATATTATCAAAGCCTTCTATGAAAAACCCACCGCAAATATCATTCTCAATGGAGAAAAACTGAAAGCTTTTCCGCTAAGGTCAGGAACACGGCAGGGATGTCCGTTATTGCCACTGCTGTTCAACATAGTACTAGAAGTCCTAGCCTCAGCAATCAGACAACAAAAAGAAATTAAAGGCATCCAAATTGGCAAAGAAGAAGTCAAACTATCACTCTTTGCAGACGATATGATACTATATGTGGAAAATCCAAAAGGCTCCACTCCAAAACTGCTAGAACTTATACAGGAATTCAGTAAAGTGTCGGGATATAAAGTCAATGCACAGAAATCAGTCGCATTTCTTTACACTAACAACAAAACAGAAGAAAGAGAAATTGAGGAGTCAGTCCCATTTACAATCGCACCCAAAACCATAAGATACCTAGGAATAAATCTAACCAAAGAGGCAAAGAATCTATACTCAGAAAACTATAAAGTACTCATGAAAGAAATTGAGGAAGACACAAAGAAATAGAAAAATATTCCATGCTCATGGATTGGAAGAACAAATATTGCGAAAATGTCTATTCTACCTAAAGCAATCTACACATTTAATGCAATCCCTATCAAAATCCCATCCATTTTTTTTAAAGAAATAGAACAAATAATCCTAAAATTTATATGGAACCAGAAAAGACCTCGTATAGCCAAAGCAATCTTCAAAAAGAAAGCCAAAGTCGGTGGCATCACAATTCCAGACTTCAAGCTCTATTACAAAGCTGTCATCATCCAGACGGTATGGTACTGGCACGAAAACAGACATATAGATCAATGGAACAGAATAGAGAGCCCAGAAATAGACCCTCAACTCTATGGTCAACTAATCTTTGACAAAGCAGGAAAGAATATCCAATGGAAAAAAGACAGCCTCTTCAACAAATGGTGCTGGGAAAATTGGACAGCCACATGCAGAAAAATGAAATTGGACTATTTCCTTACACCACACGTGAAAATAGACTCAAAATGGATGAAGGACCTCAATGTGAGAAAGGAATCCATCAAAATCCTTGAGGAGAATGCAGGCAGCAACCTCTTTGACCTCAACCGCAGCAACTTCTTCCTAGGAACATCGCCAAAGGCAACAGAAGCAAGGGCAAAAATGAACTATTGGGATTTCATCAAGATGAAAAGCTTTTGCACAGCAAAGGAAACAGTTAACAAAACCAAAAGACAACTGACAGAATGGGAGAAGATATTTGCAAACGACATATCAGATAAAGGGCTAGTATCCAAAATCTATAAAGAGCTTATCAAACTCAATACCCAAAGAACAAATAATCCAGTCAAGAAATGGGCAGAGGACATGAACAGACATTTCTGCAAAGAAGACATCCAGGTGGCCAACAGACACATGAAAAAATGCTCCACATCACTTGGCATCAGGGAAATACAAATCAAAACCACAATGAGATACCACCTCACACCAGTCAGAATGGCTAAAATTAACAAGTCAAGAAAGGACAGATGCTGGCGAGGATGCGGAGAGAGGGGAACCCTCCTACACTGCTGGTGGGAATGCAAGCTGGTGCAACCACTCTGGAAAACAGTGTGGAGGTTCCTCAAAAAAATGAAAATAGAGTTACCCTATGACCCAGCAATTGCACTACTGGGTATATATCCTAAAGATACAAACGTGGTGCTCCGAAGGGGCATGTGCACCCGAATGTTTATAGCAGCAATGTCCACAATAGCCAAACTGTGGAAAGAACCTAGATGTCCATCGACAGATGAATGGATAAAGAAGAAGTGGTATATATACACAATGGAATACTATGCAGCCATCAAAAGACATGAAATCTTGCCATTTGCAACGACGTGGATGGAACTAGAGGGTATCATGCTTAGTGAAATAAGTCAATCAGAGAAAGACAACTATCATATGATCTCTTTGATATGAGGAAGTGGAGATGCAATGTGGGGGGGTTGGGGGGAGGTAGGAAAAGAAAAAATGAAAAGATGGGATCGGGAGGGAGACAAACCATAAAAGACTCAATCTCAAAAAACAGACTGAGGGTTGCTGGGGGGAGGGGGGACGGGAGAGGGTGGTGGGGAAATGGACATTGGGGAGGGTATGTGCTATGATGAGTGCTGTGAAATGTGTAAACCTGGTGATTCACATACCTGTACCCCTGGGGATAAAAATACATTATATGTTTATTTTAAAAAAATAAAAAAATAAAAATAAAAATAAAAGTTGAAATAAAAAAATATGAAGTAGTGGTGGTTGTTCTCTTGTCTTTTTTTTTTTTTTTGGTTGGCTTTCTGGGGGAGGGGCCTGCCACGTGGGTTTTCAGGCAGTGTTCCCTGAGTTACATCCTCCCACCCCCCTCAAGGAGGTGGGCTCTGAGGAAACTGGTTTTTCAGGCTTTTGTTCTCCGGAGGTTGTTTTTTTTTTATTGTTTGTTCATTTGTTTTTGCTAGCCTTGACAGCTTTTGATGGTTTTTGGAGGTTTAGAGGAAAGCAAACTGCACCCAGACCTCCCTCTCAGAGAGAAGCCTCAGTCTGTTCCCTTCTGGGTGCTCCAGAGCACATAAATTCCCCCTGGGCTGCTGGTGGAGCATGTTCCCAGTCGCGGTCCCTGGGGACGCAGGAACTCCTGCTTGTACCCAAAACCACGGCAGCTGTCTGGGCAGCTCCAGACCGCCAGAGAGGTCCCAAGCAGTGACAGCATACTGAGATTTTCCTCCTGGCCCAGGCTGGGAGTGCTGAGACTTTCTGGGACTTGAGCGCTGGGCTGGCACCTGCACGCACCTCTCTAAGGGGAGGGTGTGGGGCTCCACTTAGACTCTGATAGCACGGTGCCGCGTGCGCATGGACAGTGCACAAGGCTGTGGTTCTGCCAGCTGGAGAGGCTCCCAGCCCCTCACAGGAGCGGCCACTGAGCCGCTCTCAGGCGCGCTCGCGGCTCAGGGACCAAGACCTGGTTTCTTCACCACACTCTCTCTGGCTCAGCACCAGGGGTGGCTGTCCTGGGTCCGGGGACTTAAGCCCCTGTCCCCAACCGCCCTGATTCCCACAATTTCTGCCCATGATCCTTTGCTCTTTTTGAGTGCTTTCAACCAGACTCCAAGTTAATGCTGGTCCCCAGTCACAGGGCACTATCGTATTGGGGTATTCCTTTCCAATCGGTCACCTCTGGTTGCTCCCTCCCCCTTTTGTTTATCTTCCAATATCAGTCCGATGTTTCCACCCTGCTTTACATACCCATTGGTGTCTTCCATCCCCGTAGAGATCCAGAAGTGTATAATTTTAATCTAAGGCTGATTTCATGGGTGATCAGAGTTCTTTGGTAAGTAATCAGCTCACTTTAGGGTACAGGTTGAATCGGCACTTCTTCCTAGTCCCCTGCCATCTTGTCTCCCCCCCCTTTCCTCTTCTTCTGGAATCCCAATTATTCTAATGTTGTTTCATCTTATGGTATCGCTTATCTCTCGAATTCTCCCCTCATGGTCCAGTGGTTGTTTGTCTCTCTTTTGCTCAGCTTCTTTATTCTCTGTCATTCTTCTATATTACTATATCACTTCTATATCACTAATTCTTTCTTCTGCCTCACTCATCCTAGCAGTAAGAGCCTCCATTTTTTATTGTACCTCATTAATAGCTTTTTTGGCTTCAACTTGGTTAGATTTTAGTTCTTTTATTTCTCCAGAAAGGGCTTTTATTTCTCCAGACAGGGTTTCTCTAATATCTTCCATGCCTTTTTCAAGCCCTGCTAGAACCTTGAGAATCATCATTCTGAACTCTAGATCTGTCGTATTACCAATGTCTATATTGATTAGGTCCCAAGCCTTCGGTACTACCTCTTGTCTTTTTTTTTTTTTTTTTTGTGGTGAGTTTTTCCGCCTTGTCATTTTGTCCAGATAAGAATATATTAAGGAGCAAATGAAATATTAAAAGGGTGGCAAAGATCCCAGGAAAATGTGCTTTAACCAAATCAGAAGAGACCCTAAATTTGGGGGGGATATGTGTGTGTGTATATATATATATATATATATATATATATATATATATTAGACTGGTGACTAGAACAGGGTCACCCACCTAATTTTGGGAGTATTTTGGTCTTTTAGAAGAAATTACCTCCCAAACTTTTAAAGAATGAAAAACATATAAGGGTAAACACAATAAAGGGATGGAATAAGACTATAAAGATGAAAAAAAGATTTTTTTTAATTTCTAACAAAGGAGTTGATAAGGTAAGTTGTTTGGGAGAATAATGAAAAAGAAAATGGAGAGAATTTGCTTGGGCTGGAGACTAGATCAAGTCCGGTGCTAAATTTAGGGTGAATTTTGATCTATTAGAAGAAGTTGTACCCCAAATTTTTTAGAATGAAAAACCTTATGTGTATGCAAAAAATAAAGTTAGATAAAATGAAGGATAAAATACGACTATAATAATGAAGGTTCAAAAAAATTTTTATTTTATGAAAGGTATTAAGATAAACTAGTTAAGAGACTGTCTTTTTTACACTGGATATTTTTTCCTGTTTTATCAAAGATTATTTGACCATAGAGTTGAGGGTCCATATCTGGGCTCTCTACTCTGTTCCACTGGTCTATGTGTCTGTTTTTATGCCAGTGCCACGCTGTCTTGGTGATCACAGCTTTGTAGTAAAGCTTGAAATCAGGTAACGTGATGCCGCCTGTTTTATTTTTGTTTTTCAACATTTCCTTAGCAATTCGTGGTCTCTTCTGATTCCATAAAAATTTTAGGATTATTTGCTCCAGCTCTTTGAAAAATATCGGTGGAATTTTGATCGGAATGGCATTAAAAGTATAGATTGCTCTAGGCAGTATAGACATTTTAACAATGTTTATTCTTCCGATCCAAGAGCATGGAATGGTCTTCCATCTTTTTGCGTCTTCTTCAATTTCTTTCATGAGTGTTCTGTAGTTCCTCGAGTACAGATCCTTAACCTCTTTGGTTAGGTTTATTCCCAGGTATCTTATGGTTCTTGGTGCTATAGTAAATGGAATTGATTCTCTAATTTGCCTTTCTGTATTTTCATTGTTAGTGTATAAGGAAGCCACTGAATTCTGTACATTGACTTTGTGTCCTGCCACGTTACTGAATTGCTGTATGAGTTCTAGAAGTTTAGGGGTGGAGTCTTTCAGGTTTTCCATATAAAAAAAAACTGGACAGCTATATGTAGAAAAATGAAACTCAACCATTCTCTTACACCGTACACAAAGATAAACTCAAAATGGATAAAAGACCTCAACGTGAGACAGGAATCCATCAGAATCCTCGAGGAGAACATAGGCAGTAACCTCTTTGATATCAGCTACAGCAACTTCTTTCAAGATATGTCTCCAAAGGCGATGGAAACAAAAGCGAAAATGAACTTTTGGGACTTCATCAAGATCAAAAGCTTCTGCACAGCCAAAGAAACAGTCAACAAAACAAAGAGGCAACCCACGGAATGGGAGAAGATATTTGCAAATGACAGTACAGACAAAAGGTTGATATCCAGGATCTATAAAGAACTCCTCAAACTCAACACACACAAAACAGACAATCATATTAAAAAATGGGCAGAAGACATGAACAGACACTACTCCAATGAAGACATACAAATGGCTATCAGACACATGAAAAAATGTTCATCGTCACTAGCCATCAGGGAGATTCAAATTAAAACCACATTGAGATACCACCTTACACCAGTTAGAATGGCCAAAATTAAGCAAGACAGGAAACAACATGTGTTGGAGAGGATGTGGAGAAAGGGGAACCCTCTTACACTGTTGGTGGGAATGCAAGTTGGTGCAGCCACTTTGGAAAACGGTGTGGAGATTCCTCAAGAAATTAAAAATAGAGCTTCCCTATGACCCTGCAATTGCACTACTGGGTATTTACCCCAAAGATACAGATGGAGTGAAAAGAAGGGCCGTCTGTACCCCACTGTTTAGAGCAGCAATGGCCACGGTCGCCAAACTGTGGAAAGAACCAAGATGCCCTTCGACGGATGAATGGATAAGGAAGATGTGGTCCATATACACTATGGAGTATTATGCCTCCATCAGAAAGGACGAATACCCAACTTTTGTAGCAACATGGATGTGACTGGAAGAGATTATGCTGAGTGAAATAAGTCAAGCAGAGAGAGTCAAGTATCATATGGTTTCACTTATTTGTGGAGCATAACAAACAATATGGAGGACAAGGGGAGATGGAGAGGAGAAGGGAGTTGAGGGAAATTGGAAGGGGAGGTGAACCATGAGAGACCATGGACTCTGAAAAACAACCTGAGGGTTTCGAAGGGGCGGGGGGTGGGAGGTTGATGGAACCCGGTGGTGGGTACTAGGGAGGGCACGGATTGCATGGAGCGCTGAGTGTGGTGAAAAAATAATGAATACTGTTACGCTGAAAAGAAATAAATCATTAAAAAAAAAGAACTTCAAAAAAAAAGATAAACTAGTTAAAAAACATTGAAAGAGGAAAGGGTAAAAGTTAAAAAATTAGCAGAAGAAAAAAAATTCTAAAAAATTAATTAACTTTGTAAGACTAAAGATTCATGGGGAGAAAGCCATGAATTCCATGCTTTGCTTTCTCCTCCTCTGGAATTCTGCTATTCTCTTTGGTACGTGAACTTGATCTTGGCTGGATTTCTTGTTGATCTTCTGGGGGAGGGGCCTGTTGTAGTGATTCTCAAGTGTCTTTGCCCCAGGCGGACTTGCACCACCCTTACCAGGGGCCAGGCTAAGTAATCCACTCGGTTACTCTTACAGGAGCTTTTGTTCCCTGAACGCTTTCTGTAGAGTTCCAAAGGACAAGAATGAAAATGGCGACCTCCCAATCTCCAGCCCAGAGGAGCTGAGAGCTCGGGGCCCCACTCTTCAGTGCGCCCTCAGAGAAAAGAGCCCAATCACTCCTGTCTTCCCGGCCTCCAGCCTTGCTTGGAGAAAAGTACTCAATCACTCCCATCTCCCTGGCCTCCGGGCTACACTCCGAACTCACCCAGCCTGTGACCAAGCTTCTCTGTCTCTGGCATACAGCTCTGCCTGGAGTCTCCAAACCCCACAGATCCCTGAGTTCTTCCAGGTTGGGGTCTCCCCAGATCTTGTGGGCACCCCACTCACAGAGCACCGGCCTGTGCCACAGATTATGGTTCAAGGTAACCCAGAGTTGAGCACTCACTCCTTGGCTCTGTCTCTGTAGCCAGCTTCCCCACTCTAATACCTGCGAGCTCTGCAACACTCAGACACCCCTGATCCTTCTGTGACCCCGCGGGACCTGAGGCCACGCTGACCCCACATGGGCTTCACCCCAGTTTAGTCTCTGGAGCGATGTCCCTCAGTGGAGCAGACTTTTAAAAGTCCTGATTTTGTGCTCCATTGCTCCACCGCTTGCAGGGAGCTGGCCCCTCCCCCCACAGTCTATCTTCCCGTCGCTTTGGATTCACTTCTCTGCTGGTCCTACCTTTCAGAAAGTGGTCAATTTTCTGTTTCTAGAATTGTTGTTCTTCTTCTCTTCGATCTCCTGTTGGATTTGTAGGTGTTCAGAATGGTTTGATAAGCTATCTAGCTGATCTGCTACCTAATGTCATCTTAGCCTGCTACTTCTCTGCTATCGTGACTCCTCCCCAAAAAGTCTATTCTTAAATCAATTTTTCTACATCATTACAGGCTAAAGATTTTGAATCAAGCTCAGTAACCAGAGTGGGACAGTTAAACTCCAAGAACCAGGTGGCCTCATACGACCTAGGAAGACAAGAAGAAGTGAGACTTTCCACAATGACTGAGAACCTCACTCTGTGAAGTTCAGTGAGTACACAGTCCCGAGGGACAGGGGAGGGGTTACTCCCCAAGATACACATGCAGCTGCAGCAGGACTGGGTGGGGCCCAGGCATCTGCAGGTGGGATAGCTCCCCAGTGAGCCTGTGGTGTTGCTCCTCTGAGGACCCCATTCTCAGTACCTTCATTCCGCCTCCCTGACTGCTCCCAGCACAGGTGAGAGACCCACAAGGAGGCACAGTATGAGCACAGGTGTCCATTTGTCCCTCCCACTCAAGTCCATGACATCTCCCAATTCTCCCCTTTGCTCCCTCCTCACAGGGCTGGGGCCAGTCTGTCCTAAATCAACCTCCCTAAACACCTGGGATCAAAAGGTCACCATCTCCTGTGTCATGGCACTGGGGACACTTGGGATATAATCATGGCTCCTGGCACAGCCCCACCTGGCCACAGAATGGGGTCAGGAGTCACCCCTCACAGACCCCAGACTCCAACTCTGGGAGCTTGCACTCTCAGAGCATCTCTGGCTCCACAGCAGTCTTGAGACTGGTTACTCGGGAACTCAGAGCCTTGGAATTTGTCCCCCAAATTTGTGTGGGTACCAAGTGAGGCCATGCAGTGCAAACAAAGACCATGCAAACCAGAACCATATCAGTGACTACCATTTGGACCAAGACCGCATGAGCTGGTGTCACTTATGGGAGTGTGTGCATCTTTGACCAAGTCCACAGACTTGGACCACATTGGCCAAGGCCACCTAGGCTGGTGCTACTAGGACAGATGCCAACTGAGTGGTGCCACTTGGACTGAAGCAGTCAGATCTGGTGCCACGTAGGCAGAGGACACATTCACCAATGCCATGTCATCAGTGTCACATTAGGCATGGCCATGAAGGCCAAAGACACATGAGCTAAGACTACATATAAGGTGCCATGTGAACTTAAGCCATGTTTTCCTATGATACTTGGAATGAGCCCCTGTCTACCCAGACTCTGTGAGCAGGTGACACTTGATCTTGTTTGTTGAAATGATACTAACACAGCAGCCAAGAAGAACACTGTATTGCAGCATTCCATCCCACCAAAGGTAGGCCCCTCATCCTCAGAGGAGTGAAGCCTCTCATGAAGATGACAGAACAGGGCAATGGACAGTGTGATGACAGCCACTCCCTGCCAGTAACCATGGCAAATGCTTAATGATGAGGCAAGAAGCCCCCACATTTTGTTTCCAGGTAGAGGAATTTAGCACTCATGCCTGGCCAGCCAGGAAGAAAGGATGGCCTCTGCACTGGACAATGAGGTAGAAATGCCCCCCATGCACGGAAATCACAAATGCATGGATACATTCCCTCATACAAGTGGGTTCCAAGCAACATTGTGTGGTGTGAACCCACATGATGCAAATGAAGTTCACATCATGGACACCATGTGGAGTGAGGCCACCTGAGGATATGCCACTTGGACTGAAGCTGCATGAGTTGGTGTACGGTGAGGAGAGAGCTCTTTCCCAGGGATCTCAGTGATGAGGAACTGAGAACACAGCCACCTGGCTGGTACCACACCCTCCTGTCCCCTGGGCTGTGTCCACTTCCCTGGCATGTCTTTAGGTTCATGTTTCCCTTCTGCTCTCACCTCATGGCAAAGTGGGACCCTGGAAGGATCAGCAGATAAAGTCATCTGGATGGTACACGGTATCCCCTCCTGAGGTTCATGTACTCAGACACCCACTGTATCTGCTCTAAAGGCTGAGAGAGTGCAGGGCTGTCACCGGAGATCCTGCCTCTAGCTACCACTGTCCAGCCTGTCCTGCCAAGGGGGACCCTCCACGCAGCTATTCAGGTCTGTCCAGTCTTCCCATTACCACGGAGAGGTGTGGGGAGGGTTGACCCTGGCTTGACTTGATTGTGACCCAACACAGCAGACCCTGTGCAGCCCTGTCCAGGCAGGAGCAGGGTCAGCCCCTCCCAGACTTCCTTCAAGCCCTCCACATCTGTGTGGACATCGAGACCCTGTCCTGTCCCGTCACCCAGACTTCACACGCCTTATCCTCACCTCCCTCCTCAGTAAACACACCACACCTGGTCCAGCCTATTTTCCCAGGAATCCACTAATAATCATTGCTTCCATTACGTGATGAGTTAGGCTGTTAGTGACTTGGTCACGTGGTGATTGAGAACTACATGTGTCTGAAGGGAAAGGGAAGGCATAGGATTCTCACTGTGACTCTTACACTTAGACTCTGTGAGGTCAGTGTTGCCTGTGGGCTCCTTCCTCCAGCATTGTCGAGCCCCTGCTCTGTGCCCAGTTCTATGCCAGCACTAGTGAGAGACTGTCAGGGACAGAGTCTGGGCTCCAGAACACTGTACTCAACAGGAGAGAGTCACAGTCCTTACTTGGTCTCTGCGGCTTCCGTGTACATGACACGAGACAGAAATTATCAGAGTTCTCACATCTGCACTCTATGACTGTGGAGAGTCACCACACAGTGGGTCAGGGTATCACCCATGCCATGGAGACCTGAGCCATCCTGCCTCTCAGGCTCATGGGAAGGAGAGTTGTTACAATGTGTGGGGCAGGGGCTGAGTGTCAGCACCTGTCAGCCCCTCGTGACACATCTACCAAGAGTGACCTTCACATTTGGTGTATACCAGTCCATAGTCCCCGAGGTCAGTCAGTGTGGAAATCAGGACGCGTCCCTGCTCCTGGGCTCCTCCTCCGGTGGAACTTGCACTCAGCCCCATGAGGTCCAAGCCCCAGAGCCCAGCTTCCAAGACAATCAAGAATGAACAGAGTGGGGCTGGGGCACCAAGAGGCAGGAGAACATGGAACCACAGCCTCCCCTGGTTCACTCCCTGGTCCCTGTGAGCTGCAGGCCTCCCTCCCTCACAAGAGGAGAGGCCCTTGCTGAACTGACCTTGGTGGAGAAGGAAGGCACAGAGGCTACTAGAAGCTGAACTAGTGGTGACCACAGCACGACACACCGATCACAGGACCCTCCATAGAGGCACCGATGTCAGGCAGCATTCCCTTCACCCAAAAGAAGAGTTTGTAGGCCAAGAGTGTGGGCTGGGGGGTAAGAACCCTACTCTCTGTTTCTCTGAGTTCTGTGTTCTCTGAGTTCTCTTAGCTGTCTCCTCAGGAGTCCAATGTAGGTTATGCCCTTGGAGGGTGACAAGGACTGGGGAAGCCCTGCCCATCTCTGGAGCCTCAGGAGACAGGGCTCTGGGACATCTTCTCTATGGCCTAGTCCTCCATCCCCCTCCTCAATCACTGCACAAGGGCCGTGTCCAGGCTCTGTCTGTAGGCTCAGCCCCCACAGGACCTGAACTGGGCCTGCCCCAAACCCTGAATCAGCTCAGGAGAGCCTCCCAGGAATAGATCTTTCTCCCTCAACCCCTTTCCTCTCCTCTTATAGGCCCTGTGCCTCCTTGGACAGTTCCTCCATGTCAGTGACTCTGGGCAGGCCCTAGTTCTGGAGATCAGCTCAGGACTGAACATGTTACTTGGAACCAGCAGGAGCCAGGCCAGGACTTAGGGATGTTCTTATGTAAAGATACCAGATGGCCCTTGGGGATCCCTGACTGATACTGAGAATCCAACTTGTGAACAAGGCCATGCTGAAAATCAGACAGATCCAGGGCTAAGAGAAGCTTGACCCTGGCTATGTCACCTACCATGGCAGTGAGAGCAGCTGGCAGTAATTCAAAGTAACACAGAAAAATGTGGATGTGAGATGCAAAGCTGCCCACCAAATCTGACCTTCCCTCTAACCAACACCAACTGTAGGTCAGACCTTAGGATCAGGTGTCCTCCCTGTTCCTGGACCGGCCCCTACACAAGTGGGATTTCTAGCAGGTTCTCTTTCCTTGAAATCTGTATATCACACTGAACAATGACAGATATAGAGAGCTATACTGTATTATGAGGACTGTAGTCAGGTTTTACGGAAGATAATACAGATTTAGGATGCCATTATACATCACGTGTGACCCAGATATAATCACGTGCTACTTCTGAGGGGAGACACTTGTCTCAGCACATTCTAGGGGGAATTCCTCTTCTCCTTGGGTAACAGAAGCCTGGATGGGCCTGATGGGATGCCTCCTTTCATGCCAGGCTGAGGAATCCCCACATACAGAAACGCTGTCTGAGGCTTCCTGAAGAGAAGACTAGGCCCCTGACCCTCCTTAGGTTCAGTAGAAACTGTGGTGGAAGTGCAGGCACCACCTTGGGGCCCACAGGGGACTCACTCCTGGAGCCACATCCTTCTACTGCCCTAAGTCACCTGCACCAGGCAGATCTGACCCTTAACTCAGGTCTGACCCACATGGACTCACACCCACCCCCGTGTGGACCCCGTGGGGTGATTTGGGCCACACCTTTAGGTCCAAGGTAATCTTTTCCAAGATTCAAAAAATATATCTATCATGCACTGAATTTTTCATCATGATTCTTTGACTTGTGGTTTTGTAAATCTATTTTTAGAGCAATTTCATGGGGAGGAAATAACGGATGAAGACTTTAAGAAGAAGGAAGAGCAGATCCCCCTATTTCCAAACTGGGTTGAATCAGAGCGATACCTTGGGGAGAATAGGAGGACACAGGACAGAAAACAATTTTCCCCTCACAAGAGCATGGCAAGTACTATTGAATTATGGATCTACAGCTTAGTTATTGATATGATAAAACTGGAATGATAATTTTTGGTAAGAATACCTATGACCAAAAAAATTTTTTTTCAGGTTAAAATACCATGAAAGTGTAACTCTACAGAGTTATAATCTGGGGATTCTCACCATTAATTTCTCATCCACATGACCATAAGTGGGCTGGCACCTCCCTGGACCCCAGGTGGCCCCCTGTCCAAGTGCAGCAGCACCCCTCACAGGGAGATAGCAGAACTGAGAGGAAGGCGCTGTCTCCTTCCAGACCAGGAACATTCTGGCTGAGGTTGTTCCAGTTCCCCTGTCAGCCTGGGCACCCTTCCTCACCTGATGCAGGGGATAGCTGCTGACTGGTACCTGCCAGCTTCTGCTCTACTCTCTCCATTTCTGGGAACCAGGGACCTGCACTCCTCTTCCTGCCTCCCTTCACTGCCAGGTGCATCCCTCATGCACTTGCTTAGATCAGCCAGTCTGTGGGGTTCTGGGGAAAGCAATGACATGTCATCCACGTGGGACTCCACACAAGGGGACAGGAACACGGGCACATGGAGCACTCTGGTTTCCCTGTGGCTTAGATGTGTATGGGGAGGAGGAGAGGGAGAATAAGCATTACCCTGAGCAACATCAGTCCCCAGATGACCTACAGAGATCCCAGGGACTGACCACATCTGTGTCAAACCTCCTCCTACTTCAGCTATTTCTTATTAGAGACCCCTCTCTCTGCCCAGCAGCTGCCCGGAGAACTGACTTATCACCTGGAAGTTGCCTCTGACCACACCTGAAATGTCCCTCTGTGCCCAGAATGCTCACCTGAGGGGAAAACTCTACACTAGCCTGGAACTGGATTGAATCCCAGATTCCTGAGCTTTATCCTGTTCTTTCAGATCCTCTAACTCCCCCTCTGCCCCTACGAAGTAGCACCCACTGGGTTCTTCCTACACACATCTCACTTCTTGTGATTTTCCCCATGCTGAGAAGCTCCAGAGTTCCCTCTTCAGTAGGGACTGTACCTTGTTCATGCAGAATTCCCAAGATGGAATGTGTGCCAGACCAATGAGGGTCTGAATAAATGTCAGCTGAGTGGATCCTCCCCGTCTCTGTCTTTGGGGCATTAGTCCCTGGTCACCCTCTCCCCCAACCCCACATCACACCTGCATGCACTGTTGGCTCCAATACGAGCCATCTCCTGAGTCCTCTGATCCCCATTGCTAAGCTGCAGTACCAACGGCATGACACCCCACACCCCATAGACAGGGGCAGGGTTGCCTCAGTAAAACCTGTGCTCTCCTCCTCCACGTGGCCCTGCTCATGTTTTCATAGTGAATCTGGGCCTCCAATGCCAGAACATGAGACAGGCAGGAGCCATGCTTAGACGATTCTTTCCTCACTGAGCTGAGTCCATGGATCAGGAATCAGGACCTGAACTGTAGTTTATGAACATACACCTGTGCCAGGGACACTACTGCACCTGCAGGAGCCTAGGTGGAGTGGCCACCAGGGGGCAGCAGAGATGCCCTGGCAAAGTCCCCTGCATATGGGAAAGACCTGGGCATCAGGGCTTCTGCCACATGAGGAATGGTTTAGTAACCAGGACCTGAGACCCTCGGGTCATTTGTCATTGGTCATTAGCATACAACGACATCCTTCACTCTCAAGTACAAATTCTTCAGGGTAAGTGTGTGTGGTGTTCCTCATGGAGACATCGCAAGCCCCCCACCAGCCCAAGACCTAGCCCACCCTCATGAAACAAAATGCTGTCGCTGTCCACAAACATCGGTTCTCCCTATGATCAAACATTTCCTCCTTTCCTACTCTGTGCTAAGAGACCCCTATTCCTTCCAGACTACTCAACCTTCCTAGAAATTCTTCCTCCCTGCCACTCACCTGTCCCTCCAACCAACCTCCCTCAAGAAAGGGACAGGGGACTGGAAAATTCTGTTCACTTTCCTAGTGCCTGCAACACAGCAATTTCCTCAGTATACTTTTTTGGACTTATTTACAAATTGAGATATTTATTATATATTTTCCCCAAAAGCTGAAGATAACTTAAATGTGATAAATATTACCTTGAAGAGTTATTAAACTTTACAGCCCCTCTCTTTCTCTTATGTGGCAATCATTTCTTCTTGCAACTTATCAGCTCTTGCCCCTGACCACAAAACTGGGGATAGTGAGGCACAGCACCTATGGCCTGTACCAAAGCTCACAGCCAACAGAAAATATTTACAGCAAATATGGAAATTTCCATCCTATGGAAAGTCCATGTTCTCTTGATAGAGGATGAATTTTATTCGATCTCTTTGGCTCACGAGATATCATCTGGGCTAAATCCTGCACCTATGTGAGCCACATTGTGTCAACAACAGGAAATCATCGGAAAATAAGGACACACTTCACCGCTGAGCTCTCTGTGGTAGGCCAGCCCAGAGAGACATCAGAACACAAACTGGAGTGGGGATGTCAGCCCCAGATTATAGGACCAAGGGCGAAACAGAATCCTCTGGGCTGAGAGTGGAGTCAACAAGAACCACCCCTGCCCTCTCTGTGTTCCTTGGGTCTGAGCTCTTTATGAGATCCCAGAAAGCTCTTCAGCAGCAGCCTCTGAGGCCCCACTGATTTGCAAAATCAGTAGTTGTCTCCAGCAATGGGCTAAGAGAGGCCTGGGACACTTGCCCATCCTCAGACCTTGGAGCAGAATCAGGGTAACTCCAACATGGCCTGGACCCTTCTGCTCAGGGTCCTGCTCACTGCACAGGTGCTAAGCCCAGTATCACAGCCACACCAGCTCCAGGTCCTTGGGACAAGCCAGACCCTATGTCTGAGCCCTTCAGAAGCTGCCTGGGGGGGAGGATACTCCTGACCCTGCTGCAGGATGAGAGCTGGGTGAGTGAAACACCCCCACAGTGCTCATGGCTTTCTGTGAGCCCTGATGGAATGCCCATGCCCAGGGATAGGGTTCTTTTCCAGTTTTCTTAAAATCTCCAACCACCAGTCAGACCCATGCTACTCTGGGACTAAGGCTGATGAGAGGGTCACCCCTGTGGATCTAGAAAATCCCTGGAGCTCAGGCCAGTCCTCACAGGTGGGCAGTCTCTTGGAATGAGTCCTTGATTTTCCAGCCAACCTCTCCTCTCCTCTCTTGCAGCTGTGGCCTCCTATGAAGTGACTCAGCCCTCCTCTGTGTGGGTGGTCCTGGGACAGACAGCCAGGATCATCTGTGGGGAAACAGCACTGGGAATAAACACACTTATGGGCACCAGCAGAGGCCAGATCAGACCCCTGTGCTGATCATCTGTTAAACCAGCCTATAACTATATCTGTAACTAAAACTCCCAGATCTCAAAAGCTCAACACACTTTAACTACAAGACATAGGTTAAAAACAAAACAAAACAAAACAAAAAAAAAACAACAAAAAAATAACACCCACCAGTGTCAAATAGGCAGGGAAAATGAGACATTCTCAAAAGTAAACGGAAGGGAAAGACACACAGTTTTTAAGGAAAGACAGAAAATTTCTAGCAAATTTCTCATTAACAGAAATGCAAGCAAGGACAGTAAATTTTTAAAATACGGGAAAAAATTAATTCTTTACCAAAGAAGGTCATCTTTCAAAAATGAAGGCTGAATAAAACATTTTCTCACATATATATGAAAAATGACAGGATTGATCATCAGCCAACCTGTTACAAAAGAAATAGTACAGGACACCCCTCAAGCAGGAATGAGTGATTCCAGAAAGAATCAGATTCTACAAGATAGACGAAAAAATCACAAATGCTAGCTACTGGGGATAATATTAAGACTTTTTTAGTATCCAAATCTTTTTTGAAGATAATTCATTGTCTAAAGAAACTCAAATACCTATTTATGTTGGAATTTATAATACAGTTAAAAGTAATATGTATGAATTGCAGCAAAAAATCCTGAGAAGAAGAGGAAGTTTGCTGTAAAGATATGACAGTCTGTGTGACATGGGGAACACACCTGAATGTGGACTATTACAACTTATGAGAATATGATAGACATAGGTAGAGCTAATAACTGAAAAAGTAGGAGATAAAATGGATTCCTAAAAATGCACCAATAACTTTAAAAAGGAAGAAATGGAGAAAGGGAAGAATAACATGGACAAAGAAACACTATATACAAGGATGTTATGTGGAATGTCAGTGCTAATCACACCCTGGAAATGGTCTAAATGCAAAGAAAAGACAGATTGTCAAACTGAGTTTCACAGTAATGCCCGACTCCATGTCCCATTTCAGAAAACTACTGTAAATGAAACCACGTAAAAATCTAAGTGTAAGTTGAAGACAACTTCCCACCAATACTGCTCCACAATGTAGAACATGAAACATTCACAGGGAAGACACAGAGAATGGAAACTTAAAAATAGTTAGAATGAAATTATTTATATTGTGTGTATTTTACTCACACTAACAAAAAAGAAATATTCATAGTGCAAGTCTGGTGAGGAGCTGATAGGGAAATAGGCTTCACCCCTCCCTCCTTTCCCTTACATTTGGGGGAAGGGAGGGAAAAATAAAGCAAGAAGAAACCAGAGAGGGAGACAAACCATAAAGAGACCCTTCACCATAAGACACAAACTGAGGGTTGCTGGAGGGGTGAGGCTGGGGGATGCATAAGGGGGTGATGGATATTAAAGAGGGCACATGATATAATGAGCCCTGGGTGTTATACGCAACTGATGAGTCACTGAACTGTATTCCTGAAACTAATAATACACTATATGTTAATTAGTCGATTTTAAATTAAAATTAAAAAATAAAATTAAAAAAGAATTTTCCATACTTTCAGACAAGAATTCCGCTATGGAGCTGAGAGGTGGGGGCAGCTCCACAGGCGCCAGATCCATGAAGCCTGCCAGGAGCAGATACTGTCTCCAGCACCCTGAGAAGGAGCATTTTCACAGGAACCAGTGATGACATGAGGGAAGCTTGGGGTGGCCAGGTTCAGCTGTAGCCTCAGGAGACAGAAGTCTGGGGTCTCCACCAGGACTAGGACCCTCTCTTGCTCCTGCTCCTCACTCTCTACCCAGCTCTTGCCTGTAAGGCCTTGCCCATGGGCTCAGCCCCCACAGGACCCCAAGCATGACCCTGAGCCTGAGCTCAGCCCAGGGAATGCTGCAAGGGTGGGGACAATGAGAATGAGCCCCAGAGACTCCTGATTTTTCAGGCTGTGTGGTGACCTATAAGATTAGCTTTTCCCAATAGAGTGGTCATGACATCCTCATCACTACCACCTGCTCAGGAGATAGAGGACCAAACAATAATGCTGAGCAAAGCCCCCTGACCCAGGGCCCTGCATGGCCAAATAGCCTCCACTGTCCCCACAGGTTCTCCAGCTCTAACCTAGGACATGACCCCACTGACCCTCTCCATGTGCAAGCCGCGGGGGCTCTTTAGAGACCAGCTAGGATGGGGATGGCAGTGAGTTGAGAACAGAAAGCCTGCTGCCACCCTCCCTCCCTATTTCCTGTCCTGGTAGCTATGCTCTGAGGAGTTTATAATAATAATAACAGCAACAGCAGCAACAACAATAATAATAATGCAGATTTATGTGCACAAGTAAACTTTACACCAAAAGCATCATCTGTTCCCACTTATGACAATCTTCACTAACTGGGGTGGGGAAGCATCAATCTTCACACTTAATACACAGGAAACTAGTAGTGATAGGACATCACATGGATTAATCTGGAATTTACCCTTTTCAAATGCACAACACTGTACCCTGCACTCTTCTTTTTATAACAAGACACCAGGACATTTCAACCCTAGGACAAGTACAGGAATCCCACTTGTCCTGTCTCCTGCACGTGTATGTGGCCTGTCTGTGCTGGGCTTGGCAGGGCTTGGGGGTGGGTGGCTGCCTGTGGGAGGCTGGAAACCATGGTCCACATCCCTTCTCAGGTGACAGGTGCTGTGGGGGAACCTGCAGGAGGAAAGCTCCTGGTCCGAGTCCTCCTCCACCAGCAGGGGGCAGCAGAGCTGCATCGCAAACAACGGGACAGAGTCTGGGGCTGCCCATGGGAAGCCTCTCAGGGACACCAGTTCTGGGGGTCAGCAGGGGTCCAGGGTTCAGTCCCCAGAAAGAAGTTGGAATAATCACTCCTATCTCCAGCTGCTGAAGAGACCTTGCTCTGAAGGTCATACACACAGTGACACCCAGGACACTGACGGGAGTCCTGACACAGTGAATGCCTCATATGGGAAATGCATCCCCCTGCTCTGTGCACGGGTGTTCCAGGAGCTGTCTCGTCCGAGCTGGACATGTTGAGAACATCCTGACCACTCACCTTCTGACTCTCCATCCCCATGTCCAGGCAGAAGCAGACCCGGGACTGCAGCTTCTTTGCTCAGGAGGGTCTCAAGGGGTGGGACAAGGAGTACTTGGGGTCCCTGGTCCCTGGAATGAGCACCACAGCCTCCTTGTGAGACTGTCTCCAGAGTGAAATGGATTCTCACTACGTGAGGCCACAGCTCTGGTTCCTGGGCTCTCCTTGTGCAGTGACACGATCCAGCTCCCTCCTGGGATGCTGGCCTGGCTCCCAAACTCACCCATGTGAGAAGACCTAACTCTGGGACCCTAACAACACATGGTGCTCAAAACTGTCAGCGGTGATTTCTCATGCAAGTCACATGTTTCCATGTAACACTGATGAAGAATCATAAAGGAATCAATGCATTGACAATGTACGAGCTGGTCTGCTATGGGATGGGGGTGTCAGAGAGATGAAATAATCATGTGTCAATACACTAGATGTTGTGATCAATCTTCAAAAGCGATGATCTCTTAACAAGTGGACTCTCAGGCACCTGGGTAGGTCGCTGGGTTAAACCTCTGCCTTTGGTTTGGGATCTCTGGGATCTTTGCTCAGCAGAGAGCCTGCTTCCCCTTCTCTCTCTACCTGCCTCTCTGCTACTTGTGCTCGCTCGCTTTCTCTCTCTCTGTCAAATAAATAAATAAATAATCTTAAAAAAAATAAGTGGACTCTCACAGACAACGATGCACAAACATTCTGATGAGAAAATTCCACAATCTGATGACATGGGAAGCATGGGATCACAGTGCCTCAAGGGGACACAGTGGGGACACAATGCAGTAGGAGGAAGGTAATGAGGGCATAGGACCACCTTTCCTTGAACCAGGTGTCTGCATGTCTCAGAGGACCCAGCCCACCTCCATGGCCAGGCTCCTGAGAGACCATAGAGAAAACCAAGGGCACACCCCATACGGAGTAGTTTCATTTGGTTATCATGTGTTCAGATGCCAGGAAAGTAACTGATGCCAGATGTTTGTTGTCAAGGATGGTTTTGAAACTGGCAGCTGCTTGGAGTAAACTCGGGACTCCTCTCTTCCTCCTCAATCACATGTTCTGATCTCACAACTGGTAGATCACTTAGGAGCCCATGAAGTGGAGGAAATTTGCATAACTACTAACAGTCACTGAGCCAAGGACCTAGAAAGGAATAAAAGAGGCTGGGGTGGAACAAGCAGTGCTGTGGGATCTCAGTAGGCAGCACTCTGGGCATCTCCACCATGGACTGGACTCCTCTCCTGCTCCCCGTCCTCACTCTCTGCACAGGTGGTGTCCCTGGACCCTCTGCAAATCCTCAGGCCCCTACAGGACCTGAGCTGAGCCTGACTCAGAACTTGAGCTCAAACCAAGAACAACCTCATTATGGGGACCCAGGGAAGGAGCCCCTGAACCTCACACCAACTTCTCCTCTTCTGTCTTTTCAGGCTCCATGGCCTCCAGTGTGTTGACTCAGCCTCATTCGGTGTCAGTGTTCCTGGGACAGATGGCTACAATCAGCTGCTCTGGAGACATACTGTCAGGAAGTTATGCATATTGGTACCAGCAGAAGCCAGGCCAACCCCCTGTGCAAGTCATTTATAAGGACACTGAGCATCCCTCTGGGATCCCTGACCGATTCTCTGGTTCCAGTTCAGGGACCACACACACCCTGACCATCAACGGGGCCCAGGCTGAGGATGAGGCTGACTATTACTGTCAGTCATTAGACAGCAGTGATAAAGCTCACAGTGACACAGGAAGATGGGGAAGTGAGACAAAATCCCCTTCCCTGCCTGTGTCTCACCCTCCTCCAGCCCCAGGAGGACTATGCACAGAGCAGGGAGCAGGTTTAGCCTAGGATCCCACATCTGAGATCCACAGGCTGACTCTCCTTACACACGTTCAGACAGGTTCTACAAGATGGATTGGCAGAGGATAAGGACACATTTATTATAACTATACTTAAGCTGTGGATGTGAGCTCATGAATGACTGAATATGTTAGGAGCACACAATAGAAGACATTTTCCAAAGCCCAAATCTTTTAAACTTCCCTAAAAGATAATCATATATTCTGAGACTTAAGAATACAGAGATGGAGATGGACAGCAGATTACATGTTACCAAAGAAGGGACTAGTCGCCTTGATGCCAAAGCAATAGAGATTGTTCAAAATGAAACACAGAGTGAAATAGCTGGAGAAGTTGAAGAAAGTCCCAGTGCAGGGAGGACAGCTTCTTTCCACCTAAAGATCTGTAATTGGAGTAACTGAGGCAGAGACAGTGGGGAGTGAATGGTGATTGAAAACACATCTGAAGGAAAAAGAGCCACCAAGTTCTCAAATTGTGAAACCCATGAACCAATGTATCCAAGAAGCTCAATGAAGCTCGGGCACAGGGAACATGAGAGACAGCACAGCAGACATTGTAATGAAATTGCTACAAACCAGTGATTGTAGACACTCTCACAGCCAGAGAGGAGAGTCTTGTTCCCTACAGGGATCCAGTAACGTGGTGGGAATACATTCCTCCTTACAAACCAAGTAAACTGGACAATTGGGGGGGGGGGGCAATGTATTCAAAATACAACTAAAAAAATGGACAATACTATTTTTTTTATTTTTGTATTCTCTGATGCCCATCATCTACCTCAGTCATCCTCCCACCCCACCCTGTGGTAATCGCCAGTTTGTTTTCTACACTGAAGAGTCTGTTTCTTGTATCAACCTTCATTTTTAACCAGTCAAAATGTCATTGAAAAGTGAGACAAACTAAACCTTTCTCAGACTGTAAACCTCCCAGAATTGATCACCCACAGACTCTTGGCACAAGAGACAGTGAAGGACACCCTGGGACAGAAGGAAAGTGTAGCAGAGTGAAATGTGAGTCTACACAAAGGTATAAAAAGTATCAAATAGCAAAAGCTAAATGGGTAAATGTAAAATGATTTTATTATTTAGTGTCTATTAAAAAGTCAACTGTTTAGGTAGAAATAAGAACAATATATTGTGATTTATAATATGTATCTATAAAATATATGACAATCGTCAGTAAAAATGTTGGGGAAAGAAAATTTTCTTATCACATCCTTCTTCTACATGTAATTGACACCATGTCACAAGAAGGTACTTGACAATTAGCAGTGAGGATTTCCAACACCAAGTAAGACACCAAAATAAAATCATTTGAACCACAAAGAGTAAGAGTTGATAAGGTGCATTAGTTAGGGTTCTCCAGGGAATATAGATCCAATATGGCCTGTATCTCATACAAACCTGGATATATATTCATATGTTACACACACATATCCAGAGAGACAGAAACAGGGAGATAGACAGAAGCCGATTTAAAGAAATGGGTCATGGGGATGCCAGGGTCGTTCAGTCAGTTAAGCAACTGCCTTCGCCTCAGGTCACGATCCCAAAGTCCTGGGATCCAGTCCTGTATCAGGCTCCTTACTTGGCAGGGAGCATGCTTCTCCCTATGCCTGGAATTCCCCCTGCTTGTTCTCTCTCACTCTTTCTCTCCCAAATAAATAAATAAATAAATAGATAGAGAGATAAATGCTTTTTAAAAAATGGGCATGCACTCAAGATGCAGGGAGGCCAGAAGCCTGGATTTTCTAGCAAGAATGATGTTGCAATGTCTGGTCTAAATGTAGTCTGAGTGCTGACAGGTTCACAGGACACAGAGAAGAAAGTTAAAGGGTACACATCTAATGCCTACAGATGAATCTCCAATGTCTCAGATCACAAATCCAGGGGTTGAGAGTAACAGCAGGCACAACAAAGCAAAGAACACATGAGGGAACCTGAAGACACAGCACAGACACTGCAAAGTGAGAGAGAGAAGAAAAGACACAAGAGTGAACAGAGAATCCCCAAGCTGGAGGACACCTTTAGGAGCGGAATAGGATGTAGTGTGTCCAAAAAGGAGAGACAGCAGTGTGTAGGGGATGGAAAAATATTTGGACAGTCATTGGCGAGAATGTTCCAAACTTGATGAAACCAAAGATGCATGGGTCCAAAAATCTCAACGGACCACAAGCACAAGACAAAGGAAGAAAAAACGACAACACCCATTTATATCAAATATTCAAGGCCATGAACAAGAGAGTCTTACAAGCAGCCAGAGGAAAGAGTCCCTGCACTCAGGGGGACAAACAGAAGATGTTAGTGATTTTTGCGTCAGTGGAAATGCCAGCAAGAGACACTGGATTAATGTCTCTAAATTAGAGATGAAAGAACGGGGCGGGGGTGGTGGGGGAGAACCAATTCATCCAGGGAAAACATCATTCACCAATGAAGTCTCAATGAAATTTTTCACATAAAATAAGTGAAAGAAGTTTTCATCAGCTGATGTACAATACAAGCAACAACATACATCCCTTAGGAAGATAAAATTATTCCAGGAAGAATCTGAATCTATAAAATGAATGTAAACATCATAAATGCTAACTAGGGGGATAAATAGTAAGACCTCTTTATTATCGAATTCTCTTTAAAGTGTACAGAAAAATACACTGTGCAGAACATAAAATAACTATGTATGTTGGAACTCCTGACAGAGTTGAAATAAAATGTAGGAAAATCACAGTGACTATGCTGAGAGGTGAGACACAGAAGGATGTTTTCAGGTGCTCACATTCCATATAAATTGGTAGCATCACAGAACATAGACTATTGCAAGTTATTGATCATCAGACAGAAGGAACATAAGCAGAAATGGGATATAAGATGGAATCATTTAAAAATATTCTGTTAAAAAAATAAATAAATAAATAAATAAAAATATTCTGTTAATCAAAAATATATACATGGAAAGAAGGAACAAAGAACACATGGGACAACAAGAACGTAAAGTTGCTATATTGAAACGATATTACTAGTCACATTCAGGAAATGC
>JAHRIG010000025.1:66582508-66619611 GCA_020311275.1 Eira barbara | reverse complement strand
AGACAAAATCAACCTTTCTTAGACAACAGACTTCTCAGAACTGATCATCTGCAAACCCTCAGCATGAGTGACAGTGATGGACGCCCCTTGGACAGAAGGAAAGGGTGACAGAGGGGAAAGTGAGTCTGCACAAACTATATAAGCTTGGGAAATCATAGCTGCATGGATAAACCCAAAACAAGTTTTAGTGGTTAATGCCTAGAAATACAGTCATGTGCTTAACACAAAAATCATAGCAACGTGTTTGATTTATAGTGGAAGAACAAGTAAAACATGACAATGAAAGCAGAAATGATGAGGGAGATGAGACCATGTTATGACGTCCTTATCCTGCAAATGAGTGATGTCAGGTCACTGGGAGGAACTCTGATGAGGCAGGAGTTGAGGACTGACTGCAAACCACAAGAAAAAAACCATTAAAACAACATCATTTTAACAACAAAGAGCTATAGCTACTAAGGTGCATGACTTAGGGATATCTGGAGGGTACAGATCTAATAGGACATGGATGTCATGTGCATGTAAGTGTGTATTTCTCTGTGATGCACAGAAAGACAGAGATGGTGGGAGAGAGTCACTCAGGTTAAGAATCAGCTCAGGTAGTCCTGGGGTGGCAGGTCTGGAAGCTGCAGGACAGGACAGAAGGCATGGAAGTCAGGAAAAGGTTGTAGACTTTCCACCAAATTTCATCTGAAGGATTGAAAAGCTAAGAGGAGACAGAGAAGAAAATTAAAGCACCCCAATCAAACCCCTAGAGATGAAAACAACACCCAGAGAGGAAGAGACTGGATTCAGAGGAACGGTGAAGGATACCAACAAATTTCTCATGAACATAAATGCACACAGAGGACAGTGGCTTAACATCTTCAAAATACTAAACAAACAAACAAAAACCCGTATTTCTTTATCCATGGGAAATATCCTTCCATAATGAAGGCTAAAAAACGCTTCTTCAGCTCCACCAAACTGACAGAACTGATCATCAGCAGACCCATATCACGGGAAATACTACTGGACTTCCCTCAGGCAGGAGGAAGTGATTTCAGAAAGAATCTGAATCTATATAATGATTGTAAGAGTCAGAAAAGATAAACACAGGGATAAATATGAAGGTTTTCTTTTGGTGATTTAACTCTCTTTGAAAAATAAATCACTGGGTGCCTGGGTGACTCAATCGTTAAGCATCTGCCTTCGGCTCAGGTCATGATCCCAGGGTCCTTGGATCAAACCTGCATCTTCTCCCTGCTCAGCCGGAAGCCTGCTTCTCCCTCTCCCACTCCACCTGCTTATATTCCATCTCTTGATGTCTCTCTCTCTCTCTCTGTCAAATAAATAAAATCTTTAAAAAAAGGGAAAAAGAAAAATAAATCACTATCTACAGCAAGTATAATCACTGCATATGTTGGAATTGATCATGTAGCTAACAGTATGGGTATGACATCCCTACTGAGTAAGGAAAGGCTTAAGGTGTAGACAGAGAGAGATAGGGACCCTTCCATGGGACATACCATGTCACCACACAGCCTTCTGGTCAATATAGAACTTGGTGAAGGTCCATTTGATGGCGTTTCCCAGCATGCTCCCCCTTGGGCCAGGCTTCCTTCCCCTTCCACAGCGGGTGGGTGTCCTCCCTATTCACTCAGATCTTGCTGTGCTTATGGATTTGACCTGAGAGACAGTGAAAATCTCTTCAATCTGAACATTACTCCCTGTCTGCTGCCTCTCCTACTGGTCACAAGGGAAGGCCAGGCTCCATGAACCCCACTCAGCAGAGAGGGCTTGAGGGTCGAGGAACTGAGTGCAGTTCATGTGTTTGCTGCATTGTTAGGGCAGGTTGGTGACCATGCACAGGTTCTTGTGCATTAACCATATGCCCATCGATGTTCTTGGCTGAGGATTGGTGCACTGGGTCAGCATAATGCCCGTCCTCACTGGAGGCTCACATGGTGCTGGTCGGGCAGGGCCCCACACACCAGCACCAGTGATCCTAATTTTCCTATTTTCTTCTTCATGACATTTTCTATTTGGACTCGCTTTTTTACAAGAATACAATATACAATACATGTAACATATAAAATATGTGTTAATCCACTGTGTATGTTGTCAGTAAGGTTTATGGTCAAGAGTAGACTATTAAGTTAAGGACTGGGAGAGTCAAATGTTATATGCAGATTTTAGACTGCACCTGTGTCAGCACCCCTAACACCTGTTTTGTTCAAAACTCAACTGTAATAGGAATTTTTCACCAGCTGCTCCAGAATCTAAATTAATGTGGTAGACTTCCCAATTCATTTAATGTAGCTATTGTTACACTGATACCAAAATACACGTCACTAGAAAACTATAGACCACTGTCTCTTACGAATACAGGCATTCAAATCCTCAACAAAACACTATCAGACTTCAGCAAAATATAGAATGAATTAGACACCATGAACAAAAGGGATTTATTACAACACAAAAGGTTTTAAGATACAAAAACAATAGGTGCAATACATCATATCAATGGAATAAAATACAAAACCCACATGCTTATCTCAATCGATGCAGGAAGAGCATTTGACAAATCCATCATCGTTTCATTAGAAAAAGACTGACCACCCTGCAGATGAGCCACACTGACTGTGAGCTAAAAAAGGCTGTTGCTTCCATTTCAGTTTGCTCCGATTCACACAGGTACCATTCCTGTGATTCACCAAAACCAGAAAAAGAAAACAGCAAAATAACAGACATTTGGAGAGTCACATCCACCCTGATGGTGAATGATGGACATTGGGAGAGTCATCTCCTACTATGAAGTGGCCAGAAGATACGCAACCATGGGAGTGAGACACACAATGTGTTATGCCTCAATTCTACCCCCCAAACTGTGCCCAAGAACTTCTCTTTATGCCCACCCTACCCAGAAATGCAGACAGAAAGGAATTTTGTGAAGTACAGCACAGCCTGTCAATGCCGACACTTAAAAATCCACCACAGTCCCCCCTCATCCACATGACATTCAGCCAGATCCACACAAGCCAATCTCCAAATAAAGAGAAGGTTGGCAACCATGTTTCCACCTAATGTGATGAAACTATCCAATCAACAATTACCAACATTCTCACCCTTTCCCCACAAGAGGATCCAAAATACGTGTTTGTACACTAGTGATCTTTATTTTTGTCCCAGCTGATTTGATATCCCAAACTTCAATATTGAGATAGAGTTAGCTAGTGTTAACACTTCTAATGATAGATGATATTGGGATGACACAGTTGAACAAAAGAGGAACATATACTTAATATGTATCCAAACTTATGTATGTCAACATAAGGAAGAAACACTTGTTACTTTTACCACCCTCATTTCTGCCACTACCCTGAGGACAGAGTGGTATCTAATTACCTTCTTCACTGTCCACCCCATATCTTCCTCCCTCAGTAGGGATAACCTGTGCTTATCCTGATCCTCACCAGGTACACCACCAAAACGTCGTTCTGGAAGGTGTGTCCATTGTCAGATGTGGTGCATTGGTTGTGGTGAATTTATGACTGTAATCACAGTCCCAGGGAGTAATAGAGGATCAACTGAGTCCCTGCATACACCTGCTTACCCCAGGGGTATTGTAGATACCCCGTTGCCCCATGATAGACATCAGGCTTCCCCTAGCCAGTGTCCCCTATAGTTCCTGGCAATTCATTGCCAGGAGGACATGGTATATAGGACTATGGTGCCCTCTCAACCACCAGAGCAGTGTGGCCAATATCCCACAGGGCACACTCCATGTAGCTGGTTAAAAAAAAAAAAAAAAGTCTACTTAAACCATTTTCCACATCATTACAAGATCTAAAATCTAGCCTAGTGACCAGAATGGGACAGTTAAACCCCAGATGGCCTAGTAGGGGCTGGGAAGATAAGGAGAGGTAGTGAGACTTTCCACAGTGGCCTAGACCCCTGCCCTGGGAAGCTCAGTGAACACACAGTCCCCAGAGGACAGCAGGCTCCCCAAGATGCAGCTGCAGCTCTGGGTGGGGCCCAGGCATCTCCACATGCATGATCCTGTGGTGCTGGTCCTCCGAGGACCACACTGTGAGTGACTTCATTCTGCTTCCCTGCTGCACCCAGCACAGGTGAGAGGCCCCACAGGGAGGCACAGTGTGAGGCACAGTGTGAGGCACAGGGAGGCACAGTGTGAGGCCCCACTGTGAGGCACAGTGCCGTGCTCCTTGCCACAGAGGGTCTGTGGAGTCAGGGCCCTGCACTCACTGTGTCCACATTGCTCCCTCCCCTCAGAACTGGGCCAGTCACTTCTGACTCAGGCTCCTTGTCTTCTTCCAGGCTCCTCTCTGCTTCTCTCATAAGCTCCGAGACTTCCCTGACCTGAGACCACCTCCATCCATGTCAATGGTCCTGGGCAGACCCAGGTTCCCCTGCTCTGGAGATGAACTCAGGCATGAACTTGAATCTTAGTAGCAGGAAAAGCCAAGTCAAGTCCCTGAGCTGATTATATGTACAGATGTGAGTGACCAACCAGGTTTGATTCTGAGAATGCAACTTAAGGGCATGGCTCACCAGAGCATGACCAGGACCACAAGGGCCAGGACGAGGCTGCCCATTGCTGCATCACTTATTGTCCCAGTGAGAGTGTCTGGCAGTGACTCACAGTGACAGAGAGGGATGTGCATTGGGACACAAACCTTCCTCCAAGGCCTGGCTCTCACTCTCACCTGCCCTCTGAGCAAAGGCTACTCAGGCCTTTGGATCAGGGGTTCTCCCTGGTCCTAGCCTGGCTCCTAAAGGGTAAGAGACTTCCACAGGTCCTCTGTCCTCAGATCTGTGTTTACCCTACAGAACAATGGCAGAGTGGAGGACTTTCTGACTATGGGCACTCTAGGCAGTTTTCACAGGAGATAATACAGATTTAGGATGCCATTATACATCAAGTGGGCCCCAGATGTAATCACGTGTCACTCAGGATGGTAGACAGTTATCTCAGATAGCACAGTCCTGAAGGAATTCCTCTTCTCCTTGGATACGGACAGACGAGGTAGGACCCAGAGTCTCTGTATCTCCGGTTTCCTGGATGAGTTGTCCCCACATACAGAAGGGCTGCCTGAGGCTTTGTGAAGAGGGAACCAGTCCCCTGCCGCCGCAGGCCCATCCCTCAAATTTTATGAAACTGTGGAGGAAGTGCAGACACCACCATGGGGTCAACAGTGGACTTCCTCCCACTGTCCCAAATCACCTGCACCAGAAAGATCTGACCCTTAGCTTAGACCTGACCCGCGTGGCCTCACACCCACCTGGTGCTGACCCTGTGTGGAGGCCACGGCTGCATTTGGGCCTTACCTGTAGCTTGAAGAGGAGAGACGTTTTCCAAGATGTGAATAAAATTGTATCACAAGTTGAATTTCTCTCCATGAATCTTTCACTTACAGTTTTGAAATTGATTTGTAGAGCAACTGCATGAGGTCCAAATGACAGAGGAGGAATTATTTTTTTTTAAGATTTATTTAACAGAAAGAGAGATTACAAGCAGACAGAGAGGCAGGCAGAGAGAGAGGGGGAAGCAGACTCTCCGCTGAGCACAGAGCCCGACATGGGGCTCGATCCCAGGACCCTGAGACCATGACCTGAGCTGAAGGCAGAGGCTTAACCCACTGAGCCACCCAGGTGCCCCCAGAGGAGGAATTATTAAGAAGGAAAAGTGTCAGCTTCCCCTATTTCCACCCTGACTTGTGTCAGAGTGATACCTTCAAAGGGGTTGTGAGCAGAAAACTATTTTCTCCTCACAAAAGCATGGCACATGCCATTGGACTCTTCCATCCACAATTTACTCATTGACCTAATGAACAAGAAAGGTGATTTTTGCTGGGAATCCCTATGACCAAAATAAGATATCAGGGGATTTTTCATGTTAAAGGATCATGAAAAGTCCCTCTAGGGAATTATAATCTGGGGATTCTCACAACGGAATTTCTCAACAACATGGCAATGGAGGGGCTGTCACCTCCTTGGTCAGCAGGCATCATTTGGCCCCCTGCAGCAGCGCCCCCCACAGGCAGCTGGCAGAACTGAGAGGATGGACCTGTCTCCTTCAGAACCTGGAACATTCTGGCTGAGGTTGTCCCACATCCCCTCTCAGCCTGGGCAGCCTTCCTCAACAGGTGCAGGGGATGGCTGTTGCCTTGCACCTGCTGGCTTCTGCTCTCCATCTTCCATCCAAGGACCAGGGATCTGCACTTCCCTCCCGGCCTGCCTTCCCTGTCAGGTGTGCCCCTCTCACATGTTCCTGTTTAGCTAAGCCAATCTGTTGGCACTGGGGAAAGCAGTGACAGGTCATCGATGGGGTAGAAGACAGGGGAACAATATCAGAGCACATGGAGCAGCTTAGTCTTTCTGTGGCTTAAGTGTGTAAGGGTGGAGCTGAGGGATGATAAACACTGCCCTGAGTGCCTCAGCCCCCAAGAGACCTAAGGAGATCCCAGGGAATGAGCACACCTACGTGAATCTTGTCTGTCCCCCGCTCAGTAGCTTCCTCCTGGAGGCCACTCAGTGTGCCAGCAGCTGCCCAGAGAACCTGACTTATTACCTAGAAATTACCTCTTACCACACCTGACACATGCCTCTGTGCCCAGAGCACTAACTTAAGGGAAATCTCCACACAGGCGTGGAACTGGGTTTGAATCTTAGGTCTCTCAGATTTGTCCTGTTCTTCTACATGTCATCCCTCCCAATGTTAACCCCTACCCAAAGTCAGGACTGGGCTCTTCCCACACACATCTCACTGCTTTTTTCTCTTCCTGACCTAAGCAGCGCCAGAGTTCCTTCTTCAATAAAGGCTGCGTCTTGTTCATGCAGAATGCCCAGGATGGTATGTAGGTCTGAAAAAATGTCTGCTGGGTGGATGCTCTCCTATTTTGGTCTTTGAGGCATTAGTTCCTGGTCATAAACACACGCACACACCGGCCCTGCATCCATGGTTGGCACCAGAATGAGCCATCCCCTAAGTTCCGTATTCCCCAATGCCAACACATGAGCAGGAACACCTCAGTGAAACTGGTGCTCTTTCCTCCAAATGAGCCTGTTCATGTATTCCTGAGTAATCTCGGCTTCTCATGTCAGAATATGAGGCAGGCAGAAGCCATGTATAGAAAAGTCATTCCACACTTGTTCAGGGCTCAGAAACTGGGCTGTGGTTCATCAATCTATACCTTTACTCCTGACCTCCAGCAGCTGCTGTGGAGTGGCTACCAGGGAGCAGCAGAGATCCCATGACAAGGCGACCTGCAGATGCAGAGGGTTTGAACAACAAGAGTTCTAACATGCAGTCTGGGTTAGTAACCAGTACCTGAGACCTTCAGGTCCTTTGGCATTGGCCATTTATCTACAGTGCATACCTCAAGCTCAAGTATAAATTCTTCAGGGTATGTATGTGTATGGTCCTGCCCATGGAGACACGGTCTATTTCTCCAATACAGGTCCAACCAAAGTCCCCCACCAACTCGAGCCTTAGCCCACCCTAGTGAAAAAAAATGCTGTCACTGTCCACAAACACTCATCTTCCCTGTGATCACAGGTTGTCCCCTCCTTTTCATGTGCTGACAGTCTGCTGTCCTGCCAGACACAGCTGTTTGCCTTCTTGAAGTCCTCCTACAAGGGACTGGAAAATTCTGTTCTCCCCTTTCCCGGTTTCTGCAAAACTGTTATTTTCTCGGTAAACATTTTTTTTTTTACTTAACTTATAAGATAAGATGTTTATTATATATTTTTCCCAAAAACTGAAGACAAGTGACTTATGACAACACTTCCCTTGAAGAGTTACAAAACACTGAGGTCTACTATCATTCTCCTATATGACAATATTTCTTTTTGCACCTGATCTGTTCCTGATCCTGACTATAAAATAGGGATACTGAGGCACAGCCCCTATGACCTGCTGCAGGAGATCACAGTTGAGAGCAGACATTTACACCATCATGATGGCTTTGAAAATGCCATGTGCTCTTGAAAGAAGATGAATTTTATTTGGTCACTATAGCCCATGTTGGACCCTGAACCAGTATAAGCCTCATAGTAACACTTAGAGAGTGGCATAAGAAAATAAAGACTACTGCACCTCTCAAGTCTCAGTGCCCAGGCCAGCCAAGGAGTGAAACCCTTCCCCATCTATGTCACACTCTCCTCCAGCCCCAGGAGGTCTGTGCACAAAGCAGTGATTAGGTGTGACCCAGGTCCCCAGTCTGGACATCCCCTTCCTCCCAGTCCTCCAGACAGGCTACAATAGGGTGGATCATCAGGGGATTTATAAACAGTTTTTAGAACTCCATCTCCTGTGAAAGTTTAGAAGCAGATGTGGAAGATATTTTTCAAAGTCCAAAAATTTTAAATCTTTGCTAAATGAAGTGGTCCTAAATTTTGAAAATACATAGGATAGACTGACAACAGATATGAGGCTGCCAAAGAAGAAATAATAGAATTTGATGTCATCATGATGGAAACTATTCAAAATAATATGCAGAGCAAAAATCCTAAAGAAATTATAAAAGCTCAGTACCTATAGGACACCTTCACACCAGCCAGACACTGTATGAGTGTAGAGATGGTAGGAGAGAAGGTAAGAAACTGAAGGGGGATCCAAAAAATCTGTGAAGAAAGAACCTACAAAAAGGCTTCAAATTTGGAGAAACCTGGGAACCAATATATCCAAGATGCTCAATGAAGCCCGGGCACAGGGAACATGAGAGACAGCACAGCAAACATCATAATGAAGTTGTTACAAACCAACAATGCAGACCCTCTCAGAGCCAGAGAAGAGAGTCGTGTACCTTACAGAGAACCAGCATTTTGCTAGGAGCACATTTCTAATCACAAACCATAAAAGCATGAAGACAAGGGAGAAATGTCTTCAAAATCCTAATAGAAAATATCTATCAACTTTGGCCTTTAAACAGGGTGAACATCATTAAAAAGTGGAGAGAAAGTAAACCTTTCTCAGACAGCAAACCTCTCAGGACTGATCACCCACAGACCCTCAGCACAAGCGACAAGTGAAGGACACCCCACAGACAGAAGGAAAGGGTGACAGATGGAAATGTGAGCCTTCACAAAAAAATAAAAAGCATCAGATGTCACAACTGATGTAAATGTAAAATGTAAAATCAATGTTAATGGTTAATGTCTATAAAAGTCAACTACTTAAAGCAAAAGATATATCAATGTGTTCGATTCATAATGATGTACAGATACTACACATGGCAATGAGATGACGGCAGAAATGATGATGGAGATAAGACCATGTTATGATGTCCTCATCCTGCATGTGAATGATGTCATATTACTGGGAGGAACTTTCTTAAGGTAGGAGGTGAGAACTGTAAACTCTAAGGAAATCAATAAAATAAAAATCAATAAAATAAAACCAGTTTAACAATGAAGAACTATAGCTACTAAGGTGCATGACTTGGGACCGTCTGGAGGACATAGATCCAGTAGGACATGCATGTCATGTCTGTGTATGTGTGTATTTGTCTGTGATGCACAGAGAAACAGAGACAATGGGAGAGAGACACTCACGTTGAGAATCGGCTCAGGCAGTCCTGGGCAGCAGGTCTTGAAGCTGCAGGACAGGACAGAAGGCTGTGCATGGAAGTCAGGACGGGGTTGCAGACTTTCATCCAAATTGCGTCTGAAGGATTAAATGCTAAGAGGAGTCAGAGAAGAAAATTAAGGCATCCCAATCAAACCACTAAGAGATGAAAACAACAGTGTGTCAGATCACAAATACGACAGTTGAGATCACCAGCAGACACAACAAGATGAAGAATGTGAGGGAATCTGAAGACACAGCACAGATACAGCAGAGTGAGAGGCACAGAGAGACTTTATAGGTGAGCAGAGCAGCATTCAGTGTAGGAAAACGTGAACAATGTCATGCACATGTGATTGTGAACCCAGGGTGTGAGGGTGGGGAGGTGGAAAAGATTATTTTATGAATTAATGGCCACAAATGTCCTAAATTTCATGAAAACCCAGTACCTATAGTTTACATTCATGAGAAACCCCAAGCAAAGAAAAGTGGGGGAAAAAAACAACAGCCCAACCCCATCAATACCACATTGTTTAAGGCAAAGAAAAAGAGACAGTGTGAAAAGGACCCAGAGAGGAAAGACACTAGATTCAGGGGAACAGTGATAAGGATTTGGACTGATCTCTCATAAGCAGAAATGCACACAGAGGGCAGTGGATTAACATCTTCAAAATACTGAGAAAGACAAAAAAGAAACCCCTTAATTATTCATCCAGGGAAAAATACCCTTCTATAATAAAGACTAAGAAAAACAATGCTTCAGCTCTACCAAACTGACAGAAACAATCTTCAGCAGACCCATAACACAGGAAATACTGGACTTCCATCAGGCAAGAGGAAGGGATTCCAGAAAGAATCCGAATCTACAGAATGATTGCAAGACTCAGTAATGGAAACTACAGGGATAGACACGAAGAATTCTTTTGGTAATTTAACTCTTTTTGAAAAATAAATCACAGCCTACAGCAAATCTAATCACTGCATATGTTGAAATTTATCGTGTAGCTAGCAGTGGTGGGTATGACATTCCTACTGAGGAAGGAAATGTTTACAGTGTAGACAGGGAGAGATCGGGGGCCCCTGGCTGGGCTCTAAGACTATCCCTGTCAGACAGAAGTGCTAAGACAGACTGAACAGAGATAAGGAAACAGACTACCTGGCTTTGGATGGTTGTAGCATTTTTCTTTGCTGGCTACATTGTATCACAGAAAATGGCCAAAACTCAAAGAATTAAGTCATTAAGGGTGTTATTGATAGTCTGTGCTCAAACCAAAGTGGCACAAGAATCTGAAGGCCACCAGGTCCCCAGGCAGTTCTCAATAAAAGATAGCCACTAAAGCCCTCAGTGATAACTCATTCAGGAGCTCTCTCACTCTAGAGAGTTTCTTTGCTTTCTGCTCTCACCTTCACTTAATAAACTGTCACTTTACTTCACCCTTTTCTGTGCACAATATTCATTCCTTGACTCCCTAAGACAAGAACCTGCAATCCTGTAACACTACCACAGTGCAGAGGAGGGATAGTGGGAATTGGGCTCTAATGTCTGATGTTCTCTGTCACATGGTGTGATGTCACCTGAATGTAGCCTGTGATAAGTCACAGATGAGAGGACAGCTAATGAGCCAAAACAAAGAAATAAGATAGATCATAAAAAATATTCTGTTACTTGGGCACCTGGGTGGCTCAGTCAGTTAAGTATGTGCCTTCAGCTCAGGTTCATGCTCTCAGGGTCCTGGGATTGAGCCCCACATCGGGCTCCCTGCTCACTGGGGTGCCTGCTTCTTTCTCTGCCCCTCCCCGCTCCTTGCTTGTTCTCTCTCTCTCAAAAATAAATAAAAAGACTTAAAAAATATTCTGTTACTCAAAACAAGAGATAAATGGAAAGGAGAACAGAGAACACAAGGAACATACAAAAAAAAATAAAAAGCAAGATATGATCTAATAAACTATGTTACCACTCACAGTCAGGAAAGGGTCTAAGCCCCACAATTAAAAGACAGACAATGTCAAAATGAGTTTAACAGTAACATCCAAGATTGAGAAACCTACATAAATAATCTTATACTAAGTGCAAGATCAAGACAATATTCCCACTTGATTCTGTTCCATAATTCAGGATCTAAAAAGAACAGAACAGAGAATCTGGGAAGATGAACTGAACTCTTACAGACAATCGGGATGGAATATTTCATGTCCTGTGTATCTGAAATACTAGAACAGTGGGTGAGGCATCCTGTAAGTCCAAGGATAATACTTAGGGAGAAAGCATTGCAGTCCAAGTAAGTCTATCTAGGGAAGGTCTATTCCAAAAAGTACAGAGCTATCCCTGCCATGATGGAAGAAGGCTAATAAAATTAGTTTGCCACCAGGCTCCAGGCTGCTTCCCAAGGGAATGGTCTCATCCTGGGAACTCAGGGTTGGTCTATGTTGTTGGCAGGTTGGTCCTTCAGAAAAGCCATAGCCAAGTGAGCTTTAGTGAGTGGGAACCAACAGTGATTATCCCATAAATAACCATCTACTTTGCCACATGGGCACTTTGCTATGAAGCTCACTGGAGAAGTTCAAGAGTAGGTGGACAAAAAGGTTGACCCCTGCTCCCAGACATGTCACATTATTCACCTGGTTATTAACACCGTTTCCATTTGAGGACACACTATGGTGGACATTTTCATGGAACACAAATAACGTCCTGCTCTGTGCTCATTTGGAGAGTTCTACTCACATATCTCTTACTCAAACATCTTTCACCAGTTTTCTTACTTTTTTTTCTTGAAATCTCCGACCATCCACTGAACTCTGAGTAAAGCCCATAGGTTTATATATCCTCTGTCCTTCTCTCTGTCCAGGCAAAATGAACCAGTACTCTGCTCAAATATTACCTTATTTGATAATTTCCCTTCACCCATGTTATGGAGGGGTATCTCAGATGAGGGCAGAAGGACTAATATTGTTAAGTATCAGAGTTGGCTGCACAGCATACGGAAACCTCTGGAAACCAGCCGTGTGTATTTTCTCTATATCAGCTGGTCATAGAATTGTCCCCTTTGGGCCATTGTTGGGAGACAGAAAAAACAATGCAGCAGGGGTTGGTGTCATGGGGCCTCTTCCCCGTGCAACTCATATGTACCTTCAGGCCCAGGCGAAGCCTGACCAAATTTCCCCCTTTGTTTGATGATGGACAGCTGCTGTGAATGCCTAGTTCCATGGCATGGTTGGTCAGATAGCACCCAGGCCAGGCAGGTGGTTCAGGTCACAGAGAAAATTAGTGGCTAATAAGGAGCATACATTCTCTGTTACAGATCAGTAGCAAGCTAAATAGGTTGCTAAATGGAGCTTTCTCTTTAGACAGCTGTAAAAAAAATTGGAGAGCTGCCCATCCATTTAAGTTCTAAGAACATCGTCATTAACCAACTGATACCATAGTCTTTTGTCAAATGAGTCTGATTGGTAATTATCCCACTATTTCTTGTGGTAACCATGCCCACCTTATCAATGCTGATAAACTATAACCACATGTCTCCTAAAAATCAAAGAATCATATCAACTGCAACATTCAATGTAAAGTTCAGAATCTCTAGAAAATATATGTATATACATTGTAAATAGATATGTATGTATGTACACACAAATACATCTACAAACATACAACACGATTAGTATATATGCACATACTAACTGGTAAATTCAGATATGTATGAGTGTGTGTCAAGAATTTGGTGCCTTGGGGTGCCTGAGTGGCTCAGTGGGTTAAAGCCTCTGCCTTCGGCTCAGGTCATGATCCCAGGGTCCTGGGAGCCCCACATTGGGTTCTCTGCTCAACAGGGAGCCTGCTTCCTCCTTTCTCTCTGCCTGCCTCTCTGCCTACTTGTGATCTCTGTCTGTCAAGTAAATAAATAAATAAAATCTTTAAAAAAAAAAAAAGAATTTGATGTCTGGTGGAACACACACACAGACACATGAGCCATGCAAAACCCACAGTGACGATCAGCTACAAACGGGCTCCCACTTCCTATTCAGTTTGCAGGGAGGTTCGCACAGGTTCCTCTTGTGACTCACCTTCCCTGGAAACATACAACATGAGGATTCTAACACATGACTCCTGCCCCTCAAGTGTTTAGCTTATGAGAAAATATCACCTGGGAACTTAACTAGCATAGACTCACAGACACCTAAGGTCCTCACTGTCCCCGCATCCTCTCACAAACCAGACTCTTCCCCACAGAGACTGACTCCAAACACACTTCAGTTCTTGTCTCTTCTTCCCTTCTGACAGCAGCCACACAGACTCCTCTGCAGAGAAGCTTCCTTCAGCCTCTGCCCATACACAACCTGCCTGTCATTTTGTCTGTTGTGACTTCATTATCTGCACATCACCCAAAACTAAACATGTTCCCCTATTTTTATTTTATTAATTGAATGTTTCGTGTTAATTATTATCCTACATGGATAGGAAGTGTTTAATGGAATACATGCCCATATCAACCAGGGGCATGAACATTCAGGTGCTTCTTTTTCTCCCACAGAAATAAGTCTGAATTCAGATGGTGGTTTTCCAGGTACTCTTCAATTCCATAAGGTCCTAAAGCTTCTCACTTTCTCTCCCACCATCACTACCATGGAGGATTTGCTTTTCCTTTTTGTTGACAGCAGACCTCAGGACAGCTGTGGCAGCTCCAGCTATCTCAGCCATGTACCAGAGAAAGAGTACAGCATAAATCTAGTGTGCTTCTTTCGTTCACAAGAGCAAAAGTCTTCCCAAAAGATCCTCAGCCACATAACACATTCATTGGCCAGCTTTGGGCCATGAAGTCAATGGTGACCAAGTGGCACTGGAGAATAGCCATAGTGTGACTTCTAAATGAATATAAGACAAGATGTAGGTAGAAGGGTTTGGAGTCTATATGCTCTATCAGCAAAGCATGTAGGTCCACTCTGCTGCACCAGTCCCAAGATGGAAACTTGGACAATGGAACTGTGTCTTGTTAACACTAATTTCCAGGATGAAATGTCTGCCAGACTAAAGTGGGTATTGTTAAGTCACTGTTGTCTCTAACTTTGAAGCAAAAGTCTCCTTTACCCCAATTTTGACCTTCATCAGCCACTGGCTCCAGTAAGAAGCAGTCCCTGAGTCCTGTTTCCCCTAAAGCCAAGCTCCAAAGCCACAGGCATGACCACCCACCACCCATACTTCAAATGAGCACTGCATTCTTATCCTCTAAATGAACCTGTTTGTATTTTCATGGGTAACCTAATCAGCTCCTGCATGATCTTGAACCTGGAAGGGAATACTTAGAGAAAAGCAATTCCTCACATGGATCCAAAAGTCCATGGATCAGGGACTCAAAATATCATCAATAGATTCAGAATCTCCACCTGAAGGGAGATCTTCCCTTCACCTGAAGCTGCCAGTGTGGAGTGGCCCCTAGAGGGCAGCAGAGATCACTGGACATGGGGCGTGTCTGGGCATCAGGGGTTCCAACAGCCAGGGAGGGTTCGTCAACACCAAGACCTACAGGAAAAGTCATAGGCTTTCTATAGTGTCACCTATACCACCAACATAAAATTCTGACTCCGTGTTGCTCAGATCTGTGTCTTCTAGAATTTGCCTCTGTCTCTTGCACAGGTCTAGTACCTCATGCCTCTCCAGCGAAGCCCATTTCTTATCAAACCCAGTCACTGTCAAACCTCACTCGAGCACTGCATCTATCCCAGAAACTGAGCGCACACTGGAGAGACTGAGCCACAAAATCTATGACACTTCCTAGGAGCTCTCCCTGAGGACATCACCTAGAGCAACTCAATGGCTTCTGCAAAACTTCATGTGCTTAGCAAGTTAAGGATTTTCTACACATTTGATGCTTACATACAGGGATCTGGGTAGAAACTGCACTGACCTAAGCCTCTTATGGTCACCAGGAACAAGGATAGGACAAAATCAGGGAGGGGATTTCAGAACCAACTGTGGGACAAGTGCGTGAAGCAGAATCCTCTAGGCTGAAAGTAGGTCTGCAGGGACCACCCGTACCTCTCTCTGTCCCCTGAAGCTGAGCCTTCTCTGCAACCACAACGTTCCTCAGAAACAACCCTGGTTAATCTGCATGACCTTCAGGTGTTTCCAGCAAGGGGATAAGAGAGGCATGGGAAAGAATGTGCCCAGCCTAGTGCCTAAGGGTGCAAGTCAGGGCACCTCCCCCATGGCCTGGACCCCTCTTCTCCTCAGATTCCTGGCTCACTGCACAGGTGCTGAGACCAGACCCACAAAACTGTCACAAGACTGGCACTGACATGGAGCTCAGTGGAGCACTGTCTCTGTGTGGGAGAATGCTCATGACCCAGCCACAGGATGAAGGGCTGGATGGCTCTGCGTGAGCCCTGAGGGGCTGCACCTGCCCAGGAAAAGAGGGTCATGGTCTTGTTTGATCAAAGACTCCATCCACCATCCAGGCCCAGGGATCCCAGGGGCTGAGACTGATGGGAGGGGTGCCCTGTATGCCCAAAGTATCCTTAAACTCCAATCTAGATCATGCAGGTGGGAGCTTCCTAAAGATGAGACCCTAATTTGAAAGCCCACCTCTCTTTCTCTCTCTTGAAGGTCCTGTGGCAACCTACATGCTAACTCAGCCTCCCTCAGTGTCAGTGAACCTGGGCCAACATGACCTGTGGGGGAGATAACATTGGACGTACATGGACGTACATGTGTTTCCTGGCACCAACAGAAGCGGGGCCAGGCACCCATGATGATTATCTGTAGTGGTAGTAACTGGCCCTCAGGGATCCCAGACTGGTTCTCAGGATCCAGCTCAGGGAACTCGGCCACACTGACCACCAATGGGGCCCAGGCCAAGGACAAGGCCAACTATTACTGTCTATCACATAAGGGTATCACAGTGACACAGGCAGACAGGGAAGCGAGACACAAGCCCCTTCCCTCTCTGTGTCACCCTCTCCTCCAGCCCCAGGAGGCCTGTACACAAAAAGCAATGAGAAGGTCTGACCCAGATCCCCAGGTCTGAGGTCCACAGGCTACTCCATCTTCCCTGCCCTGCAGGTGGGCTCTGCAGAGGATGTATGATGAATAACACACAAATTACCATTGAGTGGGATTCCACTTGTTTGAAGAGGCAGAGCTTGACTGAACATGTTCAGTGCAGATATGGATGACCTTTGAACAGGGCCACATCTCACTTCTGAAAATGAAAACTGCAGCATCTTAGAGTAAAAACGCACAGGGTGACACTGACAACAGATTAGATGCTGCAAAATAAGAGATTCACAAACTCCATGACATCAAAGTAGTAACCATTCAAAATGAAATAAGGCAAAAAAATAAGTGAATAAGTCAAGACTGTAAGAAATGAACAGAGCCTCAGCTGGCTGTGGGACCACTTCATGCAGCCCACTGTGCTTGTAACTGGAGCTCCCAAGCAGAAAAGACAGACAGGAGGGAAGAGAAAAGATGCTTAAAGAGGTATTGGACAGAAATGTCACGAATGTGGTGAAAACAATAACTGACATATTCAAGAAGTTCGCCAAAGCTCAAGCACAGGAACCATGAGGTACCAACACTGTCATCACGTCACACCCACATTGCTGAACATCAATGTGGAAGAGTCGTCTGTGAAGCAGCCAGGGAGAACGTGCAGGTCGTCTGCAGAGGAATAAACACGGTGAGAGCAGATTCTTACTACAAGCAAAGCAAGCAAGATGACAGTGGAGAAATGTTTTTTATAAAACAAAGGTTTTAAACTATGTATCTGTAAGGGGATCTGGGTGACTTTATCAGTTAAGCTTCTGCCTTTGGCTCAGGTCATGATGCTAGAGTCCCAGGATCAAGCCATTTCTCCTGCTGCCTGCTCAGTGGGGATTCTGGTTCTACTTCTCCCTCTGCCCAAACTCCAACTTGTGTTCTCTCTCTCTCTCCCTCTCAAATGAATAAAATCTTTATAAAAATATATATCTGTAGAAAAGAAAAATCTGTTCACCTGAAATTCATTATCTTGTGAAAATATCTCTCAAAAATGAAGCAAGATAAATCTTCAGCCTGCACAACGTCACATAATTGATCACCCACAGACGCTCACTACAGCAGTGAGTGAGACACCCCTCGCACAGAGGAACAGTCTCTCAGACAGCAGTGTGACTCCACACAAAGGGACGAAGAACATCAGCTTTGGGAACTACCTGGACAAACATAGAAATATCTGTCTGACATTAATGTCTCTGAATGATCACCGTGTGAAGTCAAACATAATAACAATATTCTCTGGCTCATGATGAATCTCAGAATTAAACTCATGACCACCATAGCCCAAAGTTGGAGGTGGGTGAGAAGAACATATTAAACAGTCCTTGTTAGATGTGAGGTGATATAAAAATCACAAGAAGGTAGACTTTGGGAAGGGAGATTGGTCCTGTAAACCTTGACGCAACAATAAACTAAAACCTGAAGAACAAAGAGTTATGTCTAATGAGGTGTGTTTGTTAGGGTTTCCAGACAGAGCCATCAGGAGAGGCACACAGCTGAGCCTTGAACAACATGGGCTGACTTGCTCAAGGCCAGTTACTCACAAGGGTTTACACGATAGTAATGTAAATGTATTTTCTCTTTTTCATGCTTTTTCCCCAAATCTGTATGTTTTATTCCCAGGAAACAGCCAGGAATGGGATGCTGAGCAGCCAGACAGGTAGACGGACAATCCTCCCATAGAGGGTGCCTGCCCGATCCAGGGTCTACCCCAGAGCAGAAGGCTAGTTTTCAGGGAGACAGTAAGTGTACCTTGTGGAATTTTCCGGGGGGACATGGTCTCCAGTGACGGGTGTATACCTGCAGAGCTATGGGGAATGGAGAACATACTTCTTTATTACCAGGTCCATTCTGTGGGGCATACCATGTCACCACAGAGCCTTCTGGTCAATATGGAACTTGGTGAAGGTTCATTTGATGGCATTTCCCAGCATACTCCACTCTTTGGGCTGGGCTTCCATCCCCTTCCACAGGCGCTGGGTGTCCTCCCTGTTCACTCAGATCTTGCTGTGCTTATGGATTTGACCTGAGAGCCAGCAGTGATCTCCTCAATCTTCACATGACTCCCTGCCTGCTACCTGCTGCCTCTCCAACTGGTCACAAGGGAAGGCCAGGATCCATGAACCCCACTCAGCAGAGGGGGCTTGAGGGTCAAGGAGCTGAGTGCAGTTAACATCTGTTTGCCACATTGTTAGGGGAAGTTGGTGAACATGCACAGATACTTTATGTTTTAACAATATGCCCATCGATGTTCTTGGCTGTGGAATGGTGCACAGGGTCAGCACAATGCCAGTCCTCACTGGAGGCTCACAGGGGCTGGCCGTCCAGGGGCTGCAAGGACCCCACACCAGCACCAGTGATCCTAATTTTCCTAAATTTCTTCTTCACGACATCTTCTTATGGATTTGCTATGAGAATACAATATATAATGCATATAACATATAAAATATGTGTTAACCCACTGTGTATGTTGTCAGTAAGGTTTATGGTCAATAAAGGCTATTAGTAGTTATGGTTCAGGAGGAGTCAAAAGTTATATGCAGATTTTGACTGCACCTGTGTCAGCTCCCCTAACACCTGCTTTGTTCAAAACTCAACTGTAATAGGAATTTTTCACCAGCTGTTCCAAAAAATAAATGAATATAGTAGACTTCCCAACTTATTTCATGTAGCCATTGTTACACTGATACCAAAAGTACATGTCACTAGTAAACTATAGACCACTGTCTTTTACAAATACAGGCATAGAAATCCTCAATAAAACACTATCATACTCAATCCAGCAACATATAGAAAGAATTAAACACCATGAACAAAAGGGATTTATTGCAAAAATACAAGGGGTTTGAACATACAAAAACAATTAGTAGAATACATCATATCAATGGAATAAAATACCCAACTCACATGATTATCTCAATAGATGCAGAAAGGGCATTTGACAAATCCAACATCCTTTCATTAGAAAATGACTGACCACCCAGCAGATGAGCACAATGACCATCGGCTACAAAAAGGCTGCTGCTTCCACTTTAGTTTGCTCGTTTTCACACAGGGACCACTCCTGTGATTCACCAAAACCAGAAACAAAACAGCAAAATGAATTGACAACACATCACTCCAAACCCCAATCCTTAACTTCTAAGAAAATATTACCTTGTAACTGACAAGTTTAAATCACAGACACTTTAGGTTCTCACTGTTTCTTCAGCCTCAGACAAACATGAACCTTCCCCCTCAGAGACTGACTCTGCTGTTCCTTCTTCTCACCCTGACGACGTCTCCAGTGTCACCTCCCCAAAACTACCTCTTCCAACCTCTCCCCAAACAGTATCATTTTGCCTGATTTCCAACTAAATTGTCTCCATAATAGCTACAACTGAATGGGTTTTCCCTATCATTATTTGATTAGTTCATTGATTTGTGGTCATTATTTCCCTACTGGTCACAAAACGTTAATGCAAAACATACAGATAATAAGCAGAGGCAGGAACAGACAAATTCCCTCCTAACAAAGTCTGGAGGCAGAAGCCTACCTTCCAAGATACTCTCCAATTCAAGGTCCCAAATCTACTCACTTTTTCTCTCAACACATCAGCTATGCAGCTTTGCTTTTCATTCTTGCTAACAACAGAGCTCACATGACTACTGCAGCTCCAGCTGTCACACCCATGTTCAAGAGGAAAGGCACTCCATATATCTGGTGTTTTTCCTTACTTCATGAGAGCAAAAGTCCCCAGAAAGATCAGCAGATGAATGACAGAGCCATTGGCCAGTGATGAACCACGGGGTCAGTTCAGGCTAAGAAGGACGTGGGAATAGCAATGGTTTGGGCTTTCAAATGAATATAGAAGACAAGACCTAGGTAAAAGGTGGTAGAGGCTGTCTACTGTCTCACCACAACAAGTGTGTCCATTATGGCACCCCACCCACAACATGGAAATTCTGAGAGAGGAACTGTCTTCTTCACAAAGATTTCTCAGGATGGAAAGTCTGCCAAATCAAAGTGGGACTGAATAAATTATTTACAGGTGAGTGTTCTCCTGTCTCTGCCCTTGGAGCTGTAGCCACCACTGCCCTATATTGGTGCACCAGCCACCAGGGTCCCTAAGAAGCAGTGCCTGCATCCTGTGTTCCCCCACTTTCCAGCCCAAAACCACATTCATGATGACCCACCACCCCAGTGTTAGCAGTAGCGACACCTCAGAAGGGTCCTGCCTCCTCTCCCTCACATGGGCCAGTTCCTATTTTCAAGGATACTCGGATCTCTTGTAGTCTGGCCTTGAGAGTGGCAGGGACCAACAGAGAAGAGTATGCCTCCCTGTGGGCAGCAGTCCACCAATCAAAGAATCAGTGGGTTCTGAATCCCCACCTGGACAAAGGGCTTCCCTGCACCTCCAGGAGAGCGGCCACCAGGGGGCAGCAGAAATCACATGGCCAAACCACCTGCCCATGGGGAGGGTCTGGGCATCGGGAGTTCTAACAGGGAGGGTTGTTCACCAGGACCTGAGAAAGAAAAGAAAAGGCACAGGTTTTCTAAACTATCAACTTTGACTCTGATGTAAAGTTCTGACTCGGGGACTCTCAGAACTGTGTCCTGGTATATTTGTCTCTGTCTCTAGCACTGGTGAGTCTTCATGCCTCCCCACCCTGCACATTCCTGCTACACTCAGTCACTTTCAAGCGCTGCTCAAGCTGGGTCAACCCCAGGACTCAGTGCACCCTGGGGATACAGAGGCACAGCATCTATGGCCAGCCCTCAGGACGCACACCTACAACAGCCCTTCAATGGCTCCTTAAAACACTATGTGTTTTGCAAAGGAGAACTTTTGTTTGGGTTCTGATGTTCCCCAAAGGACATATGGCTTAGGCAGTGCACTGCTCTAAGCCCACTAGTGCCTGCAGAGGAAACACGCTATTGCGGCCTCAAAAAATGCAGACTTCACTTCAGTGTTCAGCCAGGACAGACCAGCCCAGGAGTAAGGTCGTAAATGCAGAGGGACAGAGTTGGGCACCCCACTCTATGGGCCATGAGGTGAAGCAGAATCTCTTTGGTTGACAGTGGGTCTGCAGGACCAGACCACACCTCTCTGTGTCTCTTGTGGCTGAGCCCTTCTCTGAAACCACAAGCCTCCTCAGCAGCTGCCCCTGAGCTCCAGCTGATTTGCATGACCATCCTGTCCCTCTGCAGGGGGATAAGAGATGCCTGGAATGAATCCACTCCAGCCACAGCACTTGGGGAGCAGAATCAGGTCACCTCCACCATGTCCTGGACCCCTCTCCTCCTAGGCCTTCTTGCTCACTTCACAGGTGCTACACCCAGGCTCAGACCCTCTGCAGCCCTAGGGATCTGAAGCATTCCAGGCCCTGACTCTGAGCTCAGCAGGGAGCTGCTCGTCGAGGGGAGGATTGACATGACCCTGCTGAGGATGAGATACTGGAGGGGTGTTGTCCCCCTGTGTGCTCACTGGCTCTGACATGCCCAGAGAAAACTAAGGATGATCTCCTTTGGGCAAAGAATCCACTCCCCAGTCAGAACCATGGGCTTGAGGGCCTGAGATGCTGGGAAGGTGGCAACCAGGCAGTGAGAATCCCTGGAGCTCAGGCCAGACAGGTGATGGTGTTCTCGGATGAGACCCAGAGCTGGAAACCTAACTCTCCATTTCTCTCTTGCAGCTTCTTTGGCTTCCTATGTGCTGACTCAGCCTCCGTCTGTGTCCGTGGCCCTGGGACAGACAGCCCAGGTCACCTGTGGGGGAAACAACATTGGAAATAAACATGTTTACTGGTACCAGCAGAAGTCAGGCCAGGGTCCTGTGCTGATCATCTATTATAGCAGCAGCCGGCCCTCAGGGATCCCTGAGCGATTCTCAGGCACCAAATCTGGGAACACGGCCACCCTGACCATCAGTGGGGCCCAGGCCGAGGACGAGGCTGACTATTACTGTCAGTCATATGATAGCGGTGGTTATACTCACAGTGACAGAAGCAGATGGGGAAGTAAGACAAAAACCCCTTCCCCATCTGTGTCTCACTCTCATCCAACCCCAGAGGCCGGTGCACAAAGCAATGAGTTGGTCTGACTCAGGTCCCCAAATCCAACCTCCCCCAGCCTCCTTGGACACCCACACTTCAGGCAGTGCCTGCAGAGGGTTTATCAGGTTAGATTTGGGGCTCCTGAGATTGTCCAGACCTGAGTATGTTTGGAAACAGGCACTGGTTGCAAGGACAAACAGAACGAAACATCCATATACTGGTCAATTTTTCTCATTCCCATATGGTGGTCATAGACCACTCCTTTACCCGACTGTCCGGGACTAGAGCCCAGAATCTTCCAGCTCAGCTGAGCTCTTGTAGCCCTGTCACCATGGTGGTTGGGGATTCGAAGTGGAGCAAACCAGTGCATTACCCATCATGATCACCCTTCTTCTAGGCTCACACATGCCCCCAACTCTGGCTGGAGGCCATGAAAACTCACAGGGGTACTCCTCACTGGGAAGTACTCTTAGATCAGAAAACACCCTCCCCAAATTTCTGCCCCTTCTCATAGAGATTGTGTTGAATGATAGCCCAAATCCAAGGTCCCAAGGTCTATCCCCAGTCAGATATCCTGGAAGGTCCAAGGTTAAAGGCCTCCATGCAGGAATGAGTCCTCATTGATATCTCACTTCGTGTGGGTAACTATTCCTTCGCCTAGTCTGACTTCCCTCCTGCTCCTACATTTCCAACACATACACTTCTCCACCTCAGAGTATGTTTTCTGGAATCCAATGCAGATTGGCCTATGTCACTGATGTGGTCCTCAGGGACCTCTGGGGGACACTATTAGACACAGAGCTCTGGTTTCTCCAACAAATCCACAATGGGCATATCCAATCCCAACACAGATGGCATTGTTACAGGTATTTTTTTTACAATGAGAAGAGAGGCAGGCATGCTAGGGACCTGGTCCTGACAGACAGTTGGAGAGAAATGTCCATGCTGATGGTGAATGGGGGACATTGGGAGAGTTGTCTCATCCTATGAACTGGCCAGAAGATACACAACAATGGGAGTGAGACACGCAATGGGTTAAGCCTCACATCTACCCTCCAAATTGTGCCCAAGAATTTATTTTTACACACACTCTACCCAGAAATGCAGACAGAAAAGAATTTTGTGAAATACAACTCAGTTTTTCAATGCTGACACTTAATAAACCACCACAGTACCCCCCGTCCACATGACATACATCCAGATCCACACAAACCAGTCTCCGAGTATAAAGAATGTTGGCAGCCATGTTTCCACCTAATATGATGAAACTATCCAATCAATAATTACAAACATGCTCACCCTCACAAGAGGATTCAAATACATGTTTGTCCACTAGTGATTTTTATTTATTTTTGTCCCAGCTTATTTGATATCCCATAACTTCAATATTGAGATAGAGTTAGCTAGTGTTAACACATCTAATGATAGATGACAATGGGATGACACCGGTGAACCAAAGAGAAATGTATACTTAATATGGATTTAAACTTATTCATCTCAACAAAAGGAAGAAACACTTGTTACTTCTATTCTCCTCATTTCTGTCACTACCCCGTGGTCAGAGTGATGTCTCTAATTACCTTCCTCAAGACCCCTTGTCCCCTTGCTCACAGCAAATTCCTGAGCTAGTCATGAATCCTGCCAGTTAGGAAAACCAAGTCTTTATTCTGGAAGGTGGGTCCATTATCAGTCCCGCTGCATTGGATTGTGGTGAATTTATGACTGTAATCACAGTGCCAAGGAGTATTTGGGGATCTGCTGAATCCATGCATACATCTGCTTACCTCAATTGTGTTGTAGATACTCAGTTGTCTCATGATAGACATTAGGATTCCCCTAGCCAGTGCCCCTTACTTTTCCTGGTGATTCAGTGCCAGGAAGACATGGGGGGTGAGGGGTATGGTGCCCCCACATGCACCAGAGCAGTGTGGTCAATATCTCATTGGGGCAACACTCCATCCACAACACACACCCCATGTGGCTGATGAAAAAGTCTATTCTTAAACCATTTTCCACATGATTATGGGGTCTAGAATCTGAATCAAGCTCTGGGACCAGAGTGAGACAATTAAGCCCCAAGAACCAGGTGGCCTGGTAGGGTCTGGGAAGACAAGGAGAGGAAGTGAGACTTTCCATGGTGGCCTATAACCCCAGCCTGTGAAGCTCAGTAAACACACAGTCCTCAGGAGAGGAGAGGGTCCCCCAAGATGCAGATGCAGCTCTGGGTGGGACCCAGGCATCTACACATGCATGAGCCTGTGGAGCTAGTCTTCCAAGGACCACATGGTGAGTAGCCTCTTCATTCTGCTTCCCTGCTGCACCCAGCACAGGTGAGAGACCCCACAGGGAGGCACAGTGTGAGGCACAGGTACCCTGCACCCTTACCATATAGGGTCTGTGAACTCACCGTGTCACATTGCTCCCTCACCTCAGGGCTTAGCCAGTCACTACTGATCAGCCTCCCTGTCTTCTTCCAGGCTCCTCTCTCCTCCTCTCTAATAAACTCCACCTCTATCCATGTCAGTGGCGCTGGGCAGGCCCAGGATCCCCTGCTCTGGAGATGAGCTCAGGCAGAACTTGAATCTTGGTACCAGCAGAAGCCAAGCCAGGTCCCTAAACTAGTTAAATATATAGATGTGAGTGACCAACCAGTTCTTATTCTGAGGATGCAACTTAAGGACATGACCCACCAGAGCATGACCAGGACCACAAGGGCCAGGACAGGGCTGCCCATTGTTGCATGACCTATCCTCATAGTGGGAGTGCCTGAAAGTGACTCACAGTGACAAAGAAGGATGTGCAGGGGGATGCAAACCCTCCTCTATGGCCTGGCTCTCCTAACCTGCCCTCTGAGAAATGGCCACTCAGGCCTTTGGATCAGATGGCCCCCCTGTTGCTGGCCTCACCCCTGGAGGGTGGAAGACTCTAGCAGGTTCTCTGTCCTCCAGTCTGTGTTTATCCTACTGAATAGTGGCAGAGTGGGGGGCTGTTCTGACATGAGGTCTGTCGTTGAATTTTGTGATTGAGAGTAAAGATTTGGGATGTCATTACATGTCACTTGGACCCCAGATGTAACCACATGTCACTCAGGAGGAGATAGAGCTGTCTCAGCACAGTACTGAGGGAATACCTCTTCTCCTTGGGTACAGGTAGCCTGGATATCTCTGGTTTCCTGGATGAGGTGTCCTTATATACTGAAGGGCAGCTTGAGGTTTTGTGAATTGTGGACAGACCCCTGCTGCCTCAGGACCTTCCCACAGATTTTTAAAAACTGTGAAAGAAGTGCAGACACCACCTAGGTCCCACCTGGAGAATTTCTGCTGGCATCACTGTCCTCCCACTGTACCAAATCACCTGCACCAGGCAGGTATGACCCTTAGCTGAGGTCTGACCCACATGGACTCACAGCCACTGGTGCTGACCCTGTGTGGAGACCACAACTGCTTTCAGGCCTCATTGTAGCTCTGAGGAGAGAGACATTTCCTAAGATGTGAATAAAATTGTATTATAAGTTGAATTTCTCTTCATGAATATTTCAGTTGCAGTTTTGAAATTAATTTGTAGAATAATTGTATGAGGTCCAAATGACAGAGGAGAGATTTATTAAGAAGGAAAAGCAGAGTTTCCCCTATTTCCGCCCTGGCTTGTGTCAGAGCAATATCTTCAAAGGAGTTGTGAGGAGAAAACCATTTTCTCCTCACAAAAGCATGGCAAGTGCCACTGGAATCTTTCATATAAAATTTACTTATTGAGGGTCCAGCAAGATGGTGGAGAGTAGAGGACCTTATTTCAACCATTCCCCTGAAATGAGCTGGATATCTGCCAGACCACTCTGAACACCCATGAAATCAGCCTGAGATGTGAGAAGATATATCAGGATCTATACCAACAGAATATCTGTGGTGGCTGGTTTCAAGGTATGAAGTGGGAGTTGTGATTCTGCAGGCAGATATCTGAAGATAAACAGAACGGGGAGGGAGCCACCATAAGCACTGGAGCTGGGAAGTGAAATAACAAAGGAGCACAGAAGAGTCCTGGCTAGGGCCCAGACACAGACTCATGGACTGGTAGCCACATAGAAAGGACTTTAGAGCAGCCCCCCAGACTGAAACCTGGAGCTGTGGGGGCACACCTGTGAACTGGGGGTGGCTGGTGGCTTTAGAAGCACAAAGGGCAGAGACATGCTTGGACCTGGAAGCGAGGGCTGGGAATGCTGCTGTGGGGTCCACAACCCATGACACAGTGGTGTTCAGCAGCACAGACAAAAACAGAGTCAGTGTGACCTGAAGAACTTTCTGGAGAACAGACTGAAATCTCTCTGCTCTGAGACAGAGGATTAGATATAGTCACTTCTGCTCTGACTCTCAGAAAAGACACAGAGACCCACCAGGGAAAGCCTCCAGAAAACAAAAGCCCTCCAAAACCAGTGTTCACTGAGCCCATCTCCCCCCACAGGGGCAGGGCAACTCTGCTCAAACGGGGTTGACTAAGTAACAGCATGGGAGGCCCATCTGCCAGAAGACAGCTGAAAGAACAAAAGGCCAACAGCTCTGAGGTCCCTATAAAACAAGTGAATCTTGCTTGGCTTGTGGTCAATAGTTTGGACTCTGTATGTTCCCTTAACCACCTCTCACCAGAATGACTAGGAAGAGGAACCCCCAACAGAGGAAAAATTTAGAGACTGTAACCTGTGCCACAGAACCAATGGATATGGACATAAGCAAGATATCAGAAATAGACTTCAGGGTAACAGTTATGTAAACAATAGCTAGGTTGAAGAAAACCAACTAATGGCAATATAGATTCTCTAAGGGCAGAAATTAGAGCTGATCTAGCAGAACTTAAAAATTATATCAATAATATCCAATCTAATCTAGACACTCTAGCAGCTAGGGTAAATGAGGCAGAAGAATAAATTAGTGATCTAGAAAAAAGATCGATAGAAAAGAAGGATCAGGAGGAGGCCTACAACAAACCACTTAGAATCCATGAAAACAGAACTAGAGAAATAAATGATGCCATGAAACATTCCAATGTCAGAATCATTGGGACCCCTGAGGAGGTGGAAGGAGAGAGAAGACTAGAAGATGTAGTTGAGCAAATCCTTGCTAAGAACTTCCCTAATCTGGGGAACGAAGCAAGCGTTCATATCCTAGAGGCAGAGACATCACCCCCAAGATCAGGAAGGGCAGCCTGACCCCCAGGCATGTAATAATGAAACTCACGGATCTTAAAACCAGGGATCTTCAAGGCAACTAGGGGGAGAGATTCCTTATGTACAGAGAGAGAGACATCAGAATAACATCAGACCTGTCCACAGAAACCTGGCAAGCCAGAAAAGGTTAGCAAGATATATTCAGGGTTGTAAATGAGAAGAACATGCAGCCAAGAGTACTTTATCTGAAAAAGCTATAATTTAGAATGGGTGGAGAGATTAAGAAGTACCAATACGGGAAAAACTGTAAGAATATGTGATCATTAAGCTGGCCTTGAAATAAATATTAACAGGGAGTCTATGAAAGAAGAAAGCCCCCCAAGAGTGTTATAGAACAGATATTCACAGAGACAATCTATAGAAATAAGGACCTCACAGGCAACATGATGACAATAAAAACATATCTTTCAATAATCACTCTCAATATGAATTCTGTAAAGGCTCCCATAAAATGCCACAGGGTGGCAGATTAGATAAAAAGACAGGACCCATCCATTTACTGTCTACAAGAGACATATTTTGAATCTAAAGATACATCCGGATTGAAACTGAGGGGATGGAGAACCATCTTTCATGACAACAGACCTCAAAGGAAAGCTGGAGTAGCAATTCTCATATGAGACAAATTAGATTTTAAGCTAAAGAATGTAGTGAGAGTTATAGAAGGACACTATATCATTCATAAAGGGTCTATCCAACAAGAAGATCTAGCTATAGTAATATCTATACCCCCAATATGGGGGCAGCCAACTACATAAGCATTTGTTAATCAAACTAAAGAGACATATTGATAAGAATATGTTAATTGTAGGAGATTTTAACACTCCACTCTCTGCAACAGCCAGATCATCTAAGCATAAATTCAACAAAGAGACAAGAACTTTGAATGACACACTGGACCAGATGGACCTCATAGATATACACAGAACATTCCACCCTCTAAAACAACAGAATACTCATTCTTCTCAAGCACACATGGAACTTTCTCCAGAACAGACCACATACTAGGTCAGAAATCCAGTCTCAGTCAATACCAAAACATTGAGATTATTCCCTGCGTATTCACAGGCCACAATACTTTGAAAGTGGAACTCAATCACAAGAAAAAGTTTGGAAGAAATTCAAACCCTTGGGAGCTAAAGACCATCCTGCTCAAGAATGTTTGGATCAACCAGGAAATCGAAGAAGAACTTAAACAATTCATGGAAACGAATGAGAATGAAAACTCCTCACTCCAAAAGCTATGGGATATGGAAAGACGGTTCTTTGAAACAATTAATAAGATCAGTAAATCACTGGTCAGACTAATCCAAAAGAAAAGAGAAAGGACACAAATTAATAAGATTATGAATGAAAAGGGGTAGATCATGACTAAGAACAAGAAAATAGAAACAATCATTAGAAATTTTTATCAACAGCTATATGCCAATAAATTATGCAACCTAGAAGAAATGGATGCATTCCTGGAAACCTATAACTTCCAAGACTGAAACAGGAATAAATTGACAACCTGAACAGACCAATAACTAGCCATGTGATTGAAGCAGTGATCAAAAACCTCCCCAAAAACAATAGTCCAGGACCTGATGGATTCCCTGGGGGAAATCTACAAGTTGAAGAAGAAATAATACTTATTCTCCTGTTTCCAAAAAAAAAAAAAAGAAAAAAGAAACAGAAGGAAGACTTCCAGACTCTTTCTATGAGGCCACCATGACCTTGATCTCAAAACCAACAAAGACCACATCAAAAAGGAGTATTTCAGACCAATATCCCTGATGACTATGGATGCCAAGATTCTCAACAAGATCTTAGTTGCTAGGTCCAACAGTATATTAAAAAGATTATCCACTACAACCATGTGAGATTTATCCCTGGAATGCAAGGGTGGTTTGACATTTGCAAATCAATGTCATAGAACAAATTAATAAGAGAAGAAAGAAAAACCACATAGTCCTCTCAAGTGATGCAGAATAAGCATTTGACAAAATAAAGCATCCTATCCTCATTAAAACTCTTCAGAGAATAGGGAGAGAGGGGATGTTCCTCAAGTTCATAAAATCCATCCATGAAGAACCCACAGTGAATATCATTCTCACTGGGGAAAAGCTAAGAGCCATTCCCTTCGGATCTGGAACACGAAAAGGATGTCCACTCTTTCCACTATTCAACATGGTACTAGAAGTCCTAGGAACATCAATGAGACAACAAAAAGAAATAAAAGTTATCCAATTTGGCAAAGAAGAAGTCAAACTCTCTCTCTTCACAGAAGACATGATACTTTATGTGGAAAACGCAAAAGACTCCACCCTCAAATTATGAAAATTCATATAGCAATTCAGTAATATGGCAAGATACAAAATCAATGCACAGAAATTGCTTGCTTTCTCATATACTAACAATGAAACCATAGAAAAAGAAGTTAGAGAATTGATTCCACTTCCAATAACACCAAAATCCATAGGATACCTTGGAATAAACCTAACCAAAGAGGTAAAGGATCTGTGCTTGAGGAACTACAGAACACTCATGAAAGAAATTGAAGACACAAAATGCTGGAAAAACATTCCACGCTCATGGGTTAAAAGAATAAACATTGTTAAAATGTCTATGCTGCCCAGAGAAATCTATATTTTCAACGCCATCCTCATCAAAACACCATCGGTATTTTTCAAAGTGCTGAAAGAAACAATCCTAAAATTCATATGGAACCAGAAAAGACCCAAATCACCAAGGATATGTTGAAAAAGAAAAACAAAGGTGGGGATATCATGTTGCCGATTTCAAGCTATATTACAAGGCTGTGATCACCAAGAGAGCATTGTAGTGGCACAAACACAGACACATAGACCAATGGAACAGAGTAGAGAACCCAGATATGGACCCTTAATACTGTGGTCATATAGTCTTTGACAAAGCAGGAAAAAGTATCCACTGGAAAAGAGACAGTCTCTTCGGTAAATGGTGCTGGGAAAATAGGACATCTATATACAGACAAATAAAACTCGACCATTCTCTTATGCCTAACACAAAGACAAACTCAAAATGGATGAAAGACCTCAATGAGAGACAGGAATCCATCAAAATCCTGGAGAAGAGCATAGGCAGTAACCTCTTTGACACTGGGAACAGCAATTTCTTTCAAGATACGTCTCCAAAGGCAAAGGAAACAAAAGCAAAATTGAACTTTAAGGACTTCATCAAAATAAAAAGCTTCTGCACAGTAAAGAAAACAGTCAACAAATCTAAGAGGCAACCCACATAACGGAGAAGATATTTGCAAACAACAGTATAGACAAAGGGCCAACATACAGGATCTACAAAGAACTTCTCAAACTCAACACCCAAAAAACAGATCATCAAGTCAAAAAATGGGCAGAAGACATGAACAGACACTTCTCCAATAAAGACATACAAATGACTAACAGACGTCTGAAAAAATATTCATCATCATTACCCATCATTACCCATCATTATCCATCATCATTACCCATCAGGGAAATTCAAATCAAAGCCACACTGAGATACCACCTTACACCAGTTAGAATGGCAAAAATTAACAAGGCGTGAAACAAATGTTGGAGAGGATGTGGAGAAAAGGGAACCATCTTACACTGTTAGTGGGAATGCAAGTTGGTGCAGGCACTTCAGAAAAGATCGTGGAGGTTCCTCAAAAAAATGAAAAATAGAGCTACCCTATGACCCAGCAATTGCACTCCTAGGTATTTAGCCCAAAGATACAGATGTGGTGAAAATAGGGCATATGCACCCCACTGTTTATAGCAGCAATGTCTACAATATCCAAACTGTGGAAAGAACAGATATGCCCTTCAAGAGACGAATGGGTAAAGAAGATGTGGTCCATATATATAATGGAATATTACTCAGCCAACAGAAAGTATGAATACCCAAATTTTGCATCAACATAGATGGGACTGAAGGAGATTATGCTGAGTGAAATAAGTCAAGCAGAGAGAATCAATTATCATATGGTTTCACTTACTTGTGGGACATAAGGAATAGCTTAGAGGACATTAGGTGAAGGAAGGGAAAAATGAAAGGGTGGAATCAGAGGGGGAGATGAAGCATGAGAGACTCGGACTCTGAGAAACAACCTGAGGGTTTTAGAGGGAGGAGTGTCGGGGGATGTGCTGGCCCAGTGATGGGTACTAAAGAGGGCATGTATTGCATGTAGCAGGTGTTATACATAAACAATGACTCTTGGAACAATACATCAAAAACTAATGATGTACTGTATGGTAACTAAGATGATGTAATAAAAATAATAATAATAAAAAATATGGTCTTCCTATCAGGGATTGGAAAATTCTGTTCTTCCCTTTCCCAATTTCTGCAACTCAGTTATTTTCTCGATAAGCTTTTCTTAACTTAACTTATAGAATAAGATATTTATTACATTTTCCCCCCAAACCGAAGACAGGTTACTTATGACAATGCTTCCCTTGAAGAGTTACTAAAATGAGTTCCCTCTCATTCTCTTATATGACAATATTTCTTTTTGGACCTGATCTGTTCCTGATTCTGATTGCAAAATAGGGATACTGAGGCACAGCCCCTATGACCTGCTGCAAGAGATCACAGCCAAAAACAGACATTTACAGCACTGTGATGGCTTTGGAAATGCCATGCGCTATTCCTAGAAGATGAATTTCATTTGGTCACTGTGGCCCATGGACTGTGAACTAGGTTGGACCCTGAACCTCCGTAAAGCTCATAGTGCCAATTATATGATGAGATCAGAAAATAAAGACTACTCCACTCTCAGGTCTCAGCGGCCAGGCCAGCCAAGGAGTAAGACCCTTCCCCATCTGTGTCACACTCTCCTCCAGCCACAGAAATCCTGTGCACAGAGCAGTGAGCAGGTCTGACCCAGGACCCCATGTCTAAGGTCCCAAGTTTGTTCCCTTCCTCCCAGTCCTCCAGGCAGACTACATAGGATGGATCATCAGGGGATTTGTAAACAGTTATTAGAACTCCATCTCCTGTGAATGTTTAGAAGCAGATGTGGAAGATAGTTTTCAAAGTCCAAAACTTTTAAATCTTCCCTAAATGAATTTGTCCAAAAATTTAAAAATACACAGGATAGACTGACAACAGATATAAGGCTGCAAAAGAAGAGATTATAGAATTTGATGTCATCATGATGGAAACTATTCAAAATGATATGCAGAGCAAAACCCTTAAAGAGATTATAAAGGTGCAGTGCCTGTAGGACACCTTCACACCAGCTAGACAGTGTGCAAGTGTAGAGACTGTGGGAGGGAAGGTAAGGAAATGAAGGTGAATCCAAAAAATCTGTGGAGAAATAATCTACAAAAAGGCTTCAAATTTGGAGAAACCCGGGAACCAATATATCCAAGAAGCTCAACGAAGCTCGGGCACAGGGAACATGAGAGACAGCACAGCAAACATCATAATGAAGTTGTTACAAACCAGTGATGTAGACACTCTCAGAGCCAGAGGAGAGAGTCGTGTTCCTTACGGAGAACCAGCATTGTGCTAGGAGTACATTTCTAACCACAAACCATGAGAGCATGAAAACAAAGGAGCAATGTCTTCAAAATCCTAATAGAAAATATCTATCAACTTTGGTCTTTAAACACGGTGGGCATCATTGAAATGTGAAGAGAAAGTAAACCTTTCTCAGACAGCAATTCTCCCAGGACTGATCACCGGCAGACCTTCAGCACAAGCGACAGTGAAGGATGCCCCTCAGTCAGAAGGAAAACGTAAAAGATGGAAATGTGAGCCTACATAAAGAAAAATCATCAGATGTCATAACTACAAGGATAAATGTAAAATCAATGTTAATGGTTAATGTCTATAAAAGTCAACTACTTAAAGCAAAAGATATAGCAATGTGATTGATTCATAATGGATGTACAAATAATACATATGACAACGAGAGCAGAAATGGTGGTGAAGATGAGACCATGTTTTGATGTCCTCATCCTGCATGTGAATGATGTCATATAACTGGGAGGAACTTTCTTAAGGCAGGAGGTGAGAACTTTAATCTCTAAGGAAAGCATTAAAACAAAACAATTTTAACAACGAAGAACTATAGCTAATAAGGTGCATGCCTTGGGACTGTCTGGAGGACACAGATCCAGTAGGACATGCATGTCATGTCTGTGTGTGTGTGTATTTGTCTGTGATGCACAGAGAAACATAGACAATGGGAGGGAGACACTCAGACTGAGAATCAGATCAGGTGGTCCTGGGGCAGCAGGTCTGGAAGAGGCAGAACAGGACAGAGGGCTGTGCGTGGAAGTCAGGACAGGTTGCAGACTTTTATCCAAATTGCGTCTGAAGGATTGAAATGCTAAGAGGAGACAGAGAAGAAAATTAAGGCATCCCAATCAAACTGCTAAAGATGAAAACAACAGTGCGTCAGATCACAAACACAACAGTTGAGATCACCAGCAGACATGCCAAGATGAAGATTGTGAGGGAATCTGAAGACACAGCACAGATACGGCAAGTGAAAGGCACAGAGAGACTTTATAGGTGAGCAGAGCAGCACTCAGTGTAGGAAAACATGAACAATGTCACGCATATGTGATTGTGAACCCAGGAAGTGAGGGTGGGGAGGTGGAAAAGATTATTTTATGAATCACTGGCCACAAATGTTCAAAATTTCATGAAAATTCAGTACCTATAGTTTACGAAAACCCCAAGCAAAGAAATATGGGGGAATAAAACAACACCCCAGAGAGGAAAGACATTAGATCCAGGGGAACAGTGATAAGAATTTGGACTGATCTCTCACGAACAGAAATGCACACAGAGGGCAGTGGATTAACATCTTCAAAGTACTGAGAAAAACAAAAAGAAATCCATTATCTAGGGAAAATATACTTCTATAATGAAGGCTAAACAAAAAATGCTTCAGCTCTATAAATTGACAGAAATGATCATGAGCAGACCCATAACACAGGAAATACTACTGGACTTCCGTCAGGCAGAAGGAAGGGATTCCAGAAAGAATCCGGATCTACAAAATGATTGAAAGAGCCAGAAATGATAACTACAGGGAAAAATATGAAGAATTTTTTGATGATTTAACTCTCTTTGAGAAATAAATCACTGTCTAGAGCAAATCTAATTCACGGCATATGTTGGAATTTATCATGTAGCTAACAGTGATGGGTATGATATTCCTACCACAGCCCTGAGAAAAAGAGAGTAGGAATTGGACTCTAATGTCTGATGCTCCCTGTCCCATGGTGTGATGTCACCTGAATGTAGCCTGTGATGAGTCACAGATGACAGGACAGCAAGGAGTTACAGTAATAAGCCAAAACAGAAAAACAAAGCAGATTATAGAAAAATGCTCCAATTCTCAAGAAGAAGATAAAAATGGAAGAGGAGAAAAGACAACACATGGAACATAGAGAAAATAAAAATCGGGATGGGATCTAACAAACTATGTTACCACACAAAGTCAGGGAAGGGTCTAAACCCCACAATTATAAGACAGACATTGTCAAAATAAGTTTGACAGCAACATCCAAGGATGAGAAACCTACATAAATAATCTTATACTGTAAGGACCTATTTAGCCAGAGCGCTTCCATCCATCCATTAAACAATAACTTTGTTGTTTAACCCTTAAACTGTCCCTGCTCCCCTTCCCCCAGGGGACTTACTTAAAAACAAGCCCCAGAAACCAGCCGCAGGTAACAAAGCCCAAATACAAGGGTGGGTCAGGCCAGGTGGAGACATCCGATCAGTGAGGGGTCGCATACTGTCTCCCTAGTTACCAAGGAGTATGGGCCCCGCCCTTTGGGAGCCTTTTGGGTGCCAATTCTAACCAAGATGATAGGCTAATTCAAATATCTACTAGGTAAATTGTAATTCAATTGGTCACTGTGCAGCTTTCTCTGTGTGTTACAATTTCATTGGCCACCTGTGCGTTGCCAGGCCCAACCGCATGGCCTTTGCCCTTAAAAGCTAGTCTGTAAGGGAGAGAGGGGTTGCCCTCTCTGTAAGAGGCGTGGCCCAGAACGTTCCGTTTGATTCTTGATGTTTGGTGCGGAATAAAGCTTTGCTTGACCTTTGCTTTGTATCAGTCTCACTCCTTTAATCATGGACCCATTGTTGGGGGACCTAACAATACTAAGTGCAAGATCGAGACAATATTCCCACTTGATTCTGTTGCATAATTCAAGATGTAAAAAAAGCACAGGACAGAGAATCTAGGAAGATGAACTGAACTCTTACACATGGTCAGGATGGAATATTTCATGTCCTGTGTTTCTGAAACACTCACAAAAATGGAAGCTAATGATCACAGGACTCGTTTCATGAGAACATCAACAGAAATGCACTCCTCTCTCCCTCTCCCCACTTGTTTTTTTTTTTTTTAATTTTTTATTTCTTTTCAGCGTAACAGTATTCATTGTTTTTGCACCACACCCAGTGCTCCATGCAATCTGTGCCCTCCCTAATACCCACCACCTGGTTCCCACAACCTCCCACCCCCCGCCCCTTCAAAACCCTCAGGTTGTTTTTCAGAGTCCATAGTCTCTCATGGTTCACCTCCCCTTCCAATTTCCCTCAACTCCCTTCTCCTCTCCATCTCCCCTTGTCCTCCATGTTATTTGTTATGCTCCACAAATAAGTGAAACCATATGATAATTGACTCTCTCTGCCTGACTTATTTCACTCAGCATTATCTCTTCCAGTCCTGTCCATGTTGCTACAAAAGTTGGGTATTCGTCCTTTCTGATGGAGGCATAATACTCCATAGTGTAGATGGACCACATCTTCCTTATCCATTCATCCGTTGAAGGGCATCTTGGTTCTTTCCACAGTTTGGCGACTGTGGCCATTGCTGCTATAAACATTGGGGTACAGATGGCACTTCTTTTCACTACATCTGTATCTTTGGGGTAAATACCCAGTAGTGCAATTGCAGGGTCATAGGGAAGCTCTATTTTTATTTCTTGAGGAATCTCCACACTGTTCTCCAAAGTGGCTGCACCAACTTGCATTCCCACCAACAGTGCAAGAGGGTTCCCCTTTCTCCACATCCTCTCCAACACATGTTGTTTCCTGTCTTGCTAATTTTGGTCATTCTAACTGGTGTAAGGTGGTATCTCAATGTTCTCTCCCCACTTGTGATGCAGCTCAAACGCGTAGTGACCAGAGCTCCCCTATGGAGCTGAGAGGTGAGCACAGCTCCACGTCAGGCAACCCTCTGCAGCTCATGCAGAAGAAGCAAGGAGATTCTC
>JAHRIG010000025.1:66447795-66582498 GCA_020311275.1 Eira barbara | reverse complement strand
CTGAGCTCTGCCCAGAGGGTGCCAGAGAGGGTGGGACCCAGATAATGAGCCCCTACAGGACTTTTGTCCACTGCAAGAGTCATCTGACCCTATTACTGTGCCCTCAAGACCCCTGTCACTCCTTCAAACATGGAGCACAGAGAGAACAAAACAATAATATAGAGCAGATGTATCAGGACCCGGGTCAGGCCCCTGTACCACCAAACAGCCTCTACTCTCCCCACAGATTCTCCAACTCAAACCCGGGGCATGACACCCCCAACCCTCCACATGCGCTGGCTAGCCATGTTCCCTTATAGGCCAGGCCATGAAGAGGATGGCAGTGAGCTGAGGGACAGAAGTCCTGCTGCCCAGCCTGGCCTCACCCTCCCTCCCTCCTGTCCTGGCCAAGCTCTGCCCTAACGAGATCAGCATCTGAATCCAGCACATCTGGTCTCCATTGCCCCACTCTCCTCCGTTTTCCTGGGAAGCTAGCCTCTCTGGGCCTCAGCTTTACCTACTATGAAATGGGGAAGCTTACATCCAAGTAAGAAACACTGTTTTTATTTCACATTAAATGACACAAAATATTTTAAGAGTCCTACTAATTAGAGAGACTCCATGTGAGTTCAGTGAGTTGAGCTTGGAGTTGGAGTGTCTGGTCTTCCTCTGTGGGAATCCAAGGAAAAGTATTCAGCTGCCCTGTGACCCACATCATGTGCACCTGGGTCCAAGTATAATTAACTGATGCCCAGTTCCACAAAAGCTCAGAATAGGCTACAAATCCTCCCACACAAAATTCAGGAGAAGAGGGCTGGAGTAATTTAAAATGCAGTAAAAGTTACACTATTAATGATAAAAGTTAAGGTTTGCCTACTCAACTGAACGTAACACCAGAAGCATCGCCTGTCACTCCCATGACCCAACTATATGGATACGGATGCAGGAAGCATCGGACGTGATTCCTAAATACACAGGAACCCAGTGGCTGTGGGACATCACACAGGTTTGTCCAGACACTGACCCTTTTGAAATGCACTACACTGAACCATGCACTCTCCTTTCTGAAAGATGACAGTGGGCTAGTCCAGGGCATTTCAAACCTGGGACAAGTACAGGAATCCCACCTGCTCTGCCTCCTGCACCTTGTATGTGACCTTCTCTGCCGGGTTGGGCAGATGGGGTGGAGGGGCAGCAGCCTGTGGGAGGCTGGGAACCATGGTCCACACCCTTTCTAAGGTGACAGTTTCTCTGGGGTTAACTACAATAGGGAAGCTCCTGGTCTGAGTTCTCCTCCACCAGCAGGGGGCAGCAGAGCTACAGCAGGAGCAGCAGGACAGAGGCTGCGCCTATCCAGGGGAGAGCCTTACAGGGACACCAGATCTGGGGTTTAGCAGGTTGTCTAAGGTTCAGTCCTCAGAGACTGTCAGGATGATCCATCCTATCTCCTCAGACTGCAAGGACCTTGTTCTGAGGGTCAGACACACAGTGTCACCCAGGACACTGACGGGAGTCCTGACACAGTAAACATTTCGCCTGGGAAATTGAGGTCCCCTCTCTGTCCACCAGTGTCCCCAGGGACTGACTCCTCCGTGCTGGGCACATTCAGAGACACCCGATGACTCACACTCTACCTCTCCTTCCCCACCTCCACCCCAACTCAGACCTGGGGCTGCAGCTCCTTTGTTCAAGGGCAGGAGGCAGAGCACCCGGGGACCCTGGTTCCTGGAGGAGCAACTGGAGCCTCCTTGTGAGACTGTCTCCAGAGTGATGTGACTCTCTTGGCTGCAGGGACCATGGCTCAGGGCCTCGAGCTCATACCATGTGGGAACATGTGATCATGTGGATCCTCACAAGACCACCAACCTTGAAATATTTTCACATGGATTCAGGCCATATTAACAGGTTTGCATGAAACGTTGATGAAAAACGTAAACAAAATCAACTGGTTGATTATGTCAATTGCTGGTCTCCTGTGGAATGGGGACTGCATAGAGACAACAGCACCATGTGTAAATAGAGTAGAAATCCTGATGAATCTCCAACAACAGGTGGTTGTTTAACTAGTAACCTCCCATTTACAAAATGATGATGAACCTCAAAATGAGAGAGTTTCTTATTTTGTTGTCATGCCACAGATGGGACCACAGAGTCTCTGGGGGATGCAGAGGGAGCAAGAAGCCGGGGAAGGGGGTCATGAGGTCACAGGACCACCTTTCCCTGAATCTAGTGTTGTCTGCATTTCTCAGAGGGACCAGACCACCAGCTCCATGGCGAGGAATCTGGAAGACCCTGGGCCAGCCCTGGACAAACCCCAGGCAGAATGGATAGGGTCAGTGGTTGTGTTCAAATTCCTAGAATGGGATTGTGATACCAAATTTGGAGACCAACTTTCATTTTCTGACCTGAGAGCTGTTGGAGGAAGCTGCAGGATCATTTCTTCCTCCTCAGTCACCTGGCCTGAGCTCACAGATGGTTTGAGTCCCAGACAGGAGGAAATTTGCATAAATACTATCAACCACAGAACAAAAGGCCTGGAAAGAAATAAGAGAGGCCAGGGTGAGACTGGTCCAGCTGTCATTCTCAGAGCAGCCTCGAGGAAATCCGCCATGGCCTGGACTCCTCTCTCACTCCTCCTCCTCACTCTCTGCACAGGTGCTGTCCCAGTCCTGCCCACACTCTCAGTCCCAAAGGACCTGAGCTGAGCCTGCCCCAAACCCTGAGTTCAGGCACAGCACAACCTCAGTATTGGGATCCTGGGATGAGCTCCTGGACCCCATTGCAACCTCTCCTCTTCTGTCTTTTCAGGCTCCGTGGTCTCCAGTGAGCTGATGCAGCTGCCCTCAGTGTCAGTGGCCCTGGGACAGACGGCTACAATCACCTGCACTGGAGAGGAACTGGAATATGGTTATGTACAATGGTACCAGCAGAAGCCAGGACAAGCCCCTTTGACAGTCATTTATGCAGATAGTGAGCGGCCCTCTGGGATCCCAGAGCGATTCTCTGGCTCCAAGTCAGGGAACACAGCCACCCTGACCATCAGCAGGGCACTGGCCGAGGACGAGGCTGACTATTACTGTCAGTACTATGACAGCAGTGCTGATGCTCACAGTGACACAGGCAGATGGGGAAGTGAGACACAAACCCCTTCCCCAACTGCATCGCCCTCTCCTCCAGCCCCAGGAGGCCTGTGCACAGAGCAGTGAGCAGGTCTGGCCCAGGTCCCCAGGTCGGAGGTCTCCAGTCTGTCCCCTTCTGCCCAGTCCTCCAGGCAGCCTGCACAGGGGGAATATGCAGGGGATTTATAATCAGTAGGTAGAACTCCCTTTCCTCTGGGACTGTGTGTATAGGAAGGACTGCACATGTGAGAAGCAGAAATGGAAGACTTTTTTAAAGAACCTTTCTTTTAAAACTTCCCTAAATGAGTATGTCTGAAATTTAAAAATACAGGGGATACACTGACAGCAGATATAATGCTGCAAAAGAAGAGAATAGGGAATCTGATGCCGTAGAAATGCAGAGTATTCAAAATGAAACACACAATGAGGGCCCCTGGGTGGCTCAGTGTGTTAAGCCTCTGCCTTCGGCCCAGGTCATGATCCCAGGGTCCTGGGAGAATTGGTCTCTCTGCTCAGCAGGGAGCCTGCTTCCCCCTCTCTCTGCCTGTCTCTCTGCCTACTTGTGCTCTCTCTCTCTCTCAAATAAATAAATAAAATATTTTAAAAAAATAAATTTTAAAGAATCTGTTTAAAAAAAAAGAAAGAAAGAAACACACAATGAAATACCTAATAAAATTAATGAAGGCTCAGTGCCCGGAGGACACCTTCACGCCACCCAGACAGCGTGCAAACATAGGGACTTCAGGGAGGGAAGGTGAGGGACTGGGGGTGAAATAAAAAGTCTATGAAGATATAATCTACAAAAAGGCTTCAAATTTGGAGAAACCCAGGAACCAATGTATCTGACACTCTCACAGGCAGAGGGAAGAGTCCCGTACCCTAGAATGTTCCCAGCATTGTGCTGGGACCACATTTCACATCATGAACCATGTAAACTGGAAAACAGGGGGCAATGTCTTCAACACACTAATAGGAAATATCTGTCGTCGTTGGTCTTTACTGACAATTAAAGTCTTTGAAAAGTGAAGACAAAATTAACCTTTCTCAGACAGCAAATCTCCCAGAACTGATGACCCACAGACCCCCAGGACAAGTGACAGTGAAGGACACCTATCAGTCAGAAGGAAAGAGTGACATATGGAAATGTGAGTCTGCACAAATTATAATAAGCTTGGGAAATCAGAACTACATGGAAAAACCTAAAACAAATTTTAGTGGTTAGTGTCTGTAATACAATCATGTGCTAAAAGCAAAAACAATAGCAACATGTTCGATTTATAATGGAGAAACAGGTAAAATGTATGATAATGACAGGCGTGAGACCATGTTATGACGTCCTTATCCTGCACCTGAGTGATGTTGTGTCATTGCGGGGAAAAATAAGATACAGGGTGAGGACTGCAAACCCACCATGGGCTGGACCCTCTCCTGTTTCCCACCTCACTTGCTCCCAAGTGCTGACCAGGTGCTGCCCCTTGGCTCAACACCCAGAGGAACGTGAGCATGACCTTGAACCTGAAGTCAACCTGGAGGGTGCTGCAGGGTTGGAACCCGGAGAAGGAGCCCCTGAGTCTCCAGAACCTAGAGGCCTTGTGTCCACTGCAGAACTCATTGACTCCAGCTGTATGGCCAGAAGACCCCTGTCATTCTTTCCAACTTAGAGGACAGAGAGGACTAAGCAATAATACAGAGCAGATCCAGGAGGACACAGGCCAGGTCCCTGTATGGCCAAACATTCTCCACTGTCCTCACAGATTCTCCAGCTCTAACCTAGGATAGGACACTGCTGATCCTCCCCATGTGCAGGCTGAGGGTACTCCTTCATAGACCAGGCAGGTTGGGGATGGCAATGAGCTCAGGGACAGGAGCTCTGCTGCCCAGCCTGGCATTACCCTTCCTCCCTCCAGTTCTGCACAAGCTCTGCCCCTAGGTGCCTGGGATCTGAATCGAGCACACCTGGGCTCCATCCTGGACTAGACCCACTTTCCTCTGCTCTCCTGGGAATATTATCTCCCTGGACCTCAACTTTGTATGATATAATGTACAAATATTGACAGAGTCTTATGAATGAAACAGAGATTGTAGGGTCTCAGTGAGTGGATACTGGGATGGGAATCTCCTGTCCATCCTCTGCAGAAATCCAAGGAAAGGAGCACAGCAAAAGTGTTACATGTATGATGTGAAATTGCACATCCAGGTCTGATTCCCAACTTCCCTGTTTCATCCACATCACCCGAGAAGCTTGTGTACAAACCATCCTCCCCCAGACTGCTAGTGCTCTGGGTTGTAGTAGAAACAGCAGTGGCAGAGATGACAGGAATATGCTAATAAAGATTTAGGTGCACACGTGAAGGTTAGTGCTAGAAGGATCGCCTGTTGTCCTGTGACCCAGCGACACTCACTGGGATGCAGGCAGCATCGGACTTGATTCCTAAGTGGAGAGACAGGACTGCCAACGGGATCTCACAAAGGTTTCCTGAACTGTGACCCTTTCAGCGCACAACACTTTAGCCTGCACCCAACATGTTGCAACAGCCAGTGGGACAGGCTAGGCCATATCAACCCCTGGACAAGAGGAAGGAATCCCACCTGTGCTGTCTCCTGCACTGTGTGTGACCTTCTGTGTTGGTCTGGGCAAGGTAATGCGGGCAACAGGCAGTGGGCAAGGTCTGTGGGAGGCTGGAAACCATTGTCCACACCCTTTCTCAGGTGACAGGTGCTATGGAGCAACCTACAGGACAGAAGGTCCTGGTCTGAGCCAGTCTCCACCAGCAGGGGGGCAGCAGACCGCATCAGGAGCAGCAGGACAGAGGCTAGGGCTGACCAAGGGGAGCCTCACAGGGAAACCAGGCCTGGGGGTCAGCAGGGGTCCAGGGTTCAGTCCTCAGAGCCTGTCGACATGATCTATCCTAACTCCTCAGGCTCCAGGGACCATGTTCTGAGGGTCAGATTCACACACAGTTACCCAGAACATTGAAAGGAGTCCTGATGCACTGAGTAGCTCATCTGAGAAATTCCAGTCCCTGTCTCTCCACCTGAGGTCCCAGATAGCTGACTCTTCTGTGCTGGGCACGTCCACAAACACCCTGACTCCTCCCCCCTGCCTTTCCTGCTCCACTCCATGCGGACTCAGATCTGGGACTGCAGGTGCCTTGCTCAGGAGTGACTCAGGGGACAGGAGGTGGGGCACTCAGAGCCCCTCATTCCTGGAAGGTGGGTCTGCAGCCTTCTGTGAGACTGTCTGCAGAGTGAAGTGATTCCCATGGCCTCAGGCCACATTTCTGGTCCCTGTGCTGTCCTTACTTCAGAGACAGGATCCAGTTCCCAGGAGGGACCACTGACTATCCAGTCCCCAGAATCCATTCCCTGAGCAAAGATGTCACCATGGGGACCCTCAAAGAGACACTAAACGTGAAGTGAGTCCCTTAGTCAGGGGTGATTACTGGCACTTTTCGCAAACTTACATGAGACATGGAAGAAAAAATGAAAGGAATCAAAGTGTTGAGATGTAGGTGTGGGACTGCTGTGGGATGGTGGGAGTCATAGAGATGGTCAGCCCACATGGAAATAAACTAGAAGTCATGGTGAATCTCCAAGAGCAGGTGATTCTACAACAGTAAATTCCCAAATGTACCATGATGAACAAGTGTCATAATGAGAGAGTTTCCCATTCTCATGACATGTTGAGGGTGGGATCAGAGTTCAGCTGGGGGATGCAGAGGGGACGTGAAGCAGGAGGGGTAGACACTGAGGCCACAGGACCACTTTCCCTGAATCAGGTGTTGTCTGTAGCTCTACAAGAGCCCAGTTCAGCCCCATGGTCAGGCTCCTGAAAGGCCTCCCTGGACCTGACTCAGCTGCCCTGTCCTCACTGACCCTGGGACAGATGGCCATGATCACCTGTCAGGGAGACAGTATAGAAATCTTCAGTGTTCAGTGGTACTTGCAGCAGTCAGGACAGGTCCCTGGCTGGCCATATATAACAATAACAAGGGTCCACAGGGATTCCCTGATTCTAGGAGTCCAACTTGGAAGAAAGGGCCACCCTAAACACCAGCAGGACCAGGGCCAAGGACGAAGCGACCACTACTATCAGGTGTGGGACAGTGGTATTAATGCTCACAATGACAGAGACAGACAGGGTTGTGAGACAAAAACCCCTTTCCTATTTGTGTCATACTCTCCATCAGCCCCTGGAGGACTGTGGACAAAGCACGTAGGTCTGGTCCAGGGCCCCAGATCTGAGATTCCCAGGTCTATCTCCCAACACAGCCCTCCAGGCAGCCTCTGTATCATGTGGATCAGGAATACCTTTGCAGGAGGCAGGATGGCGCTATCAGGTTTACTGGCCTAGGGTACTTGTTGGAAATAAAAGACCAAGCTGGAAGGACAGGGAGACATTCATGGAGACAAGACAAGCTCAAAGTGACAAGGGGAAGTCTCAGCTTTCCATTGAATAGAATCATTGTGCTTTTTCTATGTGGAAGAAATTCTCCATTAGAACTAAGACCTCTAGGGAAGCGAAGTGTATGGTCATGGTACGAGTGAAAACTTTGCAGTGGGTCATCCGGAATGTCCGTGAGTAAGGGTGCTCACCATTCCACGCGTTTGTTCCTGGACCCATGAATGCTGACTATGGGAGAAACAGCTCATATATTGGACACCTATTTAGAGCAAATATCACCTCCTGCCAAATCTTGCCCACAGTCCCACAAGGTGTGGCATGTGACTGGACAGTAAACAAGTCTGCAAGAGGCCCCTGGTCTATCATTCAAGCCAGCTGTTTCAAATTGTGGAGAACATGATAGAACCAGTGAATTCCACAGGCATTGGCACATGGCAGCCCTTTTCTGATGTGAAATGTGAGACTTGGACAGAAGCCACACTAGGTCAGGCATTCAGTAAGTCTAAGGATTACAGTTTGGGAAGAAGCACTTCAGGAAAAGAAAGCAATTTCCTATCCAGAATAAAAGTTTATTCCACTAACAACAGAGCAATCCTGTCCATGATGGAAGAGGTCTAATGTAATTCATCTGTCACCAGGCTCCTGGCTGATTCCCAAGGGAATGGCCTCATCCTGGGAACTCTGGGTTGGTCTCTGCTCTTAGCAGATTGGACCGTCATAAGTGGCCATAGCCATGTCAGCTTTATGAGAGAACAAACCTAGGGATTATCCCATGAATAACCTAAAAACTTGCAACATGGCCACTTTGCTACAGGCCCACTGGACAAGTTCAAGAGTGGATGGACAAGAAGGCTGACCACAGTCTGCAGAATGTCGCATTACCCACCTGATTATGAACATCATTTCCCTTTGAGGACACATTCTTGTGGGCATTTTCATGGAACACAAATAGCTCTGTATTCATTTGGGGGTGGGTTCTCCTCACATATCTCCTCCTCAAACATCTTCCACCACTTTCCTTTTTGTGTTTCTTCCAAGTCTCTCACCATCCAGCCAAACTGAGTCCAAGACTAGGTTAAAAAAAAGCGTTTCTGTCCTTCTCTCTGTCAGGTAAATAAACCAGCACTCTGCTCAAATGGCGCCTTATTGAAAAATGTTCCATATTGTTCAGGGGTGTCCCAGAGGAGGGCTGCAGGGCTAATATTGTTAAATAGCACAGTTGGCTGCACATCAGACAGGAACTTCTTAAACCAACCATGGTTTTTCCTCTGGACCAGCTATTCATAGGATTGTCCCCACTGGGTCATAATTGTGTCAGACAGAGCAGAGACAATGCAGCATAGGTTGGGGTCATGGCCATCAGGCCTTTTCTTCATGCATCTCTCCTGTGCCTTCAGAACCTGGGGAAGCCTGATCTCAATTTTACCTCTTCTGCTGGATTATGGAAAGCTGCTGCAAATGCCCAATTTCATGGCATGGTTGGACCAAAACCACTCAACCACCCAACACTCTCAAGGTTCTCCTATCATTTCAATAATTGATTTTTTTGTATTAGTTACTATCTCAACTGGTCAGGAAGTGTTTAATGCAATACATGCTCATATTAATCAGGAGCATGAACATTCAAGCAGCTATTTTCCTGCAGACAGAGTAAGTCTGAAGACAGATGCTGGTTCTCCAGGTACTACCACTTCTGTGAGGTCCCAATTCCTCTCACTGTCTCTCCCACTATCACTACCATGGAGACTTTATGTTGCCTTGTTGTTGACAACAGACCTCAGGATGGCTGCTGTAGCTCCAGCTATCACAAACCGGTAGAAAAGAAAGAGCACTCATAAATCTCAACTGTTTCTCTCACTCACAGACAAAACTCCCCAGAGAGATTCCCAGCAGAATGACACATCGATGGGATAGCTCTGGGCCACAAGGTCAACGCTGACCTAGACAGACCTGAGAATAGCAACAGTGGGGCTTCTCGATGATTATAGAAGACAGGATGCAGGCAGATGGGGTTGGTGACCCCAGTGTGCTGTCTCACCAAAGCAATTCTGTCCCCAGTGCTGCGCTGCCCAAGGCAGGAACTCAAGAAAGACTTGTGTCTTATACCCACTGATTTCCCAGGATGAAACCTACGGGAACCAAGCTGGGTCTGAATAAGATTTTGTTGGTTGAGTGTCCTATCGTTTCTGTCCTTGGAGCAGGAACCATCATCACACTATTTGGTGCTCCAGCAGCCAGATCAAGTGAGACAGTCCCAGAGTCCTGTGTCTCCTGGTGCTCATCCCCAAAAGCACAGCCATGACCACCACCACCCCAGAGACATGAGCCCCGATACTTCAGATGGGTCCTGCCTTCTCTTCACATGAGTCTTTTCCTATTTTCATGGGTAATCTGACTCCTCATACCTGGTCTTGATGCTGGCAGGAGCCTTACAGAGATGAGCAAATCCTCCCCTGGAGGATGCATGCCACCAGTGCATGGATCAAGGGGAATCGGGATGTGAGCAGTGGGTCATGAATCTCCACCTGGACAAAAGATTTCCCTGAAGATTCAAATTAAAACCACATTGAGATACCACCTTACACCAGTTAGAATGACCAAAATTAGCAAGACAGGAAACAACATGTGTTGGAGAGGATGTGGAGAAAGGGGAACCCTCTTACACTGTTGGTGGGAATGCAAGTTGGTGCAGCCACTTTGGAGAACAGTGTGGAGATTCCTCAAGAAATAAAAATAGAGCTTCCCTATGACCCTGCAATTGCACTACTGGGTATTTACCCCAAAGATACAGATGCAGTGAAAAGAAGGGCCATCTGTACCCCAATGTTTATAGCAGCAATGGCCACGGTCGCCAAACTGTGGAAAGAACCAAGATGCCCTTCAATGGACGAATGGGTAAGGAAGATATGGTCCATCTACACTATGGAGTATTATGCCTCCATAAGAAAGGATGAATACCCAACTTTTGTAGCAACATGGACGGGACTGGAAGAGATTATGCTGAGTGAAATAAGTCAAGCAGAGAGAGTCAATTATCATATGGTTTCACTTATTTGTGGAGCATAACAAATAACATGGAGGACAAGTGGAGATGGAGAGGAGAAGGGAGTTGAGGGAAATTGGAAGGGGAGGTGAACCACGAGAGACTATGGACTCTGAAAAACAACCTGAGGGTTTTGAAGGGGCGGGGGGGTGGGAGGTTGTGGGAGCCAGGTGGTGGGTATTAGGGAGGGCACGGATTGTATGGAGCACTGGGTGTGGTGCAAAAACAATGAATACTGTTACGCTGAAAAGAAATAAAAAGTTTAAAAAGAAAAAAAAAAAAGATTTCCCTGAACTCCAGCTGCCAGTGTGGAGCGGCCACTAGGGGGCAGCAGAGATCACCTGGCAAAGCCTCAGGGATTCTAACTGGGAGGATTGTTTACCAGGACCTGAGACCAGAGGGTAAAGGTATAGGTTTATTACACTATCCCCTTTGCTCGGATGTAAAAATCTGACTCGGGGTCTCTCATCTCTATCCTGTGGAATTTGTCTCTGGCTCTAGCAGAGGTCCAGGACTTCATGACGCTCCACTCCACCCCCATTCCTGCTACACTCAGTCACTGTGAATCCTTGTTCAAGCACTGGATCTGTCCCTGGCAGGGAGGGCACCCTGGGGATACTGAGGCACAGCATCGATGACCTGCCCCAGGAGTTCTGCCTTGACACAGACTCCTATGGCACATCAATGGCTCCCTAAAACTCCATGTACCTCTGGCAAGGGAGGAATTTTTTCCTATTTTGATGTTCACAATATAAGCCAGGAGTAGGACACACGCTGACCTATGATCCTCTAGTACCTACAGAGGAAACATTCTATGATGGGTTCAGAAAATGCAGACAGACTCCACCTCACAGCTGTGATGATACCTCCCCAGGAGCCAGGTCAGGACATGGAGAGGGATAGGGTTTGGAAGGAGAATAACCTGGGCTGAGGTTGGGTTTGCAGGAGCTGCCCTCCCATCTATGTGTCCCTTGGAGCTGAGCCCATTTCTCTCTCTCTCTCTTTCTCTCTCTCTGTGTGTTATGTTAGTACCTGAACCCTTTTCTAAAACCACAAGGCTCCTCAGCAACAGCCCCTGAGTTTGGGCTCATTTGCATAAGCACCAGCTGTCCCAGCAAGGATTTAAGAGAGGCCTGGGAAGAACCCTGTAGAACCTTGAGCTTCAGGGAGCAGAATAGAGGCACCTGCACCATGGCCTGGACCACTCTCCTCCTCGCATTCCTGGCTCACTTCCCAGGTGCCCAGTCTCACACCCCCTCATCCTCAGGTTCTGGGACAATCCTAGCCCTGACTCTGAGCTCAGCAGTAGACTGCCACTGGGGGTGCAAGATCTCAAAACTCTCCTTTGGGATGATGGGCTAGTGCTGTGTAATCTCTCCCCAGTGTGCTCATTGGCTCTGTGTGACCCAAAAGGGCTGCACCTGCCCAGGGAAAGGGGAGGAATAGTTCTCATTTGTTCAAAGGTTCCATCTACTAGGCCAGCCCATGGGCCCCAGAACAAAGAGGACAGCAGGGTGGAAGTGACCTAGAGAATCACTGGGATTTAAACCAAGGGTGGGAGAGTCCAGGGGATGAAACCATGGCTGGAACTTACTTCTCATCTTTTCTCTTGCAGGCTCCATGGCCTCATACGTGCTGACTCAACCACCCTCAATATCGGTGAACCTGGGACAGACAGCCAAGATCACATGTGGGGGAAACAACATTGGAAGTAAAAATGTTTACTGGTACCAGCAAAAGCTGGGCAAGTCTCCCGTATTGATTATCTATAGGAATAGCAACTGACCCTCAGGGATCCCTGACCGGTTCTCAGGCACCAACTCAGGGAACACGGCCACCTTGACCATCAGCGGGGCCCGTGCTGAGGACGAGGCTGACTATTACTGTCAGGTGTGGGACAGCAGTGCTGATGCTCACAGTGACACAGACAGATAGGGAAGTGAGACAAAAACCCCATCCCTGTCGTTGTCACACTCTCCTCCAGCCCCAGGAGACTTGTGCACAGAACAGGGAGCACTTCTGGCCCAGATCCCCTCATCTGAGGTCCCCACCCCCTTCCCCATCCAGCCATCCAGGCAGCTCTGCACAGGGAGGGTCAGGAGAATATTTACAGCTGACAGCACTAAGCTGCCAGCTTCTCTGGTCCTGGGTGTCAACTGCAGACAGGCAAGGCCCTGGATAGAAAAAGACACAGGGAGAATTCTGTCAGGGGTCATGATTTCATCATTTCTTAACATGTGGTTTTGAAACTGATTTTGAGAAAAATTGCATGAAGTCAAGAGAACAGATGAGGAATTTATTAAGAAGGAAGAGCAAAAGCTTTCCTCATTTCCACGCTGGCTTGTGTTAGAATGGTACCTTCATGGAAGTGGGAGACACAAGAGAAAAATCATTTTCTCCTCACAAAAGAATGGTGAGGACAATTGGAATCTTTCATCTAAAATCCCTTAATGACCTGATCAGTCAGAAACCGGATCTTTGGTGGAATAATCATGCCAGGAATTTTGCAGGTGAAAGGATCACGAAAAGGTTCCTCTAGAGAATTAGAATCTGGAGATTCCCACTAAAGCTTTCCTCAACAGGAAAATGAATAGCCTGGCAGCACCCTACGTGGTCAGCAGGGGGAGGCATTGTGTCCAAGTGCAGCAGCGCCCCCACAGGCAGCTGGCAGCACTGAGAGCATAAACTGTCTCCTTCAGGACCTGGACCATTCTGGCTGAGGTTGTCCCTCATCCCCGCTCAGCGTGGGCAGCCTTCCTCACCTGGTGAAGTGGATGGCTACTGCCTTGCACATGCCAGCTTCTGCTCTTCTCTCTTCCTCTCCAGGGACAGGGGACCTGCACTCCTCTACCTGCACTCCTCTACCTGCCCTCCCTTCCTTGTCAGGGGCAACTCTCCCTCCTGCTGCCAATCAGCTCACCCAGTCTGTGGGCATTGGGGAAAGCAGTGACAGGTTGTCCATGTGGGACAGGAAAGAAGGACCAAACCAGAGGCACATGTTGCCCCTTAGTCCCCCTGTGCCTGCAGCTCGATAAGAGGGGAGGGGAGGAAAAGCAACTACTACCCCGAGTGTCCTCAGCCCTCGGGTGAACTAAGGTGTAATGGGGCTGGTCTGAACTCACCTTGTGTTAAACCTGTCCCCACCTCAGCAGCTTCCTCATGGAGGCTCCTCTATGTGCCCAGCAGCTGCCCCGAGAACTGATTTATTACCTGGAAATTGCCTCTTACCACACCTGACACATCCCTCTATGCCCAGAATTCTCACCTCAGGAGAAAAGTCCACATGAGCCCTGAACTGGGTGGGAATCCCAGGTCCCTCAGGTTCCCCACCTTCCTTTAGATTCTCTACAATGATCCCCCAAGGGCACTGACTGGGCTTTTCCCACTTGTGTCTCACTTCTTTCTTCTTTCGGACCTGAGAGCAGCTCCAAGACTCCCTTTTCAGGATGGGCCTGACCTCTGATCATGGAGCAGCCTGCCTGTTCAGTTCTGTCTCATCTCTGGATCCATGTTCTCTAGCACAGAACTCACCACTGATGCCTTGGTCCCCATTCCGCCAGAAAGGTTTGTCCACTGGAAGAACACACTGATGAAGAGCAGAGATGTGAAAAGTGGAGCTTGCTTTCCTCACAAAGAGAAGTCTGAGGTAAGAAGGTTGTTGTTTCCTAGAGGATCACTAATTCCCTGAGTACCCACAGTCTCTCCAGTGTTCCCTCCCCTTAACCCCACAATGTTGGTTTTGCTTCCATTCGTATTGACAATGCACCCCAGGGACTGCTCAGCTCCAGCTCCTACCCCATGTTCCTCAGGAAAGGTGCTGCTGAATCCCATCACTTCCTTCCTTCGTGACAGCAAGCTTCGTGAGAATATCCACCCATTACCTTACATCCATGGTCCACACTGGGCCACATGGTCAAGCCTGGCTGCCAGGGACCTGACAAAAGCAAGCTGCTGACTTCTAATTAGATGTAGGTGACAATGTACACATAGAAAGAAGTCTAGTCTCCCACCTGGTCTGCACACCAGTGTGTCTATTATTGGGCCTCACCCCCAAGATGGAAAGCCCTGAGAGCAGACTCTCTGTCTTCTTTGGGTCAACACCTGAAGGGGAATGTGCAAGACAAAGTGGGTGAGACTACATGGTTTTTAGGGGACGTTATCTTGTCTCTTTGGGGATTGAGCCGCCAATGCCCCCTGTAGGTGCTGCATGCACAACTGGCAGCAGAGAGAACCAGGCCATGAGTTCTGTGTGCTTCAGTGCCAAGCCAAAGGACCACCTGCATGACCTCCACCACCCTCAGAGTCATCAGGAGGATGGGAATGCCTCAGGAGGGCCCTGCCTCTTCAGTCTCTAATAGGACTCTTTCTGACTCGTCGGAGCCCATCATGGCTGGTCTATAGCTGGTACAGACCACACAGTGGAGAGTATTTCCTCCCTTCTGGTTAGCACTTCATGCATCAGGGAATCACAACTTGATCATTGGATTCTGAAACTAATCTCAGACAGAGGACACCCTTGCACCTCCAGCAGCCCACGTGGAACAGCCACCAGGGGGCAGCAGAGATCACCTGGGAAAGCCACCTGGACATGGGGAAAGTCTGGGCATCGGAGGCTCTAACATGCAGGGACTAGTATTAGGACCTATCACCTGAAGAAAATGTGTCTATTTCCTAGAGAATCTTACTTCACACTGATTTCCAAATCCCGCTGGTTCCAGGTCTCTTAGATTTGTCTTTTCTGGATTTTCTTGCTCTTCTGGATTTTCTTGCTCTTCTGGCACAGGAAACGACTGTATTTCACCAGCCCATGGCAAAATACGATCACTCTCCAATGTTTTTGCAAGCAGTATTCTATATGAGCCGGTCAGCACACTGGGGACCCTGAGGCACAGAATCTCTGTAGTGCCCCAGGAGCTCACATCAAGGACCGAATTTTATAGAACTGCAGGGACTCCTGGAATACTGCATATGCCCTTGGCAAGAGTGACATTTTAATGGGGTCTGCCTCTCAGGAGCTGTGCTTGGGTTAGGACACTACCCCTATCTTTGCCTTCTCATTTCACCTGTAGAATAGGTTCATAAAAATCACACTGATCTCATTTCTGAGTGCTGCTATGACCAGACCTACCCAGGACTGAGGCAGGACATAGTCGAGGGTAGAGATATCATCCCCAGATAGGGGACCAAGAGTTGAAGAAGGATATCTTGGGCTAATGTTTGGGTCTGCAGATGCTGCCCCCCACTTCTGTGTGCGCCTTGGTGCTGAGCTCTTGTCTGAAACCACAAGGCTCCTCATCAGCAGCCCCTGAGACGTGGCTAATTTGTATAACCAGCAGGTTTCTCCAGCAAATGAATAAAAGTGGCCTGTGGGGAAAACCTGCCGACCTGGGCCCTGGGGAACTGACCTGGGTCTCCTCTACCACAGCCTGAACCCCTGTCCTCCTCAGCCTACTATCTCTCTGCAGAGACATTAAATCTATGCTCACACACCTCCAGTCCCACATATCTGGGAAAAGCCTGGACCTGATTCTGAGCTTAGCACAGGGCTATCCATAGTGGGCAGCATATTCATGATCTTCCTGCAGGATGAGGGGCTCATGGTCTAAAACTGAAAGGACTATGGTCACTGGCTCTCCATGATATTTGAAGGACTAACCCTGCCAAGAGAAAAGGGGTGGAGAGTTCTTTAGATCACAGGCTCCATTCTTCTGTCAGGCCCATGGGCCCCTGGGACTGAGATCGGGGTGAAGGGGAATTCTGTGTTCCCACTGAATTTCAGGAGTTTAGTCTAGGCTAGGCAGCTAGGAGTATCTCCTGGGAGTGGGTCTGTGTATTCCAACCCACCTCTCATACTTTCTTTTCCAGACTTCCTGGCCTCCTACCTGCTGCTCAGCCCCGCTCAGTGTTGGTGACCCTGGGACAGACATGTCCCAGGATCACCTGTGAGGGAAACAACACTAGAAGGAAAGATGGTCGGTGGTACAAGCAAAGCTGGTCCAGGACACCCTGCAGATTATCTATGGTGATAGCAACTGGGACTAAGGCATCCCTGACCGATTCTCCAGCTCCAACTCGGGAACATAGCCACCTTGGCCATCAGCGGGGCCTGTGCCAAGGATGAGGCTGAATATGACTGTCAGTCATTTGACCACAGTGGTAATGTTCACAGTGACACAGGCAGACACAGAAGTGTGATACAAACCCCTTCCCCATCAGTGTCACACTCTTCTCCAGCCCCAGAAGGCCTGTGCACAGAGCAGTGAGCAGGTCTGACCCAGGTCCCCACATCTGAGATCCCCTGAGGTCCCACTCCACCCAGCCCACCAGGCAGGCTCTGCACAGGATGGATCACAGAGGAAATGCACACAGGTATTAAAACTATGTTTCACCTGGAACTGGGATGAAGGGATAACTGAACGGGTTAGAAAAAGATATGGAGACATTTTTTAAAAATCAAAATTTTTTAAAGTCCCGAAATGAAAATTACATGATCAAAATACACTGGGTGAGATTGTCAGCAGATGATGCTATAAAAGCAAAGATTAGTGAACTTGAATACATGGCAATAAAAATTCATAAACAATGAATTCTGGAACACTGAAAAGAAATCTAAAAAATAAATAAAATTTTTTAAAAACCTGAAACATAGAGAGAAAAACTGGAATAAATGAATAAAACCTCAGTGCCTAAGACAACTTCATGCAGCCTAAAGTGTGTGACTGGAGTAACTAGGGGAGAGAAGATGGGTAGACGGTGGTTAATTAAGAAGAAGAAGGAGGAGGAGGGGGGGAGGGGGAGGAGGAGGAGGAGGGGAGGAGGAGAGGCCGAGCGCCCGCGCGCCCGCGCCCGGCCGAGGGGGAGAAGGAGGAAAAAGAAGAAGAAGAAGTATTTCTAGAAATAATAACCAAAAATATTCAAATTTTGGTGAATGCATAAACCAATATATCCAAGAAGCTCAATGAAGCTCAGGCACAGGGAACATGAGAGACAGCACAGCACACATTGTAATGAAATTGCTACAAACCAGTGATGCAGACACTCACAGCCAGAGAGGAGAGTCATGTTCCCTACAGAGGTCCCAACAACGTGCTAAAAGCACATTTCCCATTTCAAGCTGTGTGAGCAAGAGAACAGAGGAGCAATGTCTGAAAATACTAAAAGAAGAAAACGTATAAACCTTGATCTCTACCCAGTGAAAATGTCATTGAAAAATGAGGATAAAATAAAACTTTTCAGACCATAAGCCTCACAGAATTGATCACCTGCACACTTTCCCTACAAGAAATAGTAAAGGATACCCCTGTAGGGACAATGACAGAGAGAAAAGTAAATTTATGAGAACATATAAAAAGGATCAGATATCAGAGCTAGATGGATAAATAGGAAAAAAATATAGCTTGATGTCTGTAAAATGAGGTCAACTATTTAAGCAGAAATAATAGCAATATGATTTGATTTATAATGATTGTAAAAATGAAAATATATGACAATATTTGCAAAAATGACAGGAAAAGAAAGATCATGTTATCACACTCTCACTGTACCTAAGGAAGACTTTGGGCCATGAAGTACTTTGATAAGTTAGGAAGTGAGGATTCCCACCCTGAAATAAGACATTAAAATAAAAATATTTGAACAACAAAGATTAAGAGCTGGTAGAGTACCATCTTTAGGATTCTCCAGAGAATATGGACCCAATAGGGCATGTATCTCATATACACCTACATGCATATTCAAACGTTACACACAGAGAGATACAAAGGAGGTGACAGAGAGAGAGACAGAGAGAGAGAGAGAGAGAAACTTAAGTTAACAAACACATCATGCAGGGGAGCCTGGGTGTCTCTGTTGGTTAAGTGTCTGCCTGTGGCTCAGGTCATAATCCCAAAGTCCTGGGGCATCAGGCTTTTTGCTCAGCAGGGAGCCTGCTTCTCCCTCTGCCTGCTGCTCCCCCTGCTTGTTCACTCATTCTCTCTCTCCCTCTCTCTCTCACTCTATCTCAGGCAAATAAATAAAGGCTTTCTAAAAAATCAAAGTAAAAAGCAGAAATGATTACTAAAGGGACAAATACTAAGACTTTTTTATTATCTAAATCTCTTTAAAACATATGTCACTGTCCACCCAGATATAGTAACTATGTATGTTGGAATTTCTGACAGAGGTAAAATAATATGTAGGAAAATTACAGTGAATATGCTGAGAAGTAAGACACAGAAGGATGTTATCAGCTTACATTCTATGTAACACGGCAGCATCATTGGAATGTGGACTTTTGCAAGTTACTGATATCAGACAGGAAGAAGTTATAGCTTGTAAGGAGAAGTAGATAAAATGGAATCATATCAAATGCTCCACTAATCCAAAAAAGATACATGAAAAGGGGGAACAAAGCACACGTGGGACAACAAGAAAATAAAGGCGAGATGCTATATTGAAGGGATACTACTAATCATATTCAGGAAATGCTCTAAACACAATTAAAGACAGGGATTGTCAGACTGATGTCACAGCAACACCCAAGTGGATGCAGTGGATCAGAAACCTCTAGTAAAGGAAATAACACTGAAATCTAGCAACATTTTAGGACAATTCTCACCCAACTCTGCTCCACAGTTCGAGCCATGAAACATTCACAGGGAACAGGGAGAAAATCTGGGAAAATGAATTGAATCCTTAAAATAATTAGGATGAATGTATTGTTATGTATTTCACACACAGAGAGAAGGGAAGAAATAATCTCAGTGCACATTTCATGAGAACAGGACTAGAAATGCCCCCATATGTCCCTTCCTTCCCCAGGAAGATGTTCAAACACACAGTGATAAGAGCTCCCTATGCAGCCCAGAGGGGAGCACAACTCCACGTGAACCAGATCCATGAAACTCACCCAGAAGCACAGGGATTCTCTCCACCGGCCTGAGAAGGAATATCTTTAAGGGGACAAGTGAGGACATGAGGGAGGATTGAGGTGGCCAGGTTCTAATTGGGCCTCAGGAGACAGAACTCTGGGGTCCCCACTGTGGCCTAGACCCCCTCCTGCTCCCCACACTATTCTTTGTCCGGGTGCTGCCCCTGGGCCTGCCCACAGGCTCAGCCCCCACAATATTCTCAGCATGACCCTGACCCTGAATTTAGCCTAGGGGACACTGTAGGGGAGGAACTGCTGAGAATGAGCCCCACAGTCCCATGAACCTAAAGACACTGTGGACCTCAGATGACTCCGTGCCCCCTGCAGAATGACCAGGACACCACTGGCACTCCCACCTGCTAGGGGAGCACAGAGAGAGAACCAAACAATAATGCAGAGCAGAATCAGCAGGACCCAGGCCAGGTCTCTGCACCACCAAACAGCCTCCACCCTCCACATATTCTCCAGCTCTAACCTTGGACACAAACCCACAGACTCTCCCCACGTGCAGGCCAAGGGGCTCCTTTAGAGAACAGCCAGGATGGGGATGGCAGTGAGTTCAGGACAGAAACCCTGCTGCCCAGCCTGGCCACCCTCCCTCCCTCCCATTCTGCTCAAGTTCTGCCCCGAGGAGCCCAGGGTCTGGATTCAGCACACCTGGTCTCCACTCCTGGACTCAACCCACTTTCCTCTGTTTTCCTGGAAAACTAGGAGCTCCGGTCCTCAACTTTACCTACTATGCAATGGGGAAGCTTAACTCATGTAAGAAATACCTTTTTCATATTAAATGATACAAAACATTAAAGAGTCTCTTTAATGAGAAGGATTCAGTGAGGTCTCAGTGAGTTAACCCCAGTGCTGGAGTCTCCTGTCCTCGAATGGGGGAATCCAAGGAAAAGTCTTCAGCTACACCGGGATCTTCTTCATGTGCAGCTGGATGCAGGTATGTATGAGGAGGTTCCCAAGTTCACCAAACCACAGATTAGGCTTGTTTACAGATCCTCCCACGCCAAATTCCAGGAGATGTATCCTGGCATGAGGGAAGAGAGGTAAAAACAGCATTAATAAAAATAAAATTAAAGGTTTGCCTGCTCAGCAGAACTTAGCACCAGAAACATCACCTGTTGTTCTGATGACCCGACTACACGGATAGGGATCCAGGAAGCATCGGTCCTGATTCCTAAATACACAGGAACTGTGGCTGTGGGACATCACACAGGATTGTCTCGGCATAGACCCTTTTCAAATGCACTACACTGACCCATGCATTCTCCTTTCTGAAAGAAGACAGCAGGCTAGTCCAGGGCATTTCAACCCTGGGACAAGTACAGGAATCCCACCTGCTCTGCCTCCTGCACCTTGTATGTGACCTTCTCTGCTGGGCTGGGCAGATGGGGTGGAGGGGCAGCTGCCTTTGGGAGGCTGGAAACCATGGTCCACACCCTTTCTAAGGTGACAGTTTCTCTGGGGTTAACTACAATAGGGAAGCTCTTGGTCTGAGTTCTCCTCTACCAGCAGGGGGCAGCAGAGCTGCAGCAGGAGCAGCAGGACAGAGGCTGCGCCTATCCAGGGAGAGCCTTACAGGGACACCAGATCCGGGGTTTAGCAGGTTGTCTAAGGTTCAGTCCTCAGAGACTGTCAGGATGATCCATCCTATCTCCTCAGACTGCAAGGACCTTGTTCTGAAGGTCGGACACACAGTGTCACCCAGGACACTGACAGCTGTCCTGACACAGTGAACATCTCACCTGGGAAATTCAGGTCCCCTCTCTGTCCACCAGTGTCCCCAGGGACTGACTCCTCCATGCTGGGCACATCCAGAGACACCTGATAACTCACATTCTGCCTCTCCTTCCCCACCTCCACCCCAACTCAGACCTGGGGTTGCAGCTCCTTTGTTCAAGGGCATCTCAGGGGGCAGGAGGCAGAGCACTCGGGGTCCCTGGTCCCTGGGATGCAGCCTCCTTGTGAGACTGTCTCCAGAGTGACGTGATTCTCATGACTGCAGGGACCATGGCTCTGGCTTTTGAGCTCACAACATATGGGAACATGGGATTATGTGGACTCTTACAAGACCACAAAGCTTGAAGTTGTTTCTCATGGTTTTAGGCCCTTTACATGTTTGCATAAAACACTGATGAAAAAATTAAAGGGTATCAAATGGTTGACAATGCCAATTGCTGGTCTTCTGTGGAATGGGGACTGTCATAGAGACAACAGCACCATGTGTTTCCTTTCAGTGTTCCAGAATTCATTGTTTATGCACCACACCCAGGGCCCCAGGCAATACATGCCCTGCTGGGTGTTATGGAGAGTTTCCTATTTTGATGTTATGCCAAAGATGGGACCACAGAGTCTCTGGGAGATGCAGAGGGAACAAGAAGCCATGGAAGGAAAGTAATGAGGTCACAGGACACCTCACCATGAATCAGGTGTTGTCTGCATCTCTTAGAGGGACCAGGCCAGCTCCACGGCCAGGATTCTGGAAGACTCTGGGCCAGCCCCAGACAAACCCCAGGCAGAATGGGTACAGTCAGTGGTTGTGTTCAAACCACAGGAATGTGACCATGATACCAAATTTGGAGACCAACGTTCATTTTCTGACCTGAGAGCTTTTGAAGAAGCTGTGGGATCCTTTCTTTCTCCTCAGTCACCTGGTCTGAGCTCATAAGTGGTTTGAGTCCCAGAGAGGAGGAAATTTGCATAAATACTAACAACCACAGAGCAAAAGGCCTGGAAAGAAATAAGAGAGGTCAGGGTGAACCTGGCCCAGCTGTGGTTTTCAGAAGACAGAGCTCTGGGCACATCCACTATGGCCTGGAGCCCTCTTTCACTCTTCCTCCTCACTCTCTGCACAGGTCTGTCCTCCGTCCTGCCCACACTCTCAGCCCCACAGGACCTGAGCTGAGCCTGCCCCAAACCTTGAGCACAGGCACAGCACAGCCTCAGTATTGGGATCCTGGGATGAGCCTGTGGACCTCGTTGCAGCCTCTCCTCTTCTGTCTTTTCAGGTTTAGTGGCCTCTAGTGAGCTGACTCAGCCTCCCTCGGTGTCAGTTGCCCTGCGTCAGACAGCTGCACTGGAGAGGAACTGGACTATGATTATGTACACTGGTACCAGTAAAAGGCAGGCCAAGCCCCTTTGACATTCATTTATGTTTATAGTGAGTGGCCCTCTGGAATCCCAGAGTGATTTTCTGGCTCCAAGTCAGGGAACACAGCCACCCGACCATCAGGAGAGCACAGGCCGAGGACGAGGCTGACTATTATTGTCAGTACTATGATGGCAGTAGTACTATTCACAGTGACACAGGCAGATGGGGAAGTGAGACACAGACCCCTTCCCCAACTGTGTCACACTCTCCTCCAGCTCCAGGAGGCCTGCGCACAGAGAAATGAGCAGGTCAGGCCCAGGTCCCCAGGACTGAAGTCCCCAATCTGTCCCTTTCCTCCCAGTCCTCCAGGCAGGCTGCACAGGGTGGATCAGCAGGGAATTTGTAAACAGGTGTTAGAACTCCATTTCCTGTGGGACTGTGTGTGGAGGAAGGACTACACATGTGAGAAGCAGAAATGGAAGACTTTTTTTAAAGAAGCTTTCTTTTAAAACTTCCCTAAATGATTATGTCTGAAATTTCAAAATTCAGGGGATAGACTGGCAGCAGATAAAATGCTGCAGAAGAAAAGAATAGGGAATCTGATGCCATAGTGATGAAAAGTATACAAAATGAAGCACACAGTGAAATACCTAATATAATTAATGAAGGTTCAGTGCCTGGAGGACACCTTCACGCCACCCAGACAGTGTGCAAGTTTAGGGACTGCAGGAGGGAAGGTAAGGGACTGAAAGTTTTACAAAAAAATCTGTGAAGAAATAATCTACAAAAAGAGTTCAGATTTGGAGAAACCCAGAAACCAATGTATCCAAGAAGCTCAACAATGTTCTGGCACAGGGAGCATGAGAGACAGCAGATGACACATTGTATGAAATTGCTACAAACCAGTGATGCAGATACTCTCACAGGCAGAGAGGAGAGTCATGCTCCCTACAGAGAACCAGCATCGTGCTGGGAGCACATTTCTCATCATGAACCATGTAAACAATGTCTTCAACATACTAATAGGAAATATCTGTCGTCCTTGGTCTTGACTGACAAAAAATGTCACTGAAGAGTGAAGACAAAATCAACCTTTCTCAGACAGCAAACCTCCCAGAACTGATCACCTGCAGACCCTCAGCACAAGTGACAGAGAAGGACACACCTCAGACAGAAGGAAAGGGTGACATATGGGCATGTGAGTCTGCACAAAGTATAATAAGCTTCAGAAATCATATCTACATGGAAAAACCTAAAACAAATTTTAGTGGTTAGTGTCTGTAATACAGTCAAGTGCTAAAAGCAAAAACAATAGCAACATGTTTGATTCATAATGGAGGAACAGGTAAAACGTATGATGATGAGAGCAGAATTAATGACAGAGATGAGACCATGTTATGACGTCCTTATCCTTCCTGAGAGTGATGTTGTGTCACTGGGGGGAACTCCGATAAGGTAGGGGGTGAGGACGCAAATCTACAAGAAACCCACCGTGGCCTGGACCCTCTCCTACTTCCCCTCCTCACTCACTCCCAGGTGCTGACCAGGTGCTGCCTGCAGGCTCAGCTCCCAGAGGAACCTGAGCATGACCTTGAACCCGAAGTCAGCCTGGAGGTACTGCAGGAGTGGGACCCAGAGAAGGAGCCCCTGAGTCTCCTGAACCTAGAGGCTTTGTGTCCACTGCAGGACTCATTGACCCCAGTACTGGGGCCAGAAGGCCTTGTCATTCCCTCCAACTTAGAGGACAGAGAGGACCAAGCTATAATACAGAGCAGATCCAGGAGGACACAGGCCAGGTCCCTGTAGGCCAAACACTCTCTAATGTCCCTAAAGATTCTCCAGCTCTAACCTGGGATAGGACCCTGCTGAACCTCCCCACGTGCAGGCTGAGGGGACTCCCTTACAGGCCAGACCAGGATGGGGATGGCAGTGAGCTCAGGGATAGAAGCCTTGCTGCCCAAACTGGTCTCATCCTCCCTCCTTCCCGTTTTGCACAAGCTCTGCCCCAGGGAGCTGGGGATCTGAATCCAGCACACCTAGGCTCCATCCTTGACTCACCCCACCTTTCTCTGCTCTCCTGGGAATCTTGTCTCCCTGGACTTCGGCTTTGTGTGAAATGAAGTGAGGAAACTTATACTGATGTTAGAAACACTTTGTTTCCAAATTCAATGATGTACAAACATTGACAGAGTTCTGAATGAAACAGAGACTGCGGGGTCTTGTGAGTGGGCGATGGGCTGGGAGTCTCTTGTCCATTCTCTGCAGAAATCCAAGGAAAGGGGCTCAGCCAAAGTGTGACTTCCCTGTTTCATTCAAATCACCTAAGAGGCTCATGTAGAAATCCTCCTTCTCCAGAGCACTAGTGCTATGAGTTGTAATAGAAACAGCAGTGGCAGAGATGACAGAAATATGTTAATGAAGATTTAGGTCTAAATGTGAAGGTTAGTGCTAGAAGGCTCACTTGTTGCACTGTACCCAGCGAAACCCACTGGGATGCAGGCAGCATTAGACTTGATTCCTAAATGGAGAGGAAGGTGTGCCAATAGGATCTCACAAAGGTTTCCTGGACTGTGACCCTTTCAAAATACACTGCACTTTACTCTGCACCCACCCTGTTGCAACCAGCCAGTGGGACAGGCGAGGGCATATCAACCCCTGGACAAAAGGAAGGAATCCCACCTGTGCTGTCTCCTGCACACTGTATGTGACCTTCTGTGCTGGTCTGGGCAGTGCATTGGAGGCAGCTGCCTGTGGGAGGCTGGAAAGCCTGGTCCACACCTCTTCTCTGGTGAAGGTGCTGTGGGGTGACCTGCAGGAAGTTAGTTTCTGGTCTGAATCCTCCTCCACCAGCAGGGGGCAGCAGAACTACATCAGGAGCAGCAGGACAGAGGCTGGGGCTGCCCAGCGGGGAGCCTCATGGGGACACTAGGCCTGGGAGTCAGCAGGGGTCCAGGATTCAGTCTTGAGAGGAAAGTAGTGATGATCCATCCTTATCTCCTCAGGCTGCAAGGGCTATGATCTGAGGGTCAGACATATACACTGTTACCCAGGACGTTAAGAGGAGTCCTGACTCAGTGAGTAGCTCATCTGGGAAATTCCAGTCCCTGTCTCTCCACCTGAGTTCCCAGGGTGCTGACCCTTCTGTGCTGGGCACGTCCAGAGATGCCCTGAGCCCTCAGCCTCTGCCACTCCTGCCGCACTCCAGGCAGACTCTGACCCAGGGCTGCAGCTGCCTTGCTCACAAGTGCCTCATGGGGTGGGAGGTGGGGCACTTGGTGGAGCCCCTGATCCCTGGAAAGAGGGTCTGCAGCCTCCTTATGAAATGCTCTCCAGAGTGAAGTGATTCTAATGGCCTCAGGCTACATCTATAGTCACTGTGCTGTCCTTGCTTCAGTGACAGATTCCAGTCCCCAGGAGGGACCACTGACTATCCAGTTCCCAGCACTTGCTCCCTGTGCAAAGACATGATCATGGGGACCCTCGAAGAGACACAGAACTTGAAGTGAATCCCTCAGTCAATGATGGTTTCTGGCACTTTTCACAAATTTATATGAGACATGGATCAAACAAACAAACCAAAAAAACACAAGGGAAACAAAGTGTTGACAATGCTAGATGCTGGTCTGCTGTGGGTTGGGGGTGTTATAGAGACAGAAGCACCACCTGGAAATAGATGAGAAGTTCGGATGAATCTCCAACAGCAGGTGATTGTATAACAAGTAAATTCCCACATGCATCATGATGGACAAGTGTCAGAATGAAAGAGTTTCCCATTCTGATGACATGCTGAGGATGGGACAAGAAATCCCCTGGGGAACGCAGAGGGACCATGAAGCAGGAGGGGTAAGTGATGAAGCCACAGAATACCTTTCCGTGAGTCAGGTGTTGTCTGTAGCTCTGCCAGGGCTCAGCTTAGCCTCATGGCCAGGCTCCTGAAAGGCCTCCAGTGTTGACCCAGCTGCCCTGTGCTCACTGACCCTGGTCCAGATGGTCATGATCACCTATCAGAGAGACAGTATAGAAATCTTCAGTGTACGTGGGTACCAGCAGAATCCGGGACAGGACACTGGCTGGTCATATAGGACAACAGCAAGCTTCCCTCAGTGATTTCTGACTGATTCTCCAGCTCCAAGTTAGAAGACAGGGCCACCCTAGACACCAGTAGGACCAGGACCAAGGACGAGGCTGACTAGTACTGTCAGGTGTGGGACAATGGAACTAATGCTCATAGTGAGAAAGGCAGGGATATGAGACACAGACCCCTTCCCCATCTGTGTCACACACGCCTTTAGCCTAGGAGGACTGTGAACAAAGAACAGTAGGTCTGACGCAGGTACCCAGATCTGAGATTCCAAGACCTCTCTCCCAACATAGCCCTCCAGGCAGCCCCTGGATGTGCATCAGGGATGCCTGTGCAGGAGGCAGGATGGTGCTGTCATGTTTTCTTGGCTATGGTTTGTTTGGGGATGGAAGACCTTGCTGGGATGACCGACAGAGAGACATCAATGGAGATGGAAGAAAGTCAAAATGGCAAGGGAATATCTGACCTGTCAGTTGAATAGAATCATTGCTGTGTCTCTGGGTAGAAGCAGTTCTCCTTTAGAACTAAGACCTCTATATCAGCAGAGTGTAGGGTCATGGTGACAGTCATAATTTTGCAGCAGGTCATTGGGAATATCAGTGAGTGAGGTTGTTCCTAACTCCACCTCTAGATCACTGGAATCCTGACTATGGGAGAAATAGCACCATAAGTTGGAAACAGAAGGAGTGAAGGTAACACCTCCTGGAAACCGTTGCCTCCACCCCACAAGGTGTTCTCCCGTACCTGGCACAGTAACTGTCTTTAAGAGGACATGAATCCTCTTGTCATGCAGCCAGCTGTTTCAGAATGGTGGGAAAGATGGTAAAGCCAGTGAATCCCATGGCCATGGGCACACTGCAGTCCTCCATTTAATGTGAAATATGTTCCTTGGACATATTTCCCTGAAATACTAGACAGGGAATGATGCATCCTGTAAGTCCAAGAGTAATACTTTGGGAGGAAGCATTGCAGTCAAAGGAAGCAAGTCCTTATCTCAATAAAGCTCTGTTGCAACAAGAACAGAGCAATCTCTACCATGATGGAAGAGGTATAGTGTAATTAATCTGCCACCAGACTCCTGGCTGATTTCCTAGGGGGAGGTCTCAGAATGGGAACTTAGGGATGGTCTCTGCTGTTGGCGAACTGGTCCTCACAAGCAGTCATAACCAGGTCAGCTTTAGTGATTGGAAATCCGTAGTGATTAGCCCATGAATAACCACCCACCTTGCAACATAGGCACTTTGCTATGGAGCCCACCACGCAACTTCAAGAATAGATGGACAAGAAGGCTGACCATTGTCCCCAGACATGTCACATTTAAAGGACACGTTATGGTAGAAATTTTCAGGGAACATAAATAGCATCCACATCTATGTTCCTTGGTGGATTTCTACTCACATAACTCTTCCTCAAATGTCCTCACCAATTTTCTTATTGTGTCCCTTCAACACTGACCATCGGCCAAACTATGAGTCAGAGTGCATAGGTTAGAATAAAACCACCTCTGTCCTTCTCTCTCTAGGTGAAAAAAAAAATAAGACAATTACTCTGCTCAAATGCTCTTATTGGAGAATTTTCTAGTACCCATGTTATCCAGGAGTGTCTCAGATGAAGTTGAAGTAGATATATTAACTATCAGAGTTGTCTGCGTATCATTAGGAATCAATGTAAACAAGCCTTACGTTTTTTTCTCTGAATCAACTGGTCATCTGATTATCCCCATTGGACCATAGCTGTGTATGCCAGATAAAAAATAATGGAGCAGGTGTTGGGGTTATGGACATCACCTCTTCCTCATGCAACTCACCTGTTCCATCAGAACCTGCTAAAGCCTGATTTCAAATCTATCTCCCCTGTTTGATGATAGACAGCTGCTGTGTATGCCCAATTCCATGGCATGGTTGGTCAGATGGCACCCAGTCCTTGCAGGCAGTCTGGTCACACGGCGATTTAATGGCTAACAAAGAGCACACAGTCTCTGTTAAGGTTCAGTAGCAAGTCAAAGTGTTGGCCAAAGGCAAATATTTCTATTTATACATATGTTTAAAAAAGGTAAGCTGCCCATCTATTTCAGTTGTAGGCACTCCATAATTAACTGACACCCATGTCCACGATCAAATGGGTCTGATGACTAATTTGGTCCTGCTATTCACTATGGTAACAAGACCCAACTTATAATTTCTGATCACATGGAATTGCATGCCTCCTAACAATGCAAAGACCCCATCAATAACAACTTGCTGCACAATTCGGAGTTCAGAATCTCTAGAAAATATAAGTGTATATATTGTAAATTTGTTATATATTTATAACCAGCTGATATAGAGGAAAAAAACATAGAGCTTGTGTACAGAGGTTCCTATATGATATGCAGGCAATTCTGAGAGTTAATAATATAAGCAGGCAATTCCTGCAGCCTCATCTGGGACCCACCTGCATGCATGGGTGCAGGAGAATTCTTCAGTAAGGTACTGTGTGTGTGTGTGTGTGTGTGTGTGTGTGTGTGTGTGTGTTGTGAGTGTGAGTGTGTATAGACAGATAGATAGATACCTCTACAGATATACACACAGGAGATGCAATTAGTATATATGGGCACACACACTCACGAGTATATTCATGTATGTGTATGAGTGTAAATATATGATATAAAGGAGTGTGTGACAGTAATTAGATGTCAGGTGGAAACACACACACGCACATGAGCAGCAGAGAAGGCACAGTGACTGTCACCTACAAAAGGGCTCCTGCTTCCCACTCATTGTGCAGGGAGGTTCACATAGGGCTCCTCTTGTGACTCATCTTCCCTGGAAACATATAACATGAGAATTCTAACACATCACACCTGCCGCCAAGTTTTTAACTTATGGGAAATTATTACATTGAGACTCAACTAGCTTTGAATCACAGACACCTAAGGTCCTCACTGCCCCCGCATGTCCTCACACAAACCAGACTCATCCCCACAGGGACTGACTCCAAACACACTTCAGTACCTGTCCCTTCTTGCCATCCTGACAGCAGCCCCACAGTCCCCTCTGCAGACAAGCCTCCTCCAGCCTCTCCCCACACACAACCTGCCTGTCATTTCATCTGATGTGACTCCATTCTCTGCACATCACCCAACACTGCACATGTTCTTCTATAATTATTTTATTAATTGAATTCTTTGTGTTAATTGTTATTCTAGGGGTCAGGAAGATGTTAATGTGATACATACCCATCTCAATCAGACGCATGAACATTCAGGTGCTTGTTTTTCTCCCACAGAAATAAGTCTGAAGTCAGATGGCAGTTCTCACCAATTCCATAAGGTCCCAAATCTTCTCACTTCCTCCCCCACCATCACTGCTAGGAGGCTTTTCTTTTCCTTTTTGTTGACAGCAGACCTCGGGACAGCTGTGGAAGCTCCAGCTTTCTCAGCCAAGTATCAGAGCAAGAGCATTGTATAAATCTAGTCTGTTTCTTTCCTTCACAAGAGTAAAATTCCCCCAAAAGATCCCCAGCCGCATAGCACGTTCATTGGCCATCTTTGGACCATGGGGTCATTGTTGACCCAGTGGCACCGGAGAGTAGCCATAGTGTGACTTCTAAATGAATACAGAAGACAAGACGCAGATAGAAGGGTTGGGAGTCTAAATGCTGTATCAGCAAAGCACGTGTGTCCACTCTGCTGCTCCAGCCCCAAGACGAAAACCCTGACATAGTGACTATGTCTTGTTCACAGCAATTTCCAGTATGGAATGTCTCCCAGAACAAAGTGGGTCTGAATAAATGTTTGTTAAGTGACATTTCTCCTGTCTCTGACTTGGAAGCAATAGTCACTTCTGCCCAGGTTGGTCCTGCGCCAGCTGCTGGCACCAGTAAGGGGCAGTCCCTGAGGCCTGTGTCCCCTAGTGCCAACCTCCAAAAACTCATGCGTGACCACCCATACTTCATATGAGCCCTGCATTCTTCTCCTCTAAATGAGTCTGCTTATATTTTCATGGGTAATCTGATCAGCACCTGCATGATGTTGAGGCTGGCAGGGGCTTCTTAGAGAAAAGCAATTCCTCAAAAGGAGCCTAAAGCCCATGGATCAGGGAATCAGGATCTTCTGGTCAGAATTTCTGATCAGAATTTCAAATCTGACAAAGGAATTCTGGCACCTCCAGCAGCATGTGGCGTGGCCTCAAGGAGGCAGTAAAGATCACCTAACAAAGTCTCCTGGACATGCAGTATGTCTCGGCATCAGGGGTTCTAACAGAATGGGAGGCTTTGTCACCACCACCTGAGACCTAAGGGAAAAGTTATAGGCCTTTTATAATGTCACCTTTACCACTGACATAAAATTCTGCCTCGGTGTCACTCAGATCTGTCTCTCCTAGAATTTGCCAGTCTCTTGCACAGGTCCAGTACTTCATACCTCTGCAACCCAGCCCATTTCTGATAAAACCCAGTCACTGTCAAACCTCACTCAAGCACTGCATCTATCCCAGGAACTGAGTGCACACTGGGGAGACTGAGCCACAGAATCTATGACCTGCCCTAGTAGCTCTCCCTGAGGACATCACCTACAGCACCTCAATGGTGCCTGCAAAACTCCACATGTGCTTAGCAAGTGAAGAATTTTCATTTTTCATGGTCACAAACAGGGATCTGGGCAGAAATTGCAAAGATCTAAGCTTCTTATGGTCACCCAGAAGCAAGAACAGGCCAAAATCAGGGAGGGGATTTCAGAACCAACTGTGGGACAAGTGGGTGAAGCAGAATCCCCTGGGCTGAAGGTAGGTCTGCAGGAACCACCCCTTCTTCCCTCTGTCCCTTGGGGCTGAACTTTCTCTGAAACCACAACACTCCTCAGCAGCAACTCTGGCTAATTTGCATAACCTGCAGGTATTACCAGCAAGGAGATAAGAGGCCTAGGAAGGAATGTACCAGCCTAGGGCCTCAGGGACCAGAATCAGGGCACCTCCACCATGGCCTGGACCCCTCTCCTCCTTGGATTCCTGGCTCACTGCACAGGTGCTGAGCCCAGGCTCACACCCACCCAGACCCACAAAACTGTCACAAGCCTGACCCTGAAACTGAGTTCAGTGGGGCTTGCCTGTGGCAGTCAGGATGCTCAGGACCCAGCTGCAGGATGAAGGGCTGGAGGGCTCTGTGTGAGCCCTGGGGGGTTGCACCTGCCCAGGGAAAGAGGGTCATGGTCCTGTTTGTTCAAAGGCTCCAGCAGCCATCCAGGCCCAGGGGTCCCAGGGACTGAGACTGATACACCCTGTATGCCCAGGGTGTCCCTAAACATCAATCTACGTCACATAGGTGGGGGATTCCTAAAGATGAGACCCAAATTTGAAAGCCCAGCTCTCCTTTTCTCTCTTGCAGGTTCTGTGGCTGCCTACGTGCTGACTCAGCCTCCCTCAGTGTCAGTGACCCTGGGACAGACGGCCAGCATCACCTGCAGTGGAGACAACATTGGAAATACATATGTTTCCTGGCACCAACAGAAGCCGGGCCAGGCACCTGTGACAATTATCTATGGTGATAGCAACCGGCCCTCAGGAATCCCTGACAGGTTCTCTGGCTCCAACTCGGGGAACACAGCCACCCTGACCATCAGCGGCGCCCAGGCTGAGGACGAGGCTGACTATTACTGTGCATCATATGACAGTAGTAGGAATACTGCTCACAGTGACACAAGCAGATGGGGAACTGAGACACAAACCCCTTCTCCATCTGAGTCACACTATCCTCCAGCCCCAGGAGACCTATGCACAAAGCAGTGAACAGGTCTGACCCAAGTCCCCAGGTCCGAGGTCCACGGGCTGCTCCCTCTTCTCTGCCCTGCAGGTGGGCTCTGCAGAGGATGTATGATGAATAACACAAAAATTACCATTGGGTGAGATTCCATTTGTTTGAAGAGGCAGAGCATGACTGAATAGGTTCAGTGCAGATGTGGACGACCGTTATACAGGGCCCCATCTCACCTCTGAGATGAAAACTGCAGCATCGTAGAGTAAAAATGCACAGGGTGACACTGACAACAGATTAGATGCTGCAGAATGAGATTCCAAACTCAATGATGTCAAAGTAGTAACCATTCAAAATGTAATAAGGCAAAAAAAATTTTTTAAATACTGTAAGAAATGAACAGAGCCTCAGTTGGCTGTGGGACCACCTCAAGCTGCCCACTATGCTTGTAACTGGAGCCCCCAAGCAGAAAAGACAGACAGGAGGGAAGAGAAAAGATGCTTGAGGAGGTATTGGACACAAATGTTACAAATTTGGTGAAAACAATAACTGACATACATATTCAAGAAGTTCATCAAAGCTCAAGCATGGGAACCATGAGGCACCGACACTGTCATCACGTCACACCCACATTGCTGAACATCATTGTGGAAGAGTTATCTGTGAAGCAGCCAGGGAGAATGTGCAGGTCATCTGCAGAGGAATAAATATGGTGAAAGCAGATTCTTACTACAAGCAAAGCAAGCAAGATGACAGTGGATAAATGTCTTTTAAAAGAAAGCTCCTAAACTATGTATCTGTAGGGAGACCTGGGTGGCACATTTGGTTAAGCTTCTGCCTTTGGCTCAGGTCATGATCCTAGAGTCTCAGGATCAATACATTTGTCCCAGTGCCTGCTCAGCAGGGAGTCTGCTTCTGCCTCTCTGTCTGCCCCAACCCCAACTTGTGTGTCCTCTCTCTCTCTCTCGAATGAATAAAATATGTATGTGTGTGTGTGTGTGTGTGTGTGTGTGTGTATACACACACACACATATATATATAAAGATTTTATGCTGTATCAACATATAGACCATATATTTTTTTAAAAAAGGAAAGATTTGTCCACCTGAAATTCATTATCCCATGAAAATATCTCTCAAAAATGAAGCAAGATAAAACTCTCAGCCTGCAGAATGTCACATAATTGATCACCCACAGACACTCACTACAGCAGCGAATGCAGACGCCCCTCGCACAGAGGAACAGTCTTTCAGACAGCAAAGTGACTCCACACAAAGGGATGAAGAACATCAGCTGTGGGAACTACGTGGACAAACATAGAAATGTCTCTGATCACTGTGTGAAGCCAAACATAATAACAATATTTTCTGGCTCATGGTGCATCTCAGAATTAAACTCATGACCACCATAGCCCAAAGTTGGGGGTGGGTGAGAAGAACATATTAAACAGTCCTTGTTAGATGTGAGGTGATATGAAATCACTGGAAGATAGACTACGGGAAGGGAGATTGGTCCTGTAAACCGTGAAGCAACAATAAATTAAAACCTCTCAAGAACAAAGAGCTATATCTAATGAGGTGTGTTCGTTAGGGTTCTCCAGACAGAACCAACGGGAGAGGCACAGAGCTGAGCCTAGAACAACATGGGCTGACTTGCTCGAGTCCAGTTATTCACAAGGGTTTACATGATAGTAAAGTAAACATATTTTCTCTTGTTCATGCTTTTCCCCCAAATCTGTATGTTTTATAACCAGGAAACAGCCAGGAATGGGAGTGCTGAGCAGCCAGACAGGTGAAAGGACATTCCTCAGGTAGGGTGTGCCTGCCTGATCCGGGGTCTACCCCAGAGCAGAAGCCTGGTTTTCAGGGAGACAGTAAGGGTAGGTCGTGGAACGCTCTGAGGGGACATGGTCTCTGGTGACAGGTGAACACTTGTGAAGCTACGGGGAGCAGAGAAGGTCCTTCTTTATCACCAAGACCCTTCTGTGGGAAATACCACATCACCACACAACCTTCTGGCCAATATCCTTCTGGTCAATACCTTCACTTGGTGAAGGTCCATTTGATGGCATTTCCCAGCATGCTCCACACCTTGGGCCAGACTTCTATCCCCTTCCATAGGCTGAGTGTCCTCCCTATTCACTCAGATCTTGCTGTGCTTATGGATTTGACCTTAGAGCAAACAGTGATCTCATCAATCTGCACATGACTCTGTGGTTGCTGCCTCTCCAACTGGTCACAAGGGAAGGCCAGGCTCCATGAACCCCACTCAGCAGAGGAGGCTGGAAGGTCAAGGAGCTGAGTGCAGTTCACGTCTGCTTGTCACATTGTTAGGGCAGGCTGGTGACCATGCACAGGCACTTGTGTATTAACCATATGCTTGTCGATGTTCTTGGCTGAGGACTGGTGCATGGAGTCACCATAGTGCCATCCTCACTGGAGGCTCACATGGTGCTGACCCTGCAGGGGCTGCAAAGGCCCCACACACCAGCACCAGTGATCCTAATTATCCTAATTTTTTTCTTCACAACATTTTCTTTTTGGACTCACTTTTTTGTGAGAATATAATATATAGTGCATATAACAAATAAAATATGTGTTAACCCACTGTGTATGTTGTCAGTAAGGTTTATGGTCAAGAGTAGACTAGTAGTAGTTCAGGTTCGGGGGGGTCAAAGATACATGCAGATTTTAGACTGCACCTGTGTCAGCACCCCTAACACCTACTTTGTTCAAAACTCAACTGTAATGTGAATTTTTCACAATCTGTTCAAAAAAATAATTGAATGTGGTAGGCTTCCTAACTCATTCATGTAGACATTGTTACACTGATACCAAAAGTACACATCACTGGAAAGCTATAGACTGCTCTTACAAATACAGGCACAGAAATCCTCAACAAAATATTATCAAACTCAATCCAGCAACACATGAAAGAAACAGACACCAGGAGCAAAGAGATTTATTGCAACAGTACAAGGGGTTTGAAAATACAAAAACAATTAGTAGAATACAGCATATCAATGGAATAAAATACCAGACTCACATGATTATCTCAATAGATGCAGAAAGAGCATTTGACAAATCTAACATCCTTTCATTAGAAAAATACTGACCACCCAGCAGATGAGCACAATGACCATCAGCTACAAAACGGCTGCTGCTTCCACTTCGGTTTGCTCCTTTTGACACGGGGACCATTCGTGTGATTCACCAAAACCAGCAACAAAACAGCAAAATGAATTCTGACAACACCTCACTGCAGACCCCAATTCTTAACTTCTATGAAAATATTACCTGGTTCTGACAAGATTTAAATCACAGACATTTTAGGTTCTCACTGTTTCTTCAGCCTCAGACAAACAGGAATCTTCCCCACAGAGACTGGCTCTACTGTCCCCAAACACATGTCCTGTACCTGTTCCTTTTTCTCACCCTGACAGTGTCTCCAGTGTCACCTCCCAGAACTACCTCTTCCAACCTCTCCCCTCACAGTGTCATTTTTCCTGATATCCAACTTAATTGTCTGCATACTACTACTGAATGGTTTTCCCTATCATTATTTGATTAGTTCATTTATTTGTGGTCATTATTTCCCTACTGGTCACAAAACCTTAGTGTAAGACATACAGATAATAAGCAGAGGCAGGAACAGACAAATTTCCTCCCAATAAAGCCTGGAGGCAGAAGCCTACTTTCCAAGATACTCTCCAAATCCAGGTCCCCAATCTACTCACTTTTTGTCTCAACATCTCAGCCATGGAACTTTGCTTTTCATTGTTACTGACAATAGAGCTCACATGACTACTACAGCTCCAGCTGTCACACCATGTTCAAAAGGAAAGGCACTCCATATATCTGGTGTGTTTCCTTACTTCATGAGATCAAAAGTCCCCAGAAAAATCACCAGATGAATGACATAGCTATTGGCCAGTGCTAAGCACAGGGTCAGTACCGGCCATGAAGGACATAGGAATAACAATGGTTTTGACTTTCAAATGAATACAGAAGACAAGACCTAGGTAAAAGGTGGTAGAGACTGTCTACTGTCTCACCAAAACAAGTGGGTCCATTATGTCACCCACCCACAACATGGCAACTCTGAGAGAGGAACTGTCTTCTTCACAAAGATTTCCCAGGATGGAAAGTCTGCCAAACCAAAGTGGGGCTGAATAAATTATTCGCCAGGGGAGTGTTCTCCTGCCTCTGTCCTTGGAGCTGTAGCCACCACTGCCCTATTTTGGTACATCAGCCACCAGGGTCACTAGGAAGCAGTTCCTGAGTCCTGTGGCCCCCAGCCCCCAGCCCAGAACAACACCCATGATGACCCACCACCCCAGTGGTAGGAGCAGTAACACCTCAGACGAGTTGTGCTTTCTCCTCCTATTTTTCGTGGATACTCGGATCTCCTTCAGTCTGGCCTTGAGAGTGGCAGGGCCCACATAGAGTAGAGTATATCTCTCTGAGTCCAGCAGTCCACAGATCAGGAAATCAGCTTGTGAGCAGTGGGTTCTGAATCTCCACCGGGACTAAAAGATTTCCCTGCACCTCCAGACGAGTGGCCAGCAGGAGGCAGCAGAGATCAACTGGCCCAGCAATCTGGCAGTGGCGAGGGTCTGGGCATCAGGAGTTCTAACGGGGAAGGAGATAAGATGGTGGGGAAGTAGGAGGAGACGCCGTTTCAACCTGTACCCTAAAGTGAGCTGATTACCTACCAAAGAACTCCGATCACCCATGAAATCAGCCTGAGATCAGAATTATACACGTCTGGATCTCTACAGGGGCAGAAGACGCCAGTGGGCAGGTAAAGCAGAGTGGGAACGTCGGACTGATATCGGAAGATAAACAAAAGAGGGAGGGAGCCACCAGAGGCGACCGTTTGCAAAGTAATACCCCCAATACAAGAGTGCCCTGCGTCTGGGGACCAGCATTAACTTGGAGTCCGGTTGAAAGCACTCAAAAAGAGCAAAGGATCGCAGGGGGAAATTGTGGGAATCGGGCGGTAGGGACAGGGGCTTAAGCCCCCGGACCCAGGACAGTCACCCCTGGCACTGAACTAGAGAGAGTGCGGTGGAGAAACCAGGTCTTGTTCCCTGAGCCGCCAGCGCGCCCGAGAACGCGTGGAGTCCGGCTGGGGGGTGGGGGGCGGGGAGCCTCCCAGATGGCAGAACGCCGCTCGGGGCTATCAGAGCCTGAGACGCGCACACCCCACACCCTCCCCTGGGAGAGGTGCTCTCGGACCCGGAAAGACCAGGCACTCCCAGCCCGGGCCAGTGGGAAAATCTCAGTGTGCAATCGCTGCTTGTAACCTCTCTGGCGGTCTGGAGCTGCCCAGACAGCTGCCGCTGCCATGGTTTTGCGTAAAAGCAGGAGATCCTGCGTCCCCAGGGACCACAACTCGGAACCTGCTCTGCCAGCAGCCAAGGGGGAGCAGACTGAGGCTTCTCTCTGAGAGGGAGGTTGGGGTGCAGTTTGCTTTCCTCTAAACCTCCAAAAACCATCGAAAGCTGTCAAGGCGAGAGAAAGCAAATGAACAAACATAAAAACTTCCAGAGAACAAAAGCCTGAAAAACCGGCTTCCTCAGAGCCCACCCCCTTGAGGGGGGCGGGAGGACTTAACTCAGGGAACATCATTGACTGAAAACCCAGGTGGCAGACCCCTCCCCCAGAAAACCAACCAGGAAAAAAAAAAAAGGAAAATTTAAAAAAGAGTTCTATCAGGGAGGGTTGTTCACCAGGACCTGGAACCAGAAGGAAAGGTGCAGTTTTTCTACACCGTCGCCTTTGACTCTGATGTAAAATTCTGACTCGGGGGCTTTCAGATCTGTGTCCTGGTGATTTTGTCGGGTCCAGGACTTCAGCAGCACATTCCTGCTACACTCAGTCATTATCAGTCTCTGCTCAAGCTGAGTTGGCCCCAGCATACAACGCATCCTTCGGATACTGAGACACAACATCTATGACCAGCCCTCAGGACACACACCTACATCAGCCCTTCAGTGGCTCCTCAAAACTCCATGTGTGCTTGGCAAGGGAGAACTTTTGTTTGGGTTCTGATGTTTCCCAATGGACATATGGCTTAGGCACTGCACTGACTTAAGCCACCTGGTGCCTGCAGAGGAAACATGCTATTGTGGGCTAAGAAAATGCAGACAAACTGCACCTCAGTGCTCCACCAGCACAGACTAGACCAGCAGTGACGTCAGGACATGGAGAGGGATCGAGTTGGTACCCCAGACTATGGACTGGGGGTGAAGCAGAATCCCCTGGACTGATGGTGGGTCTGCAGCCCCAGCCCTCACTTCTCTGTGTCCCTTGGGGCTGAGCCCTTCTCTGAAACCACAAGGCTCCTCAGAAGCTGCCCCTGAACCTCAGCTGATTTGCATGACCATCTTATCCCTCCAGCGAGGGGATAAGAGACACCTGGGATGAAGCCAGCCCAGCCACAGGACTTGGGGAACAGAATCAGGTCACTCCACCATGGTCTGGACCCATCTCCTCCTTGGCCTCCTTGCTCACTGCACAGGTGCTACACCCAGGCTCAGACCCTCTGCAGCCCCAGGGATCTGGAACAATCCAGGCCCTGACTCTGAGCTCAACAGGGAGCTGCTTGTCAGGGGAAGAATGGTCACGACCCTGCTGCAGGATGAGAGACTGGAGGGGTGCCATCCCCTCCAGTGCTCAGTGGCACTGACTTGTCCAGAGAAAACTGAGGATGATCTCCTTTGGGCAAAAAATCCATCCAACCAGCCAGACCCATGGGCTTCAGGGGCTGAGATGCTGGGAGGGTGGAAACAGGGCACCGAGAATCCCTGGAGCTCAGGCCAGGCAGATGATGGCGTTCTGGGGATGAGACCCAGAGCTGAAAACCTAACACTCCTTTTCTTTCTTGCAGCATCTGTCGCCTTCTGTGTGCTGACTCAGCCCCTGTCTGTGTCAGGGGCTCTGGGACAGATGGTCCAGGTCGCCTGTGGGGGAAGTAACATTGGAAGTAAAAATGTTTATTGGTACCAGCAGAAGTCAGGCCAGAGTCCTGTGCTGATCATCTATTATAGCAGCAGCCGGCCCTCAGGGATCCCTGAGCGATTCTCAAGCACCAACTCTGGGAACACCGCCACCCTGTCCATCAGTGGAGCTCAGGTCAAGGACGAGGCTGACTATTACTATCAGGTGTGGAACGGCAGTGCTGATGCTCACAGTGACACAATGCCTTCCCTGTCTGTGTCTCGCTCTCCTCCAACCGCAGGAGGCCTGTGCACAAAGCAATGAGTAGGTCTGACTCAGGTCCCCAAATGCAACATCCCCAGACCTCCCTAGACACCCACAATTTGGCAGTACCTGCACAAGGTGTACAGGGTTGATTTGGGGCTTCTGAGAGTGTCTGGGCCTGGGTATGTTTGGAAACAGAGGGATTTGGTATGAGGACAAATGGAAAGAACTATCTGTCCATGGTAATTACCACTCATATCCATATGGTGGTCAGAGTCCATTCCTTTACCCAACTGCCCAGGACTAGATCCCAGAATCTTCAGCTCAGCAGAGCTCCTAAAGCCCTGCCACCATGGCAGCTGGGGATTCTGACTGGAGCAGACCAGTGCATTACTCACTATAGTCACCCCTCTTCTGGGCTCACATAAGCCCCCATCTCTGCCTGGAGCCCCTGACAGTCACAGGGTCCTCCTCACTGGAGAAGTGCTCTTGGTTCAGAAAACTGCCTCCCCAGGTTTCTGGCCATTCTCAGAGAGATTGTGTTGAATCATGGCCTGACCCAAGGTCCCAAGACCCTCCCTCAGGTTCAGGTGTCTTGAATGGTCCCAGCAGGAAGGCAGCCTCATCAGATGTCCCACTGTGGGTCACTCTCCTTCGCAGACTAGCCAGCTTCACTCCCTCCAGATTTCCTGCAAATGCACTTCTCCATCTCAGAGTCTGTTTCTGGGAACCCAATCCAGGACAACCAGGGACCTGAGGAGTCTGCTATATATCCACAAAGCTCTGCTTTCTCCTCCAAATCCAACTTAGCATGTGAGATCCCCACACAGACCATATTATATCTTCTATTTTTATAAAATGAGAAAAGATGCATACACACTAGGTGCTGTGAGTTCTGATAGGCAGTTGGAGAGTCCGTCCATCCTGAGATTGAATGGGGGATGATGAGTCAGTGGCCTCCTCCTACAAAGTGTCCAGGAGGTACACAACCATGGGACTGAGACCCACAATGGGTGCTGCCTCACTTCTACATTCTACCAAATGGTGCCCAAGAACTGCTCTTTACACTTACCCTACCCAGAAATATGGACTGACAATGATCTTATGAAATACAGCTCAGCCTGTCAATGCAGACAAGTAATAAGCCAGCACAGCCCACCCCTCCTCCACATGACATTCACCCAGGTCCCCACAAATCAGGCTCCAAATTAAGAGAATATTTGGAGCCCTGCTTCCAAGTCATAGGATAAATCTATGAAGTGAACAATTATGAACATATTCACCCTTTCCCTACAAGGGGATAAAAAATACATTTTTGTCTACTTGTGATTTTTATTTTGTCCCAACTGATTTGATATCCCATAACTTTGAAAGTGAGATATAAAGTTAACTATTGTTAATACATTTGATGATAGATAATAATGGGATGGACCAAGTGAACAAAACAGAAATATATGATGACTATGTATCCAAACATCTTTACATCATAAGGAGAGAGCATGTGTTAGTTCTATTCTGCTCATTTCTTCCATTACTTGGAGGTCAGAGTGGTATCTATAATTACCTTCCTCACTGTCCAACCCATAGCCTCTTCCCTCAGCAAACACCTGAGCGTGTCTGGATCCTCACCAGTTACAACCACCAAACCTTCATTCTGGAAGGTGTGTCCATTGTCAGACCTGCTGCATTGGATCATGGCAAATTTATTACTGTAATCACAGTCGGCTGAGGATAATAGAGGATCGGCTGAGTCCATGCTACACCTGCTTACCCCAGTTGTGTTGTAGATATCCAATTGTCCTGTGATAGACAACAAGCTTCCCCTAGCCAGTGCTGCCTACTCATCTGGGTGATTCATTGCCAGGAAGGCATGGTGGGTGGGAGTATGTTGCCCTCTCAACCACCAGAGCAGTGTGGTCAATATCCCACTGGAGTATCCCATCCACAAGGCACACCCCATGTGGCTGGTAAAAAGTCCATTCTTAAATCATTTTTTTCTACATCATTACAGGCTAAAGATTCTGAATCGAGCTCAGTGACCAGAGTGGGACAGTTAAACCCCAAGAACCAGGTGGCCTCATACAACCTAGGAAGACAAGGAGAAGAAGTGAGACTTTCCACAATGACCGAGAACCTCACCCTGTGAAGTTCAGTGACTACACAGTCCCAGGGGGCAGGGGAGGGATTTCTCCCCAAGATAAACATGCAGCTGCAGCAGGAGTGGGTGGGGCCCAGGCATATGAGGTGGAACAGCTCCCCAGTGAGCCTGTGGCGCTGCTCCTCTGAGGACCCCATTCTCAGTGCCTTCATTCCACCTCCCCAGCTGCTCCCAGCACAGGTGAGAGACCCACAAGGAGGCACAGTGTGACCACAGGTGCCCTCTTGTCCCTCCTACTCAAGTCCATGACGTCAGGGCCCTGCCCTCCCAGTTCTCCTCTTTGCTCCCTCCTCACAGGGCTGGGGCCAGTCTGTCCTAAATCAACCTCCCTAAACATCTGGGGTCAGAAGGTCACCATCTCCTGTGTCATGGCAGTGGGGACACTCGGGATATAATCATGTCTCCTGCTACCAACAGCTCCTGACACAGCCCCAACTAGCCACGGGATGGGGTCAGGACTCACCCCTCACAGACTCAACTCCAACTCTGGGAGCTTGCACTCTCAGAGCATCTCTGCCTCCACAGCAGTCCTGAGACTGGTTACTCAGGAACTCAGAGCCCTGGGATGTGTCCCCCAAATGTATGTGGGCACCAAGTGAGACCATGCAGTGCAAACCAAGACCATGCAAACCAGAGCCATATCAGTGAGTATCATTTGGACCAAGACTGCATGAGCTGGTGCCACTTATGAGAGTGTGTGCATCTTTGACCAAGTCCACATAATTGGGCCGCATTGGCCAAGGCCACCTAGGCTGGTGCTGCTAGGACAGATGCCAACTGAGTGGTACCACTTGGACTGAAGCAGTCAGATCTGGTGCCACGTAGGCAGAGAACCCATTCACCAATGCTTTATCATCAGTGTCACATTAGCCATGGCCATGATGGCCAAAGACACATGAGCTAAGACTATGTATCAGGTGCCATGCGAACAGAAACCATGTTTTCCTATGACACATGGATGAGGCCCTGTCCACCCAGACCCTGTGAGCAGGTGACACTTGCTCTTGTTTGTTGGAATGATGCTAACATAGCAGCCAAGAAGAACACTGCATTGCAGCATTCCCTCCCACCAAAGGTCAGCCCCATGTCCTCAGAGGAGTGAAGCCTCTCATGAAGATGACAGAACAGGATAATGGACACTGTGATGAGAGCCACTCCCTGCCAGTAACCATGGCAAATGCTTAATGATGAGGCAAGAAGCCCCCACATTTTGACTCCAGATAGAGGAATTTAGCACTCATGCCTGGCCAGCCAGGAAGAAAGGATGGCCTTTGCACTGGACAATGAGGTAGAAATCCCCCCCACGCATGGAAATCACAAATGGAGGATACGTTCCCTCATGCGAGTGGGTTTCAAGCAACATTGTGTGGTGTGAACCCACACGATGCAAATGAAGATCACATCATGGACACCATGTGGAGTGAGGCCACCTGAGGAGATGCCACTTGGACTGAAGCTGCATGAGTTGGTGTACGGTGAGGAGAGAGCTCTTTCCCAGGGATCTCAGTGATGAGGACCTGAGAACACAGCCACCTGGCTGGTACCACACCCTCCTGTCCCCTGGGCTGTGTCCACTTCCCTGGCATGTCTTTAGGTTCATGTTTCCCTTCTGCTCTCGCCTCATGGCAAAGTGGGACCCTGGAAGGATCAGCAGATGAAGTCATCCGGATGGTACACAGTATCCCCTCTTGAGGTCCATGTGCTGAGACACCCACTGTATCTGCTCTAAAGGCTGAGAGAGTGCAGGGCTGTCACCGGAGATCCTGCTTCTAGCTACTTTTGTCCAGCCTGTCCTGCCAAGGGGGACCCTCCACGCAGCTGTTCAGGTCTCTCCAGTCTTCCCATTACCACGGAGAGGTGTGGGGAGGGTTGACCCTGGCCTGACTTGATTGTGACCCAACACAGCAGACCCTGTGCAGCCCAGTTCAGGCAGGAGCAGGGTCAGCCCCTCCCAGACTTCCTTCAAGCCCTCCACATCTGTGTGGACATCAAGACCCTGTCCTGGCCCATCACCCAGACCTCACACTCCTTATCCTCACCTCCTTCTTCAGTAAGCACATCACGCCTGATCCAGCCTATTTTCCCAGGAATCCACTAATAATCATTGCTTCCATTATGTGATGAATTAGGCTGTTAGTGACTTGGTCACGTGGTGACTGATAACTGCATGTGTCTGAGGGGAAAGGGAAGGTGTGGGATTCTCACTGTGACTCTTATGCTTAGACTCTGTGAGGTCAGTGTTGCCTGTGGGCTTCTTCCTCCAACATTGTCGAGCCTCTGCTCTGTGCCCAGTTCTATGCCAGCACTAGTGAGAGACTATCAGGGACAGAATCTGGACTCCAGAGCACTGTACTCAACAGGAAAGAATCACAGTCTCTACAGCTTCCGTGTACATGACACAGACAGAAATTATCAGAGTTCTCACATCTGCACTCTGGGACTGTGGAGAGTTACCACACAGTGGGTCAGGGTATCACCCATGCCATGGAGACCTGAGCCATCCTGCCTCTCAGGCTCATGGGAAGGAAAGTTGTCACTATGTGTGGGGCAGGGACTGAGTGTCAGCACCTGTCAGCCCTTTGTGACACATCAACCAAGGGCAACATTTACATTTGGTGTATACCAGTCCATAGTCCCCGAGGTCAGTCAGTGTGGGAATCAGGACTCATCCCTGCTCCTGGGCTCCTCCTCTGGTGGAACTTGCACTCAGCCCCATGAGGTCCAAGCCCCAGAGCCCAGCTTCCAAGACAACCAGGAATGGACAGAGTGGGGCTGGGGCACCAAGAGGCAGGAGAACATGAAACCACACCTCCCCTGGCTCACTCCTGGTTCATGTGAGCTGCAGGCCTCCCTCCCTCACAGGAGGAGAGGCCCTTGCTGAACGGACCTTGGTGGAGAAGGAAGGCACAGAGGCTACTAGAAGCTGAACTAGTGGTGACCACAGCAGGCCACAGCAATTACAGGACCCTCCATAGAGGCCCCGATGTCAGGCAGCATTCCCTTCACGCAAAGGAAGAGTTTGTAGGCCAAGATGTGACCGGGGGCGTTAAGAACCCTACTCTCTGTTTCTCTGGGTTCTGTGTCTTCTGCCAACCTTAGCCGCCTCCTCAAGAGTCCAATGTAGGTTATGCCCTTGGAGGGTGACAAGGACTGGGGGAGCCCTGCCCATCTCTGGAGCCTCAGGAGACAGGGCTTTGGGACATCTTCTCTATGGCCTAGTCCTCCATCCCCCTCCTCAATCACTGCACAAGGGCCGTGTCCAGGCTCTGTCCGTAGGCTCAGCCCCCACAGGACCTGAACTGGGCCTGCCCCAAACCCTGAATCAGCTCAGGAGAGCCTCCCAGGAATAGATCTTTCTCCCTCAACCCCTCTCCTCTCCTCTTATAGGCCCTGTGCCTCCTTGGACAGTTCCTCCATGTCAGTGACTCTGGGCAGGCCCTAGTTCTGGAGATCAGCTCAGGACTGAACATGTTACTTGGAACCAGCAGGAGCCAGGCCAGGACCTAGGGATGTTCTTATGTAGATACCGAATGGCCCTTGGGGATCCCTGACTGATACTGAGAATCCAACTCGTGGACAAGGCCAGGTTGAGAATAGGATAGATCCAGGGCTAAGAAAAGTTTGCCCATTGCTGTGTCACCTACCATGGCAGTGAGAGCAGGTGGCAGTAATTCAAAGTAACACAGAAAAATGTGGAAGTGGGATACAAAGCTGCCCACAGACTCTGACCTTCTCTCCCACTAACACCAACTGTAGGTCAGACCTTAGGATCAGGTGTCCTCCTTGGTCCTGGACCGGCCCCTACACAAGTGGGATTTCTAACAGGTTCTCTTTCCTTGAAATCTGTATATCACACTGAACAATGACAGAGAGCTATACTGTATTATGGGGACTGTAGTCAGGTTTTATGGAAGATAATACAGATTTAGGATGCCATTATACATCACGTTTGACCCACATATAATCACGTGCTACTCCACAGGGGAGATACCTGTCTCAGCACATTCTAAGGGGAATTCATCTTCTCCCTAGGTACAGGAAGCCTGGATGGGCCTGATGGGATGCCTCCTTTCATACCAGGCTGAAGATTCCCCACATCCAGAAATGCTGTCTGAGGCTTCCTGAAGAGGAGACCAGGCCCCTGATGCCCCAGGCTCTACCCTCCTTAGGTTCAGTAGAAACTGTGGTGGAAGTGCAGGCACTACCGTGGGGCCCACAAGGGACTTGCTCCTGGCACCACTTCCTCCTACTGCCCCAAGACACCTGCGCCAGGCAGGTCTGACCTTAGCTCAGGTCTGACCCACATGGACTCACACCCACCCCTGTGTGGACCCCGTGGGGTGACCTTGGCTGCATTTGGGCCACACCTTTAGGTCCAAGGTAATCTTTTCCAAGATTCAAAAAATATATCTATCATGCACTGAATTTTTCATCATGATTCTTTTTGACTTGTGGTTTGTAAATTTATTTTTAGAGCAATTTCATGGGGAGGAAATAACAGATGAAGAATTTATTAAGAAGGAAGAGCAGATCCCCCTATTTCCACCCTGGGTTGAATCAGAGCGATACCTTGGGGAGAATAGGAGGACACAGGACAGAATACAATTTTCCCCTCATAAGAGCATAGCAAGTACTATTGGATTATGGATCTACAGCTTACTTATTGATGTGATAAACTAGAATGATAATTTTTGGTAAGAATAGCTATGACCAAAAAAAATTTTTTCAGGTTAAAATGCCATGAAAGTGTAACTCTACAGAGTTATAATCTGGGGATTCTCACCATTAATTTCTCATCCACATGACCATAAGTGGGCTGGCACCTCCCTGGACACCAGGTGGCCCCCTGTCCAAGTGCAGCAGCACTCCCCACTGGGAGATAGCAGAACTGAGAGGAAGGCGCTGTCTCCTTCCAGACCTGGAACATTCTGGCTGAGGTTTTTTCAGTTCCCCTGTCAGCCTGGGCACCCTTCCTCACCTGATGCAGGGGTTGGCTGCTGACTGGCACCGGCCAGCTTCTGCTCTACTCTCTCCATTCCTGGGAACCAGGGACCTGCACTCCTCTTCCTGCCTCCCTTCACTGCCAGGTGCATCCCTCCCTCATGTACTTGATTAGCTTAGCCAGTCTGTGCGGTGCTGGGGAAAGCAATGACCTGTCATCCACGTGGGACTCCACACAATGGGACAGGAACAGAGGCACATGGAGCACTCTGGTCTCCCTGTGGCTTATATGTGCATGGGGAGGAGGAGAGGGAGAATAAGCACTACCCTGAGCAACATCAGCCCCCAGATGACCGACACAGATCCCAGGGACTGACCACATCTGTGTGAAACCAACTCCTACTCCAGCTTTTTCCTATTAGAGACCCTTATCTGTGCCCAGCAGCTGCCCAGAGAACTGACTTATCACCTGGAAGTTGCCTCTGACCACACCTGAAATGTCCCTCTGTGCCCAGAATGCTCACCTAAGGGGAAAACTCTACACTGGCCTGGAACTGGATTGAATCCCAGGTCCCTCAGCGTTGTCCTGTTCTTTCAGATCCTCTAAGTCCTCCCTCTGACCCTAGGAAGTAGCACCCACTGGGCTCTTCCTACACACATCTCACTTCTTCTGACTTTCCCCATGCTGAGAAGCTCCAGAGTTCCCTCTTCAGTAGGAACTGTGTCTTATCCATGCAGAATTCCCAGGATGGAATGTGTGCCAGACCAGTGAGGGTCTGAATAAATGTCTGCTGGGTGGATCCTCCCTGTCTCTGTCTTTGGGGCATTAGTCCCTGGTCACCCTCTCCCCCAACCCCACATCAGCCCTGCATGCACTGTTGGCTCCAATAAGAGCCATCCCCTGAGTCCTCTGATCCCCAGTGCTAAGCTGCAGTACCACCTGCATGACACCCCACACCCCGGGGACAGGAGCATCGACGCCTCAGTAAAACCTGTGCTCTCCTCCTCATGGCCCTGCTCTTGTTTTCATAGTGAATTTGGGCCTCTAATGCCAGAACATGAGCCAGGCAGGAGCCATGCTTAGAAGAGTCATTCCTCACTGGGGAAAGAGTCCTTGGATCAGGAATCAGAACCTGAGCTGTAGGTTGTGAGTCTACACCCCTGCCAGGAACACCACTGCACCTCCCGCAGCCATGGTGGAGTGGCCACCAGGGGGCAGCAGAGATCACCTGACAAAGTCCCTTGCATGTGGGCAGAACTGGGGCATAAGGTCTTCTGCCACGTGAGGACTGGTTTAGTAACCAGGACCTGAGACCTTGAGGTCGTTTGTCATCGGTCATTAGCATACAGTGCAGTCTCAAGTACAGATTATTCAGGGTGTGTGTGTGTGTGGTCTTCCTCATGGACACATTGCCTATTTCTGTAATATTGGCCCAGCCAACATGCCCCCACCAATCCAAGCCCTAGCCTGCCCTCGTGAAACAAAATGCCGTCACTGTCGACAAACATCGGTTCTCCCTGTGATCACACATTTCCTCCCTCCTCTGTGCTGAGAGACCCCTGTCCTTCCAGACACGCTGCACCTCCTTCCTGGAAGTTCCTCCCCTCTGCCCCTCACCTGTCCCTCCATTTAACTACCTTAAGAAAAGGACAGAGGACTGGAAAATTCTGTTCTTCTCTTTCCTAGTGCCTGCAACACAGCAATTTCCTCGGTAAACATTTTTGGACTTAACTTACAAATTGAGATGTTAATTATATATTTTCCCCCAAAACTGAAGATAACTTAAATGTGATAAATATTACCTTGAAGAGTTATTAAACTTTAAACCCGTCTCATCCTCTTACAATGCAATCATTCCTTTTTGCAACTTATCTGTTCCTGCCCCTGACTGCAAAATGGGGATAGTGAGCCACAGCACCTGCGGCCTGCCCCCAAAGCTCACAGCCAACAGAAGATATTTACAGCACCATTCTACCTAAGGAAAGTCCATGTTCTTTTAATAGATGATGAACTTTATTTGTTCTCTGTGGCTCATGAGCTGTCATCCGGGATAAACCCTGCACCTATGTGAGCCACAGTGTGTCAACAACAGGAAAGCATCAGAAAATAAAGACAGACTTCACCACTGAGCTCTCTGTAGCTAGGCCAGCCCGGAGGGACATCAATCAGAACACAAACTGGTGTGGGGATGTCAGCCCCGGACTATAGGACCAAAGGTGAAACAGAACCCCCTGGGCTGAGAGTGGGATTAACAAGAACCACCCCTGCCCTCTCTGTGTCCAGTGGAACTGAGTTCTTTATGAGAACCCTCAAAGCTCTTCAGTAGCAGCCTCTGAGGCCCCACTGATTTGCACAACCAGTAGGTGTTTCCAGCAAGGGACTAGAAGAGGCCTCGGAGGACACTTGCCCAGCCTCAGACCTTGGAGCAGAATCAGGGTAACTCCACCATGGCCTAGATCCTTCTTCTCCTCAGGGTCCTTGCTCACTGCACTGGTGCCAAGTCCAGGCTCACAGCCACACCAGCTCCAGTTCCTTGGACAAGCCAAATCCTTCATCTGAGCCCTTCAGGGGCTGCCTGGGGGGAGGATGCTCCTAACCCTGCTGCAGGATGAGGAGCTGGGTGAGTGAAACACCCCCACAGTGCTCATGGCTTTCTGTGAGCCCTGATGGAATGCCCATGCCCAGGGATAGGGTTCTTTTCCAGTTTTCTTAAAAGTTCCAACCACCAGTCAGACCCATGCTACTCTGGGACTAAGTCTGATGAGAGGGGCACCCCTGTGGATCTAGAAAATCCCTGGAGCTCAGGCCAGTCCTCACAGGTGGGCAGTCTCTTGGAATGAGTCCTTGATTTTCCAGCCAACCTCTCCTCTCCTCTCTTGCAGCTGTGGCCTCCTATGAAGTGACTCAGCCCTCCTCTGTGTGGGTGGTCCTGGGACAGACAGCCAGGATCATCTATGGGGAAACAGCACTGGAAGTAAACATGCTTACTCGTACCAGCAGAGGCCAAATCAAGCTCCTGTGCTGATCATCTATTAAACTCCAGCCTATAACTATACCTGTAACTAAAACTCCCAGATCCCAAAAGCTCAATACACTTTAACTACCAGACAAAAGTTAAAAAAAAAAAAAAAAAAACCACCAGAGTCAAATAGGCAGGGAAAACGAGACAGTCTCAAAAGTAACCAGAAGGGAAAGGCACACAGTTTTTAGGGAAAGACAGAAAATTTCTAGCAAATTTCTCATTAACAGAAATGCAAGCAGACAGTAAATTTTTAAAATATGGAAAAAAAAGAAAAAAATTAATTCTTTACTAAGGAAGAACATCTTTCAAAAATGAAGGCTAAATAAAACATTTTCTGACATACATACAAAAAGTGACAGGATTGATCATCAGCTAACCCGATGAAAAAGAAATAGTACCGGACAGCACTCAGGCAAGAAGGAGTGCTTCCAGAAAGAATCGGATTCTACAAGATAGATGAAAAAATCACAAATGCTAACTACTGGGGAAAATATTAAGACTTTTTTGTATCTAAATCTGTTTTGAAGATAATTCATTGTCTGAAGTAATTCAAATACGTATCTATGTTGGAATTTATAATACAGTTAGAATACATATATAATATATATAATACAGTTAATATTGATATATAATACAGTTAAAAGTAGTATGTATGAATTACAGCAAAAAATACTGAGAAGAAGAGGAAGTTTGCTGTAAAGATATGACAGTCTGTGTGACATGGGGAAGCACACCTGAATGTGGACTATTACAACTCATGAGAATATGATAGACATAGGTAGAGCTAATAACCAAAAAAGTAGGAGATAAAATGGAATCCTAAAAATGCACCAGTAACTTAAAAAAGGAAGAAATGGAGAAAGGGAAGAAGAACGTGGACAAAGAAACATTATATACAAGGATGTTATGTGGAATATCAGTGCTAATCATACCCTGGAAATGGTCTAATGCAAAAAGACAGATTTTCAAACTGAGTTTCAGAGTAATGCCCAACTCTATGTCCCATTTCAGAAAACTACTGTAAATGAAACCACGTGAAAATCCAAGTATAAGTTCAAGACAAGTTCCTACCAATACTGCTCTATAATGTAGAATATGAAACATTCACAGGAAAGACACAGAGAATGAACACTTAAAAATAGTTAGAATGAAATTATTTATATTGCGTGTATTTTACACACACAAACAAAAAAAGAAATATTCACAGTGCATGTCTTGGAGGGGAGGGGCTGGGGGATGGGTAACGGGGTGATGGATATTAAGGAGGGCACATGATATAATGAGCCCTGAGTGTTATACACAACTGATGAATCACTGAACTGTATTCCTGAAAGTAATAATACACTATATGTTAATTAATAGACTTTAAATTAAAATTAAAAAATAAAATTTAAAAAGAATTTTTACATACAGACAAACAAGAGTTCCCACATGGAGCTGAGAGGTAGGAACAGCTCCACAGGCACCAGGTCCATGAAGCCTGCCCAGAAGCACAGAGATTCTCTCCAGCAGCCTGAGAAGGAGCAATTTCACAGGAACCAGTGATGACATGACAGAAGTTTGGGATGGCCAGGTGCAGCTGTAGGTTCAGGAGACAGAACTCTGGATTCTTCACCATGACTGAGCCCCTCCCCCGCTCCCCGTCCTCACTCTCTACCCATGTCTTGCCCGTAAGGCCCTGCCCAAGGGCTCAGCCCCCACAGGACCCTGAGCATGACCCTGAGCCTGAGCTCAGCCCAGGGAATGCTACATGGGGGAGACAATGAGAATGAGCCCCAGAGTCTCCCAATTTTGCAGGCCCTGTGGTTATCTGTAAGATTAGCTTCCCCTTAGATAGATAGAGTGGCCATGACATCCTCGTCACTACCACCTGCTCAGGAGACAGAGGACCAAGCAATAATGCTGAGCAGAGCCCCAGTACCCAGGCCAGGGCCCTGCATGGCCAAACAGCCTCCACTGTCCCAAGTTCTCCAGCTCTAACCTGGGACATGACCCTACTGACCCTCTCCATGTGCAAGCCATGGGGGCTCTTTAGAGACCAGCCAGGATGGGGATGGCAGTGAATCTGGAACAGAAAGCCTGCTGCCCCACCTCCCTATTTCCTGTCCTGGTAGCTATGCCCTGAGGAGTTTATAACAACAACAACAACAAAATAATAATAATGCAGATTTATTGGAGAAAAACAACTATCATATGATCTCCCTGATATGAGGAAGTGGAGATGCAACATGGGGGGTTTGGGGAGCAGGAAAAGAATAAATGAAACAAGATGGGATCGGGAGGGAGACAAACCATAAGAGACTCTTAATGTCACAAAACAAACTGAGGGGGGCCGGGGGGAGGGAGGGAGGGAGAGGGTGGTGGGGTGATGGACATTGGGGAGGGTATGTGCTATGGTGAGTGCTGTGAAGTGTGTAAACCTGGTGATTCACAGACCTGTACCCCTGGGGCTAATAATACATTATATGTTTATAAAAAAATAAAATAATGCAGATTTATGTGCACAAGTAAGCTTTACACCAAAAGCATCATCTGTTCCCACTTATGACAATCTGCACTAATTGGGGTGGGGAAGCATCAATCTCGACAATACACAGGAAACTGGACGTGATGGGACATTACAAGGATTTATCTGGATTTGGCCCTTTTCCAATGCACTACACTCTACCCCACACTCTTCTTTTTATACAAGACACCAGGCTAGCCCAGGACATTTCAACCCTAGGACAAGTACAGGAATCCCACTTGTCCTGCCTCCTGTACCGTGTATGTGGCCTATCTGTGCTGGGCTGGACAGGACTTGGGGGTGGGGCAGCTGCCTGTGGGAGGCTAGAAACCATGGTCCACAACCCTTCTCAGGGACAGGTGCTGTGGGGAGACCTGGAGGAATAAAGCTTCTGGTCTGAGTCCTCCTCCACCAACAGGGGGCAGCAGAGCTGCATCAGGAATAGCAGGACAGAGGCTGGGGCTGTCCATGGGGAGCCTCACAGGGATGCCAATTCTGGGGGTCCACAGGGCTCCAGGGTTCAATCCCCAGAAAGAAGTTGGAATAATCACTCCTATCTCCAGCTGCTGAAGAGACCTTGCTCTGAAGGTCAGACACACAGTGACACCCAGGACACTGACAGGAGTCCTGACACAGTGAATGCCTACATGGGAAATGCGTCTCCCTGCTCTGTGCACTGGTGTTCCAGGAGCTGTCTCCGAGCTGGACATGTTGAGAACATCCTGACCACTCACCTTCTGAATCTCCATCCCCATGTCCAGGCAGAAGCAGACCCGGGATTGCAGCATCTTTGCACAGGAGGGTCTCAAGGGCTGGGGCAAGGAGTACTTGGAGTCCCTGGTCCCTGGAATGAGTGCCACAGCCTCCTTGTGAGACTGTCTCCAGAGTGAAGTAGATTCTCACTACCTGAGGCCACAGCTCTGGTCCCTGGACTGTCCTTGTGCAGTGACACGATCCAGCTCCCTCCTGGGATGCTGGCCTGGCTCCAGAACTCACCGTGTCCAAAGACATGGCTGGGACCCTAACAACACATGGAGCTCCGAAGTGTCTTTTTTAGTCAGTCGTGATTTCACATACAAATCACTTGTTTCCATGAAACACTGATGAAGAATCATAAAGGAATCAATGTGCTGACAATCTATGAGCTGGTCTGCTGTGGAATGGGGGTGTCAGAGAGATGAAATCACCACGGGTCAATACACTAGATATTGTGATCAATCTTCAAAAGCAGATGGTCCGTTAACAAGTGAACTCTCACAGACAATGATGCACAAACATTCTGATGAGAAAGTTCCACAATCTGATGACATGGGGAGCATAGGATCACAGCGCCTCAGGGGGACACAGTGGGGACACAGTGCAGGAGGAGGAAGGTAATGAGGGCATAGGACCACCTTTCCTCGAACAGGTGTCTGCATCTCTCAGAGGACCCAGCCCAGCTCCATGGCCAGGGTCCTGAAAGACCCCAGAGAGAGGCAAGGGCAGACCCCATACAGAGTAGTTTCATTTGGTTATCATATGTTCAGATGTCAGGAAGGTAACTTATCCCAGATGTTTGTTGTCAAGAATGATTTTTTAACCTAGCAGCTGCTTGGAGTAAACTTGGGGCTCCTCTCTTCCTCCTCAATCACATGTTCTGATCTCACAACTGGTGTATCACTTAGGAGCCCCTGAAGTGGAGGAAATTTGCGTAACTACTAACAATCACTGACCTAAGGACCTAGAAAGGAATAAAAGAGGCTGGAGTGGAACCCAGAAATGCTGTGGGGTCTCAGGAGGCAGCGCTCTGGGCATCTCCACCATGGACTGGACCCCTCTCCTGCTCCGTGTCCTCACTCTCTGCACAGGTGTTGACCCTGGGCCCTCTGCAAATGCTCAGCCCCTGCAGGACCTGAGCTGAGCCTGCCTCAAAACTTGAGCTCAGCCCCAGCACAGCCTCATTATGGAGATTCAGGGAAGGAGGCCCTGAACCTCACATCAACCTCTCTTCTGTCTTTTCAGGCTCCATGGCCTCCAGTGTGCTGACTCAGCCTCCCTCTGTGTCAGTGTCCCTGGGACAGATGGCTACCATCATCTGCTCTGGAGAGATACTGAGCAAAGAATATACACAATGGTACCAGAAGAAACTAGGCCAAGCACCCAAGCTGCTCATTTATAAGGACGCTGAGTGTTCCTCTGGGATCCCTGATCAGTTCTCTGGCTCCAGTTCAGGGACCACACACCCTGACCATCAGTGGGGCCCAGGCCGAGGATGAGGCTGACTATTACTGTCAGTCATTTGATTGCAGTGCTGATGCTCACAGTGACACAGGCAGACAGAGAAATGAGACACAAACCCCTTCCCCATCTCTGTCACAGTCTCCTCCAATCCCCAGAGGCCTGTGGACAGAGCAGAGAGCAGGTCTGACACAGGTTCCCAGATCTGAGATCTCCCAGCTGACCTACCTCACACCCTTCCAGGCAGGCTCTGCATGGGATGGATCAGCAGTGGATAAGGATACATTTATTATAACTACATTTATTCTGTGGCTGTGAGCACATGAATGACTGGATATGTTAGGAGACGATATAGAAGACAGTTTTCAAAGGCCAGATCTTTCAAAAACATCCCTAAATGACTATCATAAGTGCTGAGATGTAAAAATACAGAGATGATACTGACAGTGGATTAGATGTAACAAAAGAAGAGACTGGTCATCTTGATGTCACATAATAGAGACTGTTCAAAATGAAACACAGAGTGAAATAGCTAGAGAAATTGGAGAAAGTCTCAGTGCAGGGAGGACAGCTTCTTTCCGCCTAAAGATGTATAATTGGAGTAAATTAGGCAGAGAAGGTTGGGGTTGGATGATGACTGAAAATATATCTGAAGGGAAAAAGCCAACAAGTTTTCAAATTGGTGAAATCCATGAACCAATATATCCAGGAAGCTCAAAGAAGCTCAGGCACTGGGAACATGAGAGACAGCACAGCACACATTATATGAAATTGCTACAAACCAGCGATGCAGACACTCTCATAGCCAGAGAGGAGAGCCGTGTTCCTTACAGATGAACCAGAATTATGATGGGAGCACATTTCTCATTATAGGCCACGTAAGCTAGAACAGAGTGATGCATTATTTTCAAAATATTAAAAGAAAATACCTGTCCATGGTGATGTCTATCCAGTGAAAATATCCTTAAAAACTGAAAGCAAAATACAGTATTTTCTGTTGCAAATCATACAGAATTGACCTTCTACAGACCCTCACTACAAGAATGCCCCTCAGACAGAAGGACAGGAGAGTAGAGAGTTAAGTGCATCTACATAAAGATATAAAAAGCATCATATATCCTACATACATGGATAAGTATAAAAGCATCTGTATTTGTCAATGTGTACAAAAGATAGCTGCTTACATCAGAAAGGATAACAATGTGTTTTGATTTATGCTGGATGTGAAAATAAAACTTACGACAATGAGAACAAAGATGATGGGGTAGAGAAGACCATGTTATGACATCCTTAGCCTAGGTATGAATAGGATCATCACGGCAAATTGGTTTAATCAATTAAGAGGTAAAGATTCAAATCCTAAAGAAAACATTAAAATAAAATGTCTTCACAATAAAGACTTACAGCTAATGAGGTCAATCAGTTAGGATTCTCCAGAGAATACAGATGCAGTAGGACATGTATCTCATATACACCTGTATGTGTATTTATATGTGATACGCACACAGAGAAAGACAGATATAGAGCAGGAGACAGGGAGAGACTTATATTTAGAAATTTCTCAGGCAGCCTCTTCAACAAATGGTGCTGGGAAAATTGGACAGCCACATGCAGAAAAATGAAATTGGACTATTTCCTTACACCGCACACGAAAATAGACTCAAAATGGATGAAGGACCTCAATGTGAGAATGGAATCCATCAAAATCCTTGAGGAGAACGCAGGCAGCAACCTCTTTGACCTCAACCGCAGCAACTTCTTCCTAGGAACATCGCCAAAGGCAACAGAAGCAAGGGCAAAAATGAACTATTGGGATTTCATCAAGATCAAAAGCTTTTGCACAGCAAAGGAAACAGTTAACAAAACCAAACGACAACTGACAGAATGGGAGAAGATATTTGCAAACAACATATCAGATAAAGGGCTAGTATCCAAAATCTATAAAGAGCTTATCAAACTCAACACCCAAAGAACACATAATCCAGTCAAGAAATGGGCAGAGGACGTGGACAGACATTTCTGCAAAGAAGACATCCAGATGGCCAACAGACACATGAAAAAATGCTCCACATCACTCGGCATCAGGGAAATACAAATCAAAACCACAATGAGATACCACCTCACACCAGTCAGAATGGCTAAAATTAACAAGTCAAGAAATGACAGATGCTGGCGAGGATATGGAGAGAGGAGAACCCTCTACACTGCTGGTGGGAATGCAAGCTGGTGCAACCACTCTGGAAAACAGTGTGGAGGTTCCTCAAAAAACTGAAAATAGAGCTACCCTATGACCCAGCAATTTCACTACTGGGTATATATCCTAAAGATACAAACATGGTGCTCCGAAGGGGCACGTGCACCCGAATGTTTATAGCAGCAATGTCCACAATAGCCAAACTGTGGAAAGAACCTAGATGTCCATCAACAGATGAATGGCTAAAGAAGATGTGGTATATATACACAATGGAATACTATGCAGCCATCAAAAGAAATGAAATCTTGCCATTTGCGATGACGTGGATGGAACTAGAGGGTATTATGCTTAGCGAAATAAGTCAATCGGAGAAAGACAACTATCATATGATCTCTTTGATACGAGGAAGTGGAGATGCAACGTGGGGGGGTTGGGGGGAGCTAGGAAAAGAAAAAATGAAAAGATGGGATTGGGAGGGAGACAAACCATGAAAGACTCAATCTCAAAAAACAGACTGAGGGTTGCTGGGGGGAGGGGGTATGGGAGAGGGTGGTGGGGATGTGGACATTGGGGAGGGTATGTGCTATGATGAGTGCTGTGAAATGTGTAAACCTGGCGATTCACAGACCTGTACCCCTGGGGGTAAAAATACATTATATGTTTATCAAAATAAAAAAATTTAAAAAAAAGAAATTTCTCAGGCAGTCATGGGGCAGCCGGTCTGGAAACTGCAGGACAGGACAGGAGGCTGGAGATCCAGTAAGAACCATGTTGCATACTTTGGTCCAAATTTAATCTGAACAATTGAACACATTAAGAGGAGAAGCAAATTAAAGCATCCAACTCAAACTTCTACAGAGGAAATCTACTATGTCTCAGATCACAGATACCAGGGTTGAGATGAGCAGCAGCATGACAAAAAGAAGAACATGTGAGGGAACCTGAAGACACAGCACGGACACTTCAAAGGGAAAGACAGAAAAAACACTCTAAAAAGTGAACAGAGGATCACTGAGCATGAGACAACCCGAACAATGTAAGAGTGTGTGACTGTGTCCCTAAAGGAGGGGCAGATAGCTTGAAAAATACTTAATGAAATATTGCTCAAGGTTGTTCTAAATTTCATAAAAACCTAATACCCACGGATCCAAAAAGGTCAATACCTGAAGCACAATAAATATATTTTTTTAAAAAAAATCCAACACCCATCAATTTCAAACTGTTTGAGGTCGATGAAAAGAAACAGTATTCAAAGCATCCAGAAGGGAATGATACACTATGTTAAGGGGAACAAATGGGATTCTAGCAGATTTCTCATTAACAGAAATGCAGAGAGAGATGGTAGATTAACATTTTTCATATATTGAAAAAAGAAAAAGAACTTCATTCCTTACCCAGGGAATATCTTTCAAAAATGAAGAATAAATACAGTTTTTTCAGATACACAAAAAGTGACCAAAGTGATCATCAGCTGACTCGTAACATAAGAAATAAATATGTACGTCCCTCAGGTAGGAGGAAGTGATTCTAGAATTAACTGAATCCACAAAGTGAAAGAAAGAAATCCAAAGGCCATCTACTAGGATAGATAGATATTTGATTTTTTCCAATCTCTTTGAAGGTAACTTACTGTCTAAAGCAAATATAACTGGGGCACCTGGGTGGCTCAGTGGGTTAAGCCTCTGCCTTCAGCTCAGGTTATGATCTCAGGGTCCTGGGATCGAGCCCCACATCGGGCTCTCTGCTCAGCAGGGAGCCTGCTTCCCCCTATCTCTCTGCCTGCCTCTCTGCCTACTTGTGATCTTTCTGTCAAATAAATAACTAAAATCTTAAAAAATAATAATAATAATAATAAATAATTTTAAAAATAATTTAAAAAAGCAAATATAACTTTACCTATGTTGGAATTGATAGTACAGCTAAAAGTAATACACATGACAATGACAGTAAAAACCCAGAGCGCAAACACAGAAGTATGCTCTCAGGTTCTTACTCTGGACATGACTGTGCTCTAGTATTGCCTGGATGGAGATATGGAGGAGGGGTAGGGGTGGGGCGGGAGGTAATAAGATCATAACAAGTCAGAGCCAATGAGTCAAAATACCGAGAAGAAATGGAATCACTCGACAATGCTCAGTTAGATTTAAAGAAGGAGGGATACATGGGAACAGGAAACAAAGAACACTTGAGACAAAGAAAATAAAAGCAAGATGCTATACTGAAATTGTAGTACTGATCACATTCAGGAAATGGTCTAAACATCACGATTACAAGACAAGGATGTCAGACTGGGTTTTACAGAAACACCCAACTAGATGCTGTCTATCAGAAATCTCCAGTAAAGGAAATCACAAAAAATTGAAACGGAAATTCAGGACGAGTTACACCCAATCTGCTCCACAATGTGGGACATGAAACATTCACAGAACAGGCAGGGAATCTGCAAAAATAATGTGGGCACTTAAAAATAGTGTGGAAATTTTGTTACGTATTTTACCCACAGAGCACATTTCATGGGAACAGATACAGAAGTATCCTTACATGCCCCTTCTCACTTGAGCCTTTAAGATGTTCAAACACAGGATGACAAGAGCTCCCCTATGAAGCCCAGAAATGAAAGAGAGACTACAGCTCCATGTAAACTGGATCCATGAAGCCCGCCCAGAAGCAGCGATTCTCTCCACATGCCTGAGAAGGAGAATTTTCAGAGGAACCATTGGTAGCATAAGGGAGGATTAGTGCAGCTAGGCTCAACTGTGGGCTCAAGAGATGGAATCTAAGGTAACTGCCACAGCCTGGAGTCTTCAGCTCCTCCTTGTCACGCTCTGCCCAGTAGCTGCCCCAGGCCCTGCCCACAGGCTGAGCCTCCACAGGACCCTGAGCATGACCTTGAACCTGAGCTCAGCCCAGAGGATGCTACAGGAGTTGGGACCCAGAGAATGAGCCCCACCATGCCCTGAACTTGCAGATCTTGTGTCCACTGCAAGACTCATCGGACCCCAGTGGTGTGTCCAGGAGACCCCTGTCATTCCCTCAAACTTGGAGGACAGAGACGACTAAACAATAGTACCCAGCAGATCCAGAAGGATCAGGTCCCTGCACAGCCAAACAGTATCCACTGTCCCTACGAATTCTCTAAATATAACCCACATACAGGTTGAGGGGGTTTCTTCATGGGCCTGGCCAGGATGGAGATGGCAGTGAGCTCAGGGACAGAAGCCCTGCTGCCCAGCCTGGCCTGACCCTCCCTCCCTCCCGTCCTGTTCAAACTCTGCCCCAAGAAGTCCAGGATCTGAATCCAGCCACACCTGGCCTCCATCCTGGATTCACCCCGCTTTCCTCTGCTCTCCCAAGAACCTAGTCTCCTTGGACCTCAACCTTATGTGATATGAAATGGGGATGCTTATACTGATGTTAGAACATTTTGTTTTCAAGTTCAATGATACACAAACACTGACAGAGTCTTATGAATGAAACAGAGACTTCAGGGTCTCAGTAGGCTGGGAGTCTCTTGTCCGTCCGTCCTCTGCAGAAATCCAAGGAAAGGGGCTCATCAAAAGTGTGACATATATGATGTGAAATTGCACATCCAAGTCTTAATTCCCAACTTCCCTCTTTCATCCACATCACCCAAGAGGCTCCTGTAAAAACCATCCTCCCCCAGACTGCTAGTGCTCTGGATTGTAATAGAAACAGCAGTGGCAGAGATGACAGAAATAGGCCAATAAAGATTTAGCTGCACATGTGAAGGTTATTGCTAGAAGGGCTGACTGTTGCACTGTGACACAGCGACACTCACTGAGATGCAGGCAGCAACAGACATGACTCCTAAATGGAGAGAAAGTGTTGCTGATAGGATCTCACGAAGGTTTCTCCGCTAGCCTGAGACCCTATAAATGCACGACAATTTACCCTGCACTCTCCCTGTTGTATGAATAAAAGTGGCCAGCCTAGGGCCACTTGGAATCCCACTTGCCCTGCCTCCTCCACCAAGTACGTGGCCTTCTGTGCTGGGAAGGCATGGAGGATGGCAACTGCCTGAGTTAGGCTGGACTCCCAAATCCTCACCCGTTCTCAGGTGACAGGTGCTCTGGAGTGACCTGCAGGAAGGAAGCTCCTGCTCTGAGTCCTCCTCCACCAGCAGGGGGCAGCAGAGCTGCATCAGGAGCAGTAGGACAGATGCTGGGGCTGCCGGGGGGAGCATCACAGGGACACCAGGCCTGAGGATCAGCAGTGGTCCAAGGTTCAGGCCTCAGAGGCTGGCAGGATGATCCCATCTATCTCCTCAGACTGCAGGGATATTATTCTGAGGGTCAGACACACTGTTTCCCAGGACCCTGACAGGAGTCCTGACACCATGAACACCTCACCTGGAAACTCCAGTCACCTCACTACCTGAGGTCCCAGGTAGCTGCCTCTTCTGTGCTGGGAACATCAAGAGATGCCCGGACTCCTCACCCTCTACGTCTCCTGCCCCAGTCCATGTTGATTCAGACCCAGGGCTTCAGTTTCCTTGCTCACGAGTGTCTCAGGGGATGGGAGGTGATGGACACAGAGCCCCTGGTCCCTGGAAGGAGGGTCTGCAGCCTCCTTGTGAGACTGTCTCCAGAGCGAAGTGATTCACGCAGCCTCAGGTCCCTGTGCTGTCCTTGCTTCAGTGACGGAATCCAGTTCCAGGAGAGACCACTGACTATCCAATCTCCAGAGCTCACTCCCTGTGCAAAGATGTGACTATGGAGACACTCACAGAGACACAGAACTTGAAGTCAGTCCCTCAGTCAGGGGTGGGTTTTGGCACATTTCACAAGTTTACATGAGACATGGAAGAAGAAAATGAAAGGAATCAAAGTGTTGAGATATAGGTTGCTGGACTGCTGTGGGATGGGTGGTGTCATAGAGACAGAAGTACCACATGGAAATAAACTAGAAGTTGTGATGAATCTCTCCAGCAGCAGGTGAATGTATAACAGGTAAATTCCCACATGCACCATGATGAATAAATGTTAGAATGAGAGAATTTTCCATTCTTATGACGTGCCGAGGATGGGACCAGAGTTCAGCTGGGGACACAGAGGGGACATGCAGAAGGAGGAGTAGACACTGAGACCACAGAACACCATTCCCTGAATTAGGTGTTGTCTGTAGCTCTGCAAGGGCCCAGCTCAGCCCCATGGCCAGGCTCCTGAAAGGCCTCCCTTGTCCTGACTCAGCTGCCCTGTGCTCAGTGACCCTGGTCCAGATGGCCATAATCTATCAGAGAGACAGTATAGAAATCTTCAGTGTACAGTGTTATCAGCAGAAGCCAGGACAGGACCTTGGCTGGACATAGAGGACAATAGCAAACTTCCCTCTGGGATTCTATGATTCTAGGACTCCAAATTGGAAGACAAGACCACCCTAAACACCAGCAGGACCGGGGCCAAGGACAAGACTGTCTATCACTGTCAGGTGTAGGGCAGTGGTATTAACGTTCGCGGTGAGACAGACAGACAGGGTTGTGAGACACAAACCCCTTCCCTGTCTGTGTCACACTCTCCTTCAGCTTAGGACGACTGTGAACAAAGCAGAGTAGGTCTGGCCCAGGTCCCCAGATCTGAGATTCCCAGACTCCTCCCCCAACACAGCCCCAAAAGTGACCACTGCACCGTGTGGGTCAGGAATGCCTGTGCAGAAGGCGGGATGGGGCTGTCATGTTATCTTGACTATGGTATGCTGAGGATGGAAGATCATGCTGGAAGGAGACACAGAGACATCCATGGAGAAAGTCGAGCTCAAATTGGCAAGGGGACATTTTAATTTTCAGGTGAATAGAACCATTCTCTAGTACTGGGTGGAAACATATGTCCCTGGGTGGAATTAAGACCTCTGGGGCAGCAGAGTGTAGGGTCATGATAACAAGGAGTGAAAATTTTGTAGTTGCTCATCCAGAATGTCAGTGAGTGGGGACATTCCTAATTCTACCTCTTGATTCCTGGACTCATGAATGCTGGCTATGGGAGAAACAGCATCACATAGTAGACACAGATTCAGTGAAAATATCACCTTCTGCCAAATCTGGCCACAGCCCCACAAGGTATTGCCATGTGACTGGACAGTAAACAAGTGTTCAAGAGTCCAGTAGTCCATCATTCAAGTCAGCTGATTTGAAGGGGGGGAACATGGTTGAACAGTGTGCTCCATGGGCATTGACACACTGCAGCCCTTTTCTGATGTGAGATATGTCCCTTAGACAGAAGCCACACTGAATACTAGAACAGTGGGTGAGACATTCCAAGGATAATGTTTTGGGAGGAAGCACTGCAGCCAAAGTAAGCTTTTCCCTATCTTAGTAAAGATCTATTGCAATAAGAACAGAGTGATCCCTACCATGATTGAAGAAGTCTAATGTAATTCATCTGCCACCAGGCTCCCGGCTGATTCCTAAGGGAATGGTCTCTTCCTGGGAACTCTGGGTTGGTCTCTGCCCTTGGCAGATTGGTCCGTCAAAAGTGGCCATAGCCATCTCTTTATGAGTGGACAAACCTAGGTATTATCCCAGTAATAACTTCCCAACGTGCAATATGGCCACTTTGCTATAGGCTCACTGAACAAAATCAAGAGTGGATGGACAAGAAGGCTGACCCCTGTCCCCAGACGTGTCACATTATCCACCTGATTATTAATAGCATTTCCCTTTGAGAACACACTCTTGTGGGCATTTTCATGGAACACAAATAGCTCTATGTTCATTATGTGGTGGGCTCTCCTCACACATCTCCTCCTCAAACAGCTTTCGCCACTTTCCTTTTCCTGTTTCTTCCAAGTCTCTAATCATCCAGCCAAACTGAGTCACAGAACATAGGTTAGAAATAAGCCACTTCTGTCCTTCTCTCTGACCAGGTGAAATAAACCAAGTACTCTGCTCAAATGGTGCCTTATTGAAAAATTTTCCATATTATGCAGGGGTGTCCCAGATGAGGGCTGCAGGACTACTACTGTTAACTAGCAGAGTTGGATGCACATTACACAGAAACCTCTTAAACCAACCACAGTTTTTCCTCTGGATCAGCTGTTCATAGGATTGTCCCCACTGGGTCATGATTGTGTCAGACAGAGCAAAGACAATGCAGTATGGGTTGGGGTCATGGTCATGGAGGACCTTTCCTCATGCAACTTGCCTGTGCCTTAAGGACCTGGAGAAGCCTGATCTCAAATATATCTCTTCTGTTGGATGATGAAGAGCTGCTGTGAATGCCCAATTCCATGGCATGGTTGGTCTGAAAACACTCAGTTCATGCAGGCATCTGGATCACATAGTAACTTAGTGGCTAATAAGGAGCATACAGTCTCTGTTAAGGTTCAGTAACAAGCCAAAGTGTGTGCCAGTTAGAGCTTTCTATTAATACACATTTTATTTGGTAAGCTGCCCATCTATTTCAGTTCTAGGAACACTGTCATTGACGGATACCAGTGTGCTCTGTCAAATGAGTCTGATTATTAACTTGGTCCTGTCGTTCATTTTGGTAACAACACACACCTTATCATTGGTAATAAAATGGAATTGTATGTCTCCCAAATATGCAAAGATCCCTAAAACTACAACTCTGACACCCAATCCAGAGTTCAGAATCTCTAGAAAACATGTGTGTATATATCATACATATGGGTATATATGTACACAAATACATCTCCAACATACACGCAGCAGACACAATCAGTATATAGGCGCACATGCACTCACAAATATATTCATATATATGTGTGTGTATCAGTACATGACAGAAAGGAGTGTGTGACAGGCATTGGATGTCATGTGGAAACATACACACACACGGGGAAGCCACAGAGAAGACACAGTCACTGTCAGCTACGAACGGGCTCCAGCTTCCCACTCGGTCTGCAGGGGGGCTCACACAGGGTTCCTCTTGTGACTCATCTTTCCTGGAAACATACAACCTGAGAATTCTAACACATCACACCTGCCATTGAGTTTTTAACTTTGATAAAATATCACCTGGGATCTCAACTAGCTTTGAATCACAGACACCTAAGGTCCTCATTCTCCCCGCATCCTCAGACAAAGCAGACTCTTCCCCACAGGGGCTGACTCCAAACACACTTCAGTTCTTCCTTCTTCCCATCCTGACAGCAGCCCGGCAGTCTCCTCTGCAGAGAAGCCTCCTCCAGCCTCCGGCCTCTAGCCTCTCCCCACTCACTACCTGCCTGTCATTTTGTCTGATGTCACTTCATTCTCTGCATATCACCCAACACTGTCCAGGCTCTTCAATCATTTTTTTTTTAATTTTTTCAGTGTTCCAAGATTCATTGTTTATGCACCACAACCAGTGCTCCATGCAGTACATGCCCTCCTTAATACCAACCATCAGGCTCACCCATACCTTCACCCCCATTCCTTCCAAAACCGTCAGTTTTTTTCTCAGAGTCCACAGTCTCTCATGGTCCATTGGTTCATCTCCCCCTCCGATTACCCCCAATTCACTTTTTCTTTCCCAACAAGCACCTATTTTCCTGCAGACAGAAGTAAGTCTGAAGTCAGTTAGTGGGTCTCCAGGTACTAACAATTCTGAGAGGTCCCACACTCTTCTCCCACCATCATGACTACAGAGGCTTTGCTTTGCCTTGTTGACGACAGAACTCAGGATGGCTGCTGCTGCTCCAGCTATGACTCATGAGTACAAGAGAAAGAGCATGCATAAATCTAGTCTGTTTCTTTCATTCACGGACAAAACTCCCCAGAAAGATCCCCAGCAGAATGACACATTTGTGGGATAGCTCTGGGACACAGGGTCGATGCTGACCTAGACAGACCTGAGAATAGCAATAGCGAGGCTTCTCAATGATTATAAAAGACAAGATGCAGGTAGATGGGGTTGGTGATGGTGTGCTGTCTCACCAAAGCAGCTGTGTCCCCTATGTGTCCCGCCAAGGCAGAAATCTGAGAAAGCTTTGTATCTGACTCACACTGATTTCCCAAGATGGAACCTCTGGAAGACCAAGCTGGATCTGAATAAATAAATGTTTGTTGGGTGATGGTTGTCTGGTCTATGTCTTTGAGGAGGAGCCATCATCACACTGCTTGATGCCCCAGCAGCCAGATCAAGTGAGACAGTCCCTGAGTCTGGTGTCTCCTGGTGCCCAGCCCCCAAACCACACCCATGACCACCAGCAACCCAGAGATATGAGCCCCGAGACCTCAGATTGGTCCTGCCTTCTCTTCACATGAGCCTCTTCCTATTTTCATGGATAATCCGACTCCTCCTGCCTGGTCTTGAGGCTGGCAAGGGCCCCACAGAGAAGAGCAAATCCTCCCCTGGGGGCAGCAGTGCATGCATCAGGGGGAATTAGGATGTGAGCAGTGGGTTCTGAATCTCCATCTGGACAAAGGATTTCCTTGCACCTCCAGCCCTCATTGTGGAGCGGCCACTGGGGGTAGCAGAGATCATCTTGCGGAAGAGATGACCTTTGCTCTGATGTACAACTGTGACTTGGGGTCTCTCATCTCTATCCTGTAGAATTTGTCTCTGGCTCTAGCACAGGTCCAGTACTTTGTGACTTTCCACCCCACCCCATTCCTGATACACTCGGTCATTGTCAATCCTTCCTCAAGCACTGGGTCTGGCCTTGACAAGGATGAACCCTAGGGATACAGAGGCACAGCATCTGTGACCTGCCCCAGGATATCTTTTTAGCACAGACTCCTACAGCACCTCGATGGCTCCCTAAAACTCCATGTGTACCTGGCAAGGGAGGGATTTTGTTCATGTTTTGATGTTCACAATATAAACCAGGAGTAGAACACACACTGACCTATAATCCTCTAGTACCTACGAAATAAACATTCTATGATGGGTTCAGAAAAAGCAGACAGAATCCACCTCACAGTTCTGCTATGAACATGCCTACCCCGGAGCCAGGTCAGGACAGGGAAAGGGATAGCTTTGGACCCCAGACTATAGGGACATGGTATGAAGGAGAATCCCCTGGGTTGAGAGTGGGTCTGCAGGGGCTGCCCCTCCCATCTCTGTGTCTCTTGGAGCTGAACCCACTTCTAAAACCACAAGGCTCCTCAGCAGCAGCCCCAAAGGTCTGGCTCATTTGAATAACCAGTAGTGTCTGCAGCAAGGGAATAAGAGAGGCCTGGGAGGAATCCTGCCCAGCCTTGAGCCTTAGGGACCTGCACCATGGCCTGGACCCCTCTCCTCCTCGGATTTCTGGCTCACTGCACAGGTGCTGAGCCCAGGCTCATGCCCACCCCATCCCCGGGTTCTTGGACACTCCTGGCCCTGACTCTGAGCTCAGCAGTGGACTGTTAGTGGGAGACAGGAGGATCAAGAACCTGCTGTGGGGTGAGGGGCTCCTGATAACCCCCCACTGTGCTCCCTGACTCCTTGTAAGATCCGAAGGGCTGCATCTTCCCAAAGAAATGGGGATGGGTTCTTTTCATTTGTTTAAAGGCTCCATCCACCAAGCAGGCCCAGGAGGCCCAGGAACTAAGAGGTAGAAATGGCCTAGGAAACTGAAGGAGCTCAAGCCAGGCAGGTGGGAGCGTACAGGGGAAGGCAACCCTGCTGGAACCCCACCTCTCATCTTCTCTCTTGCAGGATCCATGGCCTCCTATGTGCTGACTCAGCCTCCCTCGATGTCGGTGAACCTGGGACAGACGGCCAGGATCACGTGTGGGGGAGACAACATTGGTAGTAAATATGCTTACTGGTACCAGCAGAAGCCAGGCCAGGGCCCTGTGCTGGTTATCTACGGTGATAGCAACCGGCCCTCAGGGATCCCGAACCGGTTCTCAGGCACCAACTCCGGGAACACGGCCACCCTGACCATCAGTGGGGCCCAGGCTGAGGACGAGGCTGACTATTACTGTCAAGTGTGGGGTAGTGGTAATGCTCACAGTGACACAGACAGATGGGGAAGTAAGACACAAACCCCTTCTCCATCTGTTTCACACCCTCCTCCAGCCCCAGGAGGCCTGTGCACAGAGCAGTAATCACTTCTGACTCAGCTCCCCTTATAGGAGATCCCCAGAACTCCCCTATCTTCCCATACATCCCTACTGGCACCCCTGTGCAACTGCCCCTCAGAACAATGTATTACTTAAACTATAACCCTTGGAGGATTTTACTAGTTACCAAGCATACGGCATTAAGAAAAACACATGCTGGCAACAGGTGTTTGGGGGAAAGGATGATATACGACCGTGAAGCTGAGCAGCTGGGGATGCCGGGCTCGCTCAGGGCGGAAGGCCGTCCCTTCACAGAAGCCGGGCAGCTGGGAACGCCGGCAGGCTCAGGGCAGAACAAAATACCGCCTGCTTCCCTTTTCCGTTGTTTCTCCTTTCTCTTCCCAAAAGCGCCTGTTGTTAGTTAGATGAGTCCTTTGAATGTGCTTGGTTAACTATAAACTTTACCCTCCTTCTTGTTTGTCCACAAGACATGTGACTAATGTTTGACCTTCATCAGCTCTTCTGTGGGCTATTGTTTCTATCTAATAAAAGCGAGACTGAAGAGTTACTTGGTGCAGCAGTCTTTTAGACTGTTGTCCCCTGCTGTCTTTCTCTTGCAGCTGACTTGTTTGTGCCTAATTCTTCTTCTGTTCGCTGACTGGAAGCGGCACCCCTGCCCACAGAGAGTCAGGAGAGCATTTACAGCTGAGGGCACTAGGCTGCCCACTTCTCTGGACCTGGATGTCAACTGGGGACAAGGGCGTTGGGAGAAGAAAGACACAGGGAGACTTTCATCCAGTGGTCATGATCTCATCATTGCCATGTGTAGTTGTGGGCTAATGCTCTCCCAACTGACCAGTATTAGAGCCCAACATGTCCAAGCTCAGGTGAGCTCCTAAAGCCCTGCGGACATGGGTGGAGATGCTTCTACCCCAGTGGAACAGACAGGTACAGTGGACACTGAGGTGTCACAACCCACATCTCTGAGGCTCTCTATTTGGTTCCTTTGATCTATGTGTCTATTTTTGGGCCAGTACCACACTGACTTGATGACGACAGCTTTATAATAGTGCCTGAAGTCCGGAATTGTGATGTCACAAGCTTTGGTTTTCATTTTCAACATTCCCCTGGCTACTGGGTCTTCCCTCATTCTACACAAGTATTAGAATTATTTGTTCCAGTTCTGTGAAAAATGTCTATGGTATTTTGTCAGGGGTTTCATTGAATGTGTAGATTGCTCTTAGTAACAAAGATGAAGAATATGTATTCTTCCCACCCATTAGCATGGAATGTTTTTACATTTCTTTATGTCTTTTCTCAATTTCTTTCACAAGTGTCCTGTAGTTTTAATAGTATGGATCCCTTACCTTTTTGGTTGGGCTTATTCCTAGGTATCTTATGGGTTTTAGTGCAACTGTGAATGGCTTTGATTCCTTAATTTCCCTTTCTTCTGTCTCATTATTACTGTATAGAAATGCAACCGGTTTCTGTGCACTGATGGTATATCCTGGTATGTTGTTGAATTGCTGTATGAGTTCTAGTAATTTTGGGGTGGAGTCTTTTGGGTTTTCCACATAAAGCATCATGTCGTCTGTAAGTAGTGAGAATTTGACTCCTTCTTTGCCAATTTAAATGCCTTTTGTTTCTTTTTGGTATCTGATTGCTGAGGCTAAGACTTCTAGTACTATGCTGAACAATAGTGGTGAGAGTAGACATCCCTGTCGTCTTCCTGACCTTAGGGGAAAAGCTCTCACGTTTTCCCCATTCAAAATGATATTTCCTATGGGCTTTTCCTATATTGCTTTGATAATATTGACATATGTTCCCTCTATCCCTACACTGTGGAGAGCTTTAAACAAGAAAGGATGCTGTATTTTGTCAAATGCATTTTCTGCATCAATTGGGAGGATCATGTGGTTCTTGTTCTTTCTTTTATTTATGTAGTATATCACACTGATTGATTTGTAAATGTACAAAGACCTTGCAACCCAGGAAGAAACCCCACTTTGCTGAGGTGAATAATCCTTTTAATGCACTGGTCCATCCTGTTGGCTAGTACCTTGGTGAGAATTTTGGCATCCGTGTTCCTCAGGGATATTGGACTGTAATTCTTTTTGGTGGGGCCTCCGTCTTATTTTTGGATCAAGGCAATGCTGGCCTCATAAAACAAGTTTGGAAGTTTTCCTTCCATTTCTATTTTTTGAAACAGCTTCAGAAGAATAGGTAGTGATTCTTCTTTAAATATTTGGTAGAATACCCTTGGGTAGCCATCTGGCCCTGGACTCTTGTTTGTTGGGAGATTATTGGTTACTGCTTCAATTTCCTTGTTGGTTATGGGTATAGTCAAGTTTTCTATTTCTTCCTCTTTCCATTTTAGTAGTTTATATGTTTGTAGGAATATATCCATTTTTTCCAGATTGCCTAATTTGTTGGCATATGGTTGCTCATAATATGTTCTTAAAATTGTATTTCTTTGGTGTTGTTCAAGATCTCTCCTCTTTCATTCATGACTTTATTTATTTGGGTCCTTTCTCTTTTCTTTTTGATAAGTCTGCCTAAGGGTATTTTGATCTGCTCAATTCTTCAGAGAGCCAGCTTCTAGTTTCCTTGATCTGTTCTGCTATTCTTTTGGTTTCAGTTTCTTTGATTTATGCTCTAATCTTTATTAGTTCTCATCTGCTGCTTCCTTTAGGCTTTATTTGCTGTTCTTTCTCTAGCTCCATTAGGTGTAATGGTAGGTTGTGTATTTGTGAGTTTTCTAGTTCCTTGCTATAATCTTCTATTGCTATGTATGCCCCTCATAGGACCACCTTTGCTGCAGTTCAAAGGTCTTGAACAGTTGTTTTCATTTTCATTTGCTTCCATGAATTTTTAAAAATAATTCTCCAATTTCCTAGTTGACCCATTCATTCTTTTGTAAGATGCTCTTTAACCTCCATGTATTTGAGTTCCTTCCAAATTTCCTCCAGTGATTGAGTTCAAGTTTCAAAGCACTGTGGTCTGAAAATATGCAGGGAATAATCCCAGTGCTTAGGTCCTGGTTGGAACCTGATTTGTGACCCAGAATGTGATCTTTTCTGGAGGAAGCCATAGGCATTCAAGAGGAATGTGTATTCTGTTGCTTTAGGATGGAATTCTCTGAATATATCTTCGAAGTCCATCTGGTCCAGTATGTCACTGAAATCCCTGTTTCCCTGTTGATTTCCTGTTTAGGTGATCTGTCCATTGCTGTGAGAGGGAGTTAAAGTCCCCTACTATTGTAATATTATTAACAATGTGTTTTTTAAGTTGGTTATTAATTGTTTTATATAATTAGCATTTCCCATGTTAGGAGAATAAATATTTATAATTGCTAAATTTTCTTGTTGGATAGAAACATTAAGAATGATATAGTGTTCCTCTCCATCCCTTGCTACAGTATATGGTTTGAAATCAAATTTGTCTGATAGAAGGATTACTACCCCAGCTTTCTTTGATCTCCCTTAGCTTGATAAATGTTTCTCTACCCCCTTACTATCAATCTAGAATTTTGCCTTTGGTTCTAAAACGGGTCTCCTATACACACCATATGGCTAAGTCTTGATTCTTATCTAATCTCATACCCAATGCCTTTTGATTGGAGCATTTAACCCATTTGCATTCAGAGTAACTATTGAAAGAGATGAATGTAGTGCCACCTATAAAGTTTCTGTATATTGTCTCTGTTCCTTTCTGGTCTATCTTACTTTGGGGCTCTCTCTTCACTCACAGAATCCCTTTGATATTTCTTGCATGGCTGCTTTCATGATAACAAATTCGTTTAGTTTCTGTTTGTACTGGAAGCTCCTTATCTTTCCTTCCATTCTGAAATACAGCCTTGCTGAATAGAGTATTCTTGGCTGCCTGTGTTTCTCATTTAATACCCTGAATATATCATGCTAGGGTTTTCTGACCTGCCAAGTCTCTGTGGATATGTCTGCTGCCAGTCTAACATTTCTAGCCTCATAGGTTACACATCTCTCATCCCGAGATGCTTTCAGGATTTTGGCTTTATCTCTGAAATTTGCAAGCTTCACTATCATATGTTGGGATGTTGATCTATTTTTATTGACTTTCAGGGGAGTCCTCTGTGCCTCCGGGACTTGAATGCCTGTTTCCTTCCCCAGATTTGGGTACTTCTCCCCTTTGAATTGCTCAAATATACCTTCTGCACCTCTCTCCCCCTTTCTTCTTCTTCTGGGACCCCAATTATTGTATTATTCTTCCACTTTACAGTATCGCTGATTTTTTGAGACCTCCCCTTATGACTCATTAGTTGTTTTTCCCTCTTTTCCTCAGCTTCCTTACTGTCCACCATTTTGTCTTCTGTGTCACTGACTCGCTTCTGCTTCATTACCCTCATTGTTAGAGCACCCATTTTAGATAGCATATCAGTTAAAACATTTTTAATTTCAGCCTGAATAGATTTTAGCTATTTTATTTCTACACTAAGGGATTCTCTAGTGTCATTTATGCTTTTTTTCAAGCAAAGCTAGTATCCATATGACCATTATACTAAATTTTATGTCCAACATTTGACTTATAACTGTATTGGATAAAGGTCACCAGAGAGAACTACTTCTGGTTCTTTTTATTGTTGTGAAGTTTTTCTTCTAGTCATTTTGTTCAGAGAAGAATAGATGAACAAGAGAACAAAATAAAGAATATCAACTATGACACCAACAAAATATACACTAGGCAAACCCAAAGAGATAAGAAAACTAAAAAAGGTAAAATAGGGGTGAGAGAGGAAGAGAGAATATAATCTAACAGTCACTAGATCACAGTATTGAAAGGGAAGAAAAAACATACATACAAAAATAAAATTGAATACAGTGAAGGGAAGCCAAAAATGAAAAATATATCTACAAAATGTAAATCTAAAATGAAAATTTTGGAAAGACTTAAAAACAATGAGTTGATAAATAAGAAGCTATTTGAAGAGAAAAAAATAGAAAAAAAAGAAATAATTTAAATAAAGACTCAATAACAATTAAAAAAGCAAACCCTGAAATTCTATATATTGTTTTCTCCTAGCACATGCACGTTTCATTTCTGAGTGATCCCTAAACTTGGTATTAGCCTGATGTTCCTGCTCATCTTCTGGGGGAGGGCACTGCTGGGCTGATTCTCAACTGTCTTCACCCTGTGGCGTTCATCACCCCTTGTCAGGGGGCCAGGCTCAATGAAAGCTGCTTTGGATGGTTCTGTGTGGCTTTTGCTTCCTGAAGCCTTTCTGCACTTCAGTAGAGGATGAGACTGAAAATGGCAATGGCCCAGTCTCCAGCCCCAGAGCTGAAAGATTGCAACCCTACTCTTCTGTGCACCCTCAGGGGAAAGGAGTCGGTCACTTTTCTGTGCACCAAACTCTGCAGATTCCTGCACTGTGCACCCGCACTGCTCCTCTGGAAGAAGGAGGATTCTCGTGGCAGCTCTCATAACAGCTTGTTGTGTCCCTACTTGAAGACCTGTTGCCTGATGATCCCATGGTTCACAGTTTATGTAACACTGGGCTGAAAGCCTACTCCTTGCTTGATGTTTGTAGCTGGCTTCCCCATTGCAATACTTGGGAACTCTGCTGCACTCAGGCTCCCCTGGTCTTCCTGTGACCCCGGGGATCCTGACACCAGACTGTTCTGACTAGGATTTGGCCCTGCTTTGCCACCAGGGCACATTTTAGGCAGCCACATCCCTCACCAGGTAAGACCTAAAAGTTCCAATCGTGCAGTGTCTGCTGTATCACCTTTTAGTAAGAGGCTTACAGAGGCTCCCTCCCCCCATGACTTATCTTCCCATATATCCCCTCTGATTGACCTCTGCACAACTCTTACCTTGTAGAAAGTGGTCACTCTTTGTAGAGTTGCAGCAACTTCTTCTGTTGAGTCTACAAGTGTTCAGAATGATTTGAGAACTACCTAGCTGAATTCCAGGGACTAGTTGAAACAAGGATCCCCTACTCATCCACCATCTTCTGTTCTCTCCAAAAGACTCTATTCTTCAACCATTTTTTCCACATCACTACAGGGGATCCGAACTGAACCAAGCTCCACTGAGGACAATTAAGCCCTATGTCCCAGATGGCTGAGTAGGACCTAGAGAGATAAGCAGAGGAACTGAGATCTTCCATAGTGGCCTGAACCCACACCCTGGGAACCTCAGTGAGCACACAGTCTCCTGAGGTGGGGGGTGCTCCCAAGATGCAGCTGCAGCTGCAGCAGGTCCAGGCGTGCCAAAGTAATGGCAGATGGAACAGTTCCCAGTCCCGCTGTTGGTGTTGATCCTCCAGACACATCTGAGTACTCTAAGCTGTGTTTCCTAGCCCCTCCCAGCACATGTGAGAGGGCCACTGTGAGTCACAGTGTAAGGCATAGCTGTTCTTTCCTCCTTCCCACCCAGGGTCCATGGGGTTGGGCCCTGCCCTCACCTGTGTCCACATTGCTCTATCCCCTCAGGGCTGGGTCACTCATTCCTGACTCAGCCTCCCTGTCTTCCCCAGCCCTCATTCTCCTCTCCTCTCTTTTAGGCACTATGGCTCCCCTGACCTGAGGCTGATTCCCTCCATGTTGGTCGTCCTGATCAGACCCAGGATCCCTGCTCTGGGGTTGAGCTTGCGTGTGGACATGCCTCTTGACAGCATCAGAAGCCAAGCCTGGTCCCCTAGCTGGTATGTATACAGATATGAGTGACCATCCAAGGCCAATTCTGAGGATGCAACACAGGGACATGACTCCACTGAGGAAGACCAGACTGAGGGCCAGGACTAGGCTAACCATTGCTGAGACACTGACTGTGCCAGTGGGAGTACGTGGCAGTGACTCAAGTGCACAGAAGGATGGGGGATGGAACACAAACTGTCCTCCATGTCCTGGCTCTCACTTTCACCTGCCCTCTGTGCAGCTGCTGGTCAGTCTTTAGGATCACTAGTCTTCCCTAGTCCTATCCTGACTCCGGCAGAGTGGGAGACTCCAGCAAGTTCTTTGTCCTCAGATCTGTGTTTATCCAACTGAACAATGGCAGAGTGGGGGGCTCTTCTGACTATGGGGACTGTATCAGGTTCTTTTTAGGATGTCATTATACATCATGTGGGCCCCAGATTTAATCACGTGTCACTCAGGAGAGAAGACAGCTGTCTTAGAGAGCACAGTCCCATGGGATTTCCACTTCTCCATGGCTACAGGCAAGCTGCATGGGCCCCAGGGACTCTGTGTCTCCTCTGGTTCCCGAGTAAGGGTCTCCACATCCTGAAGGGTGCCTTAGGGTTCCTGAAGAGAGCACCAGGCCCCTGCTGCCCCAGGCCCATCCCTACTTAGGTTTTAGAGAAACTGCGGAGGACGTGCAGACAACACCAAGGTCCCACCTGGGCAACATTCTCCTGGCACTACTGTCCTCCCACTAGCCCTAGTCACCTGCACCAGGTAGGTCAGACACTTAGCTCCAGTCTGACCCACATGGACTCATTCCCACCCTGTGGGACCCTGTGTAGTGGCCACGGTTGCATTAGAGCCTCACCAGTAGCTCTGAGGGGAAAGAGCTTCCCCAACACATCAATGGATATTTTATGCAAATGGAACTTCTCTTCCTGATTCTTTGACTTGTGGTTTTAAAACTGATTTGTAGAACAATTGCATGAGGTCAAAATGAGACATAAGGACTTTATTAAGAAGGAAGAGCAGAAACTTCCAATATTACCATCCTGGTTTGTGTCAGAAGGATACCTTCCTGGGAGGGAGAGACAGGTCAATATATCATTTTTCCCACACAAAAGTATGGTGAGTACAATGGGAATCTTTCACCTAAAAATTAATTCTTGACCTGATGAACTAGAAAGACAATCTTTGGTGAGAATCCCTGTGACAGAAATAATATTTCCAGGTATTTTTCAGGGTAAATGATCTCTAAAAAGTCCCTCTATGGAATTATAATCTGGAGAGTCCCACCAGAGGCTTTCTCATCAACAGGACAGTGAATGGGCCAGCACCTCCCTGGGCAGCAGGGTCACTGTGGCCAAGTGCAGCAGCGCCTCCCACAGGCGGCTGGCAGAACTGAGAGGAAGAAGCTGCCTCCTTCAGGACCTGGAACATTCTGGCTGAGGTTTGCCCACATCCCCTCTCAGTCTGAGCAGCCTTCCTCACCTGGTGCAGGGGATTTTGCTGCCTTGCACCAGCCAGCTTCTGCTCTTCTCTCTCCCTCTCCAGGAACCAGGGACCTGCACTCCTCTCCAGGCTCCATTCCTTCCCTGTCAGGTGTACTCCTCCCTCATGTTCCTACTCAGATCAGCCAATCTGTGGAGTGTTAGGGAAAGCAGTGGCAGGTCATCCATGTAGAACAAGACAGGGAGACAGGTCCAGAGGCACAAGTAGAACCCTGGTCTCCCTGTGGCTTTAGGTGGGTCATGGGGGAGGGGAGGGATAATAGCCAGTGCCTTGAGGGCCTCACCCGCAGGAGTACTAAGGAGATCAAAGACACACAGAAGCAAACATCTCTGTCAACCTTGTCCCCACCCCAGCAGCTTCCTCCTGGAGGACACTCTCTTTGTCCAGCAGTGGCCAAGGAATTCTGACATGTTACCTGTAAATTGCCTTTTACCACAACTGATACATCTCCCTGTGCCCAGAATGAATATCTTTGGGGAAAACTCCCTACTGACCCAGAACTGGGTTGGAATTCCAGGTCCCTCAGCTTTGCCCTTTTCTATCAGATTCTCTATCCTCCCCAAACCACTGAAGGGTACAACTGAGTTCTACACAGATCTCTTCCTGCCCTGAGCTGTGCCAGAGTCCCCTGTTCAATAGGGACTGTATCTTGATCATGCAGAATGCCCAGGATAGAATGTGTTGCAGACATAGCAGCAATGTCCACAATAGCTAAACTGTGGAAAGAGCCGAGATTCCCTTCAAGAGAGGAATGGGTAAAGAAGATGTGGTTCATACATACAATGGGACATTACTCAGCCATCAGAAAGGATGAATACCTATCATTTCCACCAACAAGAATGGAATTGGAGGGGATTGTGCTAAATGAAATAAGTCAAGCAGAGAAAGACCATTATCATATGGATTCACTCATATGTGGAACATAAGGAACAGCACTGAGGGCCATAGGGTAAGGAGGAAAAACTGAATGGGGAGAAATTGGAGAGGGAGACAAACCACGAGAGACTCTTGATTCCAAGAAACAAACTGAGGGTTACAGAAGTGATAGGGTTGGGGGGGATGGGGTAACCAGGTAATGGGTATTATGAAGGGTATGTGTTGTGATGAGGACTGGGTGTTACAAACAACTAATGAATCATTGAACATTACATCAAAAAATAATGATGTACTATATGTTGGCTAACTGAATATTTTTCAAAAAATAATGTGTGTTCAGGGAACACACACAACCTGACCATGAGTGGGGCCCAGGCGGAGAACAAGGCTGACTATTACTGTCAGGTATGGCTCAAGTGTGCTGATGCTCACAGTGACACAGGCAAGGAAGTGAGACACAAACCCCTTCCCCGTCTGTGTCATATTCTCCTCCAGCTGCCAGAGGCCTGTGCACAAGGCAGGGAGCAGATTAGTCCCTGGTCCCACCATGTGTGATCCCCAGGATTCTGTTTCCCCTCAGCCCTCCAGGCAGGCTCTGTACAGGAAGGTTCATGAGTGCATTGAGCCCTGACAGGACTAAGCTCACCTGCTTGTCTGTGTGGGTATGAATCAGGGACAGACAGTCTGGGTAGATGGAAAGACAGAGAATCTCTTTTCCATATTGTGGTCACTAGGCTACATTTTCACCCTACTGATCAGGTTATGAACTCAGAAATTCCCAGCAGAGCTGAGCTCCTGAAACCCTGATCCATGCTGGCTGAGATTCTGAGTGGAGCAGACAAGGGCAGTGGACACTGTGGGGTCACCTATATCCCCTCTTCTGAGATCACTCACCCACCCACCTACCCCTATGGGAGGCCCTAAAGACTCACAGGGGAGCTCCTCACTGAGAAGTGCTGTTCTTCAAAACTCTGCCTTCCCAGTTTTCTGCCCCTTTTCAGAGAGGTTCAGTTGAATGATGGCCTTGGTCTAAGATCCCACAGGCTGGCCCAGGTTCAGGTGCCCTGAATGGTCCCAGCTTTAGAGCTTCCTGCAGGAGGAAGACCTCATCTGATGGCTCACTGTGGGTCTCTTCTCCTTCTTCCCGGTCTGACCTCCCCAATTCCTTCCAGATTTCTTGCTCATACACTTCTCCATCTCAGAGTCTGCTTCCAGGAGCCCAATCCAGGAAGGCAGGCATCTCCAACAGGTCCTCAGGACTTGAGGAGGACATTGTGTTCCCATAAAGCTGGGGTTTCTCAACCAATCACCAATGTGCTTGTCCAATCCCTAGACAGATATTATTTTTTGTATTTTTATACACTAAATAAAAATCCAGACACACTAGGTGTTCTGAGTTCTGACAGATAGTTGGCGAGTCACATCCATCTCAATACTGAATGGGGAGGATGGGGCAGTTGCTGCTGCCAACACAATGGCCAGAAGAAACATAACCACGGGAGTGAGACTCACAATGGGTCCTTCCTTACCTCTACCCCCAAATCTGTGCAGGAATCTCTCTTTACACCCAATCTACCCAGAAATATGGACAGACAACAATTACAGTGACACTTAATAAGACACCACAGTTCCCCCTCGTCCACATGAAATCTAACAAGATCCACACTAACCTAGGCCCCCAAGTGAAGAGAATGTTAGCAGCCATGCTTCCACCTAACATGATAAAACTATCCCATGAACAATTACATACCTGCTCACCCCTTCCCTACAACAGGATATAAAATATATCTTTGTCTGCTAGTGATCTTTATTTTTGTCCCTGCTGATCTGATACCTAAACTTCTATACTGAGATATAAAGATAACTACTGTTAACACCTGTGATGTTAGATGATAATAGGATAAAACATGAGAACAAAACAGAGAAACATATGATTAATATATACCCAAATATGTTCATGTCGACATGAAGAAGACACACTTGCTACTTTCATCCTATGCATTTCAACCACTACAGTGTGTTCAGTGTGGTGTCTATAATTACTTTCTTCATTGCTCACTCCATATTCCCCTTCCCTCAGCAAATACCTGAGTTAGTTTTGATCCTCACCAGTTTGGACAATCAAACCTTCATTCCAGAATGTGGGTCCATTACCTGACCTGCTGTATTAGATTCTGTTGAATTGATGATTGCAATCTCAGTCCCAGGGTATGCTAGGGGATCTCCTGAATCCATATGTTCCTACTTACCACAATTGTCTTGTAGACACAAAATTACCCCATGACAGTCATCATAAAACACCCCAGGCAGTGCCCCCTACTTTGAATCCCTGCCAGGAGGAGTCAGAAGGACGCATGGCACACTCTCCACAAGCAGAGCAGGGGAGTCATACTCCATCCCTCTCTCCCTGGTCAGGCTCACTCAGAAGAGCCCAGGGTATGAATCAAGCCCACTTGAGCTCCACTCCTGGACTTGCCCCACTCTCCTCTGTTTTCCTGGGAAGGTAGCCCCTCTGGGCACTTACTTTAATTACTGTGAAATGGGGGATTTCTACTGATGTAGAAAAACACTTTATCAAATGAAAGAATACAAAATATTGAAGAGTTTAATCAATTAGGCAAATGCAGTGGTGTGTCAATGAGTTACCTTTGACTTTGGAGTCTCCTGTCTGCCTCTGTGGGCACACAAGGAAAAGTTTGCAGCTGTTCTGTAACCTGCATCACATGCAATTGTACCCAAATCTGAATTAGCAGATTCCCAATTCACCAAACCACATACAGAGTAGTTTCACATCTTCCCATACCAGTCTCCCCAGGATGGGAGTTCTAATAAAACTAATAGCAGTAAAGATGGCAGTAAGAAGAGTAAAATAAAGGTTTGCCTGCTCACGTGAACTTAGCACCAAAAGCATCACCTGTTTCACTGATGACCCAACTGCATGGATAGGAATGCACGACGCATCGGCATGATTCCTAAATACATAGGAACCTGGTGGCTGTGGGACTTCACAGGGTTGTCAGGACACTGACCCATTTCAAATGCACTACACTGTACTTTGCACTCCCCTTTCTCAAATGTGACAGCAGGCTATCCAGGGAATTTCAACCCTGAAACAATTACAGGAATCACACCTGTCCTGAATCCGCACGCTGTTTCTGACCTTCAGTGTTGGGCAGTGCAAGGGAGACCAGTTGCAGCTCCCGTGGGAGGCTGGAAACAATGCTTCACACCCTTTCTCAGGTGACAGGTGCTCTGGGGTGACCTGCAGGAGGGAAGCTCCTGGTCTGAGTCCTCCTCCACCAGCAGGGAGCAGCAGAGCTCCATCAGGAGCAGCAGGACAGAGGCTGGGGCTGCCCAGGGGGAGCCTCACAGGGACACCAGGTCTGGGGGGTCAGCAGGTTGTCTGAGGTTCAGTCCTCAGAGGCTGTCAGGATGATCCATCCTAACTTCTCAGGCTACTAGGACCATGTTCTGAGGGTCAGACATACATTGTCACCCAGGACACTGACAGCTGTCTGGACACAGTGAGCACCTCACCTGGGAGATTCAGGTCCCCTATCTGACCACCAGTGTCCCCAGGGACTGAATCCTCTGTGCTGCTCACATCCAGAGACCCCCTGATGACTGACTAACTCTGGCTCTCCTTCCCCACCTCCCACCCAACTCAGATCAGGGGTTGCAGTTCTTTTGTTCATGAGCATCTCCGGGGGCAGGAGGCAGAGCACTGGGGGAACCCAGTCCGAGTAAGGAGCATCCACAGCCTCCTTGTGAGACTGTTTCCAGAGAGACATGATTCTCATGGCTGCAGGGACCATGGCTCATGTCCTCGAGCTCACACCATATGGGAACATGTGATCGTGTGGATCCTCACAAGACTACACACCTTGAAGTTTGTTTCTCAAGGTTCCTGACGCTTTTCACATGTTCCTGTGAAACACTGGTGAAAAAATAAAAGGAATGAAATGGTTGGCAATGCCAGTTGCTGGTCTGCTGTGGGATGGGGGCTGTCAAAGAGACAATAGCACCATGTGTGAAAAGACTAGAAATGCTGATGAATCTCCAACAGCACGTGGTTTTTAACAAGTAAGCACCCACCTCTGTAAGTGATGAACAAACCTCAGAATGAGAGTTTCCCATTCTGAGGACATGCCAAGGATGGGATCACAGAGTGTCTGGGGGATGCATGTGGACCTGAAGCAGGATGAGAAAGGTAAGGAAGCCTCAGGACCACATTTTCCTAAATCAGGTGTTGTCTGCATGTCCCAGAGGGACAAGGTCAACCCCATAGCCGGGCTCCTGCAAGGCCCTGTGCCAGCCCCGGACAGACCCCAGGCATATGGGATCCCAGCAGGAGTCTTGGGTTATAGGACAGACTCCATGCTATCTGGGGGACTTGAGGCAGGCCTCGGGGGAGGATAATCAGACACTCTAGGAGAAGAAAGCACCTGGCTGAGGCCCCTTCTCTGCTGCTGTGATAACAGAGAATAAAGCAATTGGAAGGAGCCCAGCCATGCTGGTGTTATGGGGAAATCAGACTTCTTATGGGTGACTGCATTAGTTTGCTAGGAGGGAGAACAGAGCCCCACAAACTGGGAGGAAGGAGCTGACAATAGAAATGTATTGTCTCACGGTTCTGGAGGTCAGCAGTCTGAGATCAAGGCATTGGCAGATTTGTTGTTTTATAGGCTCTGAAGGAGAATCTGTTTCATACGTCTATATTCCATTTCCTGGTGGTTTTCTGACAATCTCTGGCATTCCTGGTCTTGTAGATTCCTGCTCTAACTTCATAGGGCGGCCTCCCTTGTCAGAGTTTGTCTTCAAATTTTCCCTTTCATAAGGACACCAGTCCAATTGGATTAGGGGCCCAGCCTACTCCAGTGCAGCCTCATCTGAATTTAATGAATTACGTCTGCAGTGATCCTATCCTGAAATCAGGGCCCAGTGAGAGATGCTGGAGGTGAGGATTCAAACATACACATTTGGGAGCTGCAGGAAATAACTCAACCCACAGGTGTTCCTGCCATCGTTGGGTACTCCCTCCCCTTGGGTGATTCTATAGGTTGCACAGAGCCACAAAGCTCTCAGGGATCAGGTGGGGCATAACTAACAAACCCAGAAAGAGCCCTGACTGTCTCCTAACTGACCCATCTGTATGTCTGGGCATCCAGACTCCATCTTTGCCCTCTGATTATCACCACAGTGAGCAAATGTCTAACATCTGTCCTCCATATTCTCCCATGTAGGTCAGAAGTGAGACAAGGATCTCAACATCATCAGGAGGTGGGATACAGTGCCTGCTGCCTGCCTGATGGAGTTCCCCCAGGACACCAAGATGATCTGCTTCTCCTCCAGCTGCATGTGTAGGGCCTTCTGAGCCCATCTCAGCTCTGCTGTGGACATGGCAGGTCTAAAACCTATTAAATCCCCATTGTGCTTTTCTGACTCCTAGAGGGATCAGTGTGAGGAGCCCCAGTCTCTCTGCCTGAGCCTCTCTTCCCTCAGTGCCACCAGCCCCAGCCCTGAGGCCCATCAGCCCTCCCCTGCCCACCCAGGCCTCTGTGCTACCCTCTGTGGTCGGGTCAGAGGACACACACTGAGTGTCAACCTGTGCAGTTCGTGTTTGCAGTTTCTGCAGAACTAGGTTCTCCCTCCCAAAACTAGGAGGTGACATGTAGGGCTAACTCTAGAGAGACAATGGGGATGACATGACACATATCACAGAGTCTGAAGAAGCAGGAAGTTGTTCTGCTCTAGTTCTGCTGGGACATCCCGTGATGTCTCTGTTGGAGAACCAGGACCATGTCCCTAGGCCCATGACCCAGTGAGGAGGATGGCAGCCTGAGAGGATGTACCTCTTGTGACCTGTGCAAGGGGTAGTGCTTCTGAGGGCCTGGGTGTGTGTGTGTGTGTGTGTGTGTGTGAGAGAGAGAGAGAGAGAGAGATTTTAGTGTTGCCAGGAAATTTGGCCAATTTAAATGTCTCAAACCCAAGACTTCTTAATTTTCCATCATTTCCCCATCCTCTAATTTCCAGTGACTTTTCTTTATATTAAATTTAAGAATAAGGATATTAAAAGGAGCAGGAAAAGTAAAGATTTATATGTCCTTGCCTCATATGAAGGATGATTCCCAGCACTTCCCATTAAATTGTTTAATCTCGGGCGCCTGGGTGGCTCAGTGGGTTAAAGCCTCTGCCTTCAGCTTGGGTCATGATCTCAGGGTCCTGGGATCGAGCCCCGAATCGGGCTCTCTGCTCAGCGAGGAGCCTGCTTCCCGCTTTAAAAGATTAAAAAATCTTTTAAATCTTTCTAAAAATCTTTTAAAATCTTTAAAAAATAAATAAATAAATAAATAATTTAATCACAAATCACAAATACTCTACAAAAATCATTCTGATTATCACACCAACTCACAGATGCAGAATCTGAGGCAGGTAAGACGTGTAACTTGCTTGAGGTCAAAGCTAGAAAGTGCAGCAGCAAGCCAAGGACTTCAGACCCAGGGATCCCTGGTCTTCACCAACCTATGTCCTTTGTGTTTTCACTCTAAGACATGGCCTCTTCTTAATGCTCCAGAAGGTTCTGTCTCTTTTTTCAAAAGCCATTGACTACTCTTGGGACTTTGCAGAGCAGCCCATCCAACAGAAACAAAATTCAAACCACATACGTGACTTAAAAATTTCTAGTAGCCACATTTTAAAAATGAGAAGAAAAGAGCAGAACTTGTTTTCATAATGCATTTTGTTTAGTTCAATCAAATGAAAATATTATCACATCAATATGATTAAATATAAAAATATGATATATTTTTACCTTATTTTTCATCCTAAGTCTTTGAAATCTGGTGGGTCCCCCAGAATGACAGTTCATCTCTATTGGGACTACCCACATTTAATGGTCCACATGCATGTGTGCCTTGCAGCAGCCACATTGGACAGAGCAGGTTAAATGCATAAGGTTTCCTTAGTGTAACGGTCCCAACAGTATAGACTCACAGCCAGCAGGCTGTTTTTCCTTGAGAAACACTGACAGCAACATCATGAAGATCTGAGCACTCCTCAGAACAGATCCTGGGAGGACATAACCTGGAATAAAGGAGAGAGGGCGATGACCAGAGGGACCCAATAGGCTTGGGATGAGGGAAGAGGGAGCATGGTGTGAGGTCAGGGCAGGAAGGGGATTGGAAAATCAGGTTCTGGGATGTCTCCTGGATTGGAAACATTACTTACTCATCACTGCCTTGGCAAATGAGAAATGAGAAAATCATTTAATCTCTCAATGTTAGATTCTTCATTTAAAAGACTGGAGGAAAATTGTGCCTTGAGCATAGAGCTACTCTTTTTATTGTGTCTCATTCAGTGAAACATGTACACACTCACCGAAGGTTTAGCACCTAGGGCTCAGAAGTAGTCATTTTGTTAAACTACCAATACATGTAGGGTGACATTCATCTCAGGGTGCAAATGGGGCACTGTGGGTCTTGGTTTGAGACCCCAGTAAATTCAAATCCCCTGGGCTGTGCTCAAGTACAAAGGGTATGACTAATGCTTCTTCATTTGATGACTCTTGTGTATTATCAACTCTCCACTTTAGAAACGCACACTTGGTCCTTCTGACCTCAGGAAATTACCAGCATGAGGACCTTAACCTCAGAGCTCAGAAAAGAGCTTACACAGACACACTGAAGAATGGAAAGTAGATTTGCATCTGATGCCCCTCCTTCCTTGAGCTGAAAAAACAGAGGATAAGAGGAGGGTTGGGGGAGTTCAGTCCCAGCAGGACAGGCTCAGAGCAAACTTCTACGAACTCCCCTCCACCATGGGCTGGGTTCCCTTCTACCTCCTGCCCTTCATTTTCTCTACAGGTCAGGGTTCAACCTCCTTGTCATTTCTCTCCAAGCACAGTCCCCAGGGACCCTGTCTAGTGTCCAGTACATTGAGCATCACTTTTGTGTTTTGTGTTTCCAGGTTTCTGTGCTGCACCTGTGCTAACTCAGCCTCCATCTGTATCTGCCTCCCTGGGCCTCTGTCAAGCTCACCTGCACTCTGAGCACGGAGCACAGCAATTTCTATATTTACTGGTATCAACAGCAAACAGGGAAGGCCCCTCGGTATTTGATGAAGGTTAATAGTGATGGAAGCCACAACAAGGGGGACAGGATCCCCAGTCGCTTCTCAGGATCCAGCTCTGGGGTTGACCGCTATTAAACCATCTCTGACATCCAGACTGAGGATGAGACTGAGTATTATTGTGGTGTAAACTATAAAATCGATGGTCAAGTACATTAAGCCACAGTGATACACACAAAGGGGAAGTGAGGATAAAACCTCCCACTCTCTCTCTCCTCTTCCCCATGGAGGCTCAGAGGGAGCTGCTACCCATCCCTCTTCAGAGCCCTGATACCTTTGACTCTCCCTGAAAACCCTGTCACCCTGTAGCAAATCCCAAGACACCATTACGAAGAGACAGACACAGGTAGTAATTTAGTTCGTTTTGACAACAGAACATTCTCTTTCCTTCACCCTACAGCTAGGAAAGATCAGACCAGCCCAGAAGCCCAGATAGGAAAACAACCCTGAGAGAGTAGCTGGTCTGATATGGTCCCTTGAGCCATCACACCATATGCATGCATGATGGATCTCTGCTCAGAGAATGGAAAGAGATCTCAGAGTTCTGGAGTTTACCAAGGAGGTTGGTTGAGTGACTATCATCACTATAATTTCATCATGAAGCATAATAGGACACTTGCCAGTGTTGAATGCTCAAAAGGAAACATTTGGTCCCAAGGAAGTCATGGCAGAGAGTCTTAAACCCATGGTGGGTGCAGAGCTGTGCTCTAGTAAGAAAACAGTGTGCGTGTTCAATGTGTGTGGCATGATCAACATGGAGCATGGCTTGGGTCTCTCCATTAGAAGTCTACTCTCAACTTTTGGTGCCAAGAATGAGTCCACATGCTGCCTACAGGACTTTTCTGGGTTCTGCTCAGGAACACATCTACTAGTACAATAGCAGGGCACAGGCAAGGGGGTGCATCAAAGTGATAAATATATTGACTCCCCTGAATCTCAACCCTGTGAGTGATGAATCTCAAATGCATATGATGGGAGGGAGACCAGCTTACTGGACATGTTGAGCTCCTCCATAGATTTTTCTGGTATCTGAAAAGCAGCGTCTTTCACATACACCCACGCTTCTGTGTTAACATTGAGCATCTGTAATGATCAAGGTAACCCTGGTCCCTGGGCATAAACCTGAGCAGGGTTGGGAAGAATTGTGATGCTGGATCCCAGAAATTCTGGCCGCGTCTCCACAGTGAGTGAAGGAGCTCAGAGATGGAAAATCCAGGAGCTACCCATAGCCTGGAAAACTCCCAAGTGAGTAGGAGGAGAGAAGGTGGCTATTCTAGAGACAGACTAGGCAGGGGTACAGGAGGAGCAGGAGGAGAGGTGAACAGCAGGTATCAGTCCATCTGGGACTTCTTTCAAGTACGTGGTGGGCTGAGTCACAGGGGATCACAGGCCCATCCTACCCCCTCCAGTAAAGGATCATTCCCTACCAAGGGTTTGCAGAGATTGTGTCCCAAAAGAGGACCCCAGCAGGTCCCTCTAGTGGGGATTTTCCTCCACCATGGACATTGTAGGAAAGACAGTCCAGAGGATGGTAGGGAAACAACACCCAAACCCACACAGTGAATCATCCCACCTCCAACCCCACTTGGGGCTTTCTGATGTTAATGACTTGGAAGAAATTACCCCAGTACCCTTGAACAGACAGACAGATGGATAAACAGTGGAAGTGAACAGTGATTGGAAAAGGGAGGCAGATAAAGAGCATTTCCTCTTGTGCTTATCTTGTGCCAATCAGTGAGGAAGTAACAACTACAAAGTATTGGTTAAAAGGAGTCAAAGGATTCCATTAGTGGTTATTTCTATTTGTCAAGTTTATAGTAGGATCAGGGTCTCATTAAGAGACCACTGGTCAGCTCTTGTCCTTTAGAAGTGAGTAATGAAGAGTGTCAAGAATGAGTGTCTCCTCCTACATTGTTCATCATCAATGGCTTTTGGCTTCACAGATTGCCAGGGGATCCTGAGTCCAGGAATGAAAATTTTTGTCAAAAGTTCTTATGTAGCTTGTGGCCTTAGCAGAGTCCTCAGGAATAGAAATCCTTTAGCACCATTGTCTCATTGGGGGAATCTCCTGGGCCTGGTGAGAAACTTATTATTGAACACAGGGAGCACCTGAAACAGGTGATAAGATCTAGCCAGGAGAGATGGAGGTGATGCCACTAACACTGTGAGGATAGCCCAGGCATGCTGAGCCACGAGTGAGAGTATGTTCAAGGAGATCTCCTTTCCACACAACTCCCCTACTCATTCTGCATCTCCCTTCCTCCTTCCCTTCCTTCCCCTCGCCCCACCCACTTCTCACTGGCTAATCAATAGTTCTCACTTTCAAAATCTTTCCCTGGAGACGTCTGGAATACTCCCCATGAGTCATATTCTACTCAATTCTTTATCTTCCTTATCTTCCACTGTGCGTTCCTTTTTCATGTATTCTACCATATAGGGATCCGAGATGTATCGGTCTTGATTCCTAACTACTCAGGAATCTGGTGCCAGTGGGACATCAGGATTGTGTCAGTATTGACCCTTTTCAATGCACTACACTGCACCCTGCGCTCTCCTTTCTGAAAGAAGATAGCCAGTTAGGCCAGGGCATTTCAACTCTGGGACAAGTATAGGAATCGCACCTGCCCTGCCTCCTGCACCGCGTATGTACCTATCTGTGCTGGGCTGGGCAGGTCAGGGGGTGCAACTGTCTGTGGGAGGCTGGAAACCATGGTCCGCAACCCTTCTCAGGTGACAGTTGTCTCAGGGTAACCTGCAGGGGAAAGCTCCCGGTCTGAATACTTCTCCACCAGCAGGGGGCAGCAGAGCTGCATCACGAACAGCGGGACAGAGGCTGGGGCTGCCCAGGGGAGACTCACAGGGACACTAGGCCTGGGGCTCAACAGGGGTCCGGGGTTCAGTTACCAGAAACTGTCGCGATGACCCATCCTATCTTCTCAGGTGGCAGGGACCTTATTCTGAGAGTCACACACACAGAATATTGAAGGGAGGCCTGACACACTGGGTGGGAAATGCAGGTCCTCTCACTGTCCACCAGCATTCCCAGGCATTGACTCCTCTGTGCTGGGCATGTCCAAGGACACCTGGAGCTCTTACCCTCAACTCATCTTTCCCTTATCCAGGCTGCAGCTCCTTGCTCAGGAACCGCTGAGGCGGAGAGAGAAGGGACCACTGAGCCCCTGGTCCCTGGAAGGGACATAAGCAACCTCCTTGTGAGGCTGTCTCCAGGGGGAAATGGATGCTACCTGCTCAGGCCACAGTTCTGGTCCCTGGGTTGTCTTTTGCAGTGACAGGATCCACTCCCTGCAGGGACAGTCTCAAGCCCAGAGCTCACGCCATGTGGGATTAAGTGATCTTGGGAACCCACGCAAAGACCAAGAAGCTTCCAGTGATTTGTCATGCCCTCTACATCTTTACGTGAAACACTGATGAAAAAAAATACGGTGGCCAATTTCTGCTCTCTTGTGGGATGAAAACAGCCTGTGTCAATACATGAGACATTGTGAGGAATCTCCAACAGCTGGTGGTTGGTTATCAAGTCAACTCCCAGGTAGAAAGGGATACACAAACCTCAGAATGAGAGAGTTTCCCAAAGTAATGACATGCCAAGCATGGGACCAGAGTGCAGTGAGGGAAAGACAGGGGGCCTGAGGCAGGAAGAGGTGGGTAATGAATCAGGAGTTGTCTGCACTCTCAGAGGTCCCATTTCACCCCATTGCCAGGTCCTGCAAGGCCCCGAACCAACCCAGCACAGACCCCAGGCACAGAGGTTTGAGACATAGTCATAGGGTCAGATCCCAGTAATCTGATTGTTAAAGCCAGACCTTGGAAACCAAGACCGATTTTCTCACCAGAAAGCTCCATGGAGGAAGCCAGAGTCTCCTGGCTTCCTCCTCAGTCACCTATTAAGATCTCACAAGTGAGTAATCCAGTCAGAGACCCATGGAGGAAATATATTTGCGTAAGTACTAGTAATCACTGCCCCATGGGCCTGGAGGAAATAAGAGAATTTGGTGAGCCTGCCCTGCTGTGGGATCTCTGGAGGCAGAGCTTTGGGCATCTCCACCAGGGCTTGGACTCTTCTGCTCCCCATCATTGCTCTCTGCACAGGTGCACCCCTAAGCCCTGAACACAAGCTTAGCCTTCATGGGACCTGAGCTGGGTCTGCCCCAAACCCTGAGCTCAGCACCAACACTGACTCTATATTAGGTCCCTGGGAATGAGCCTCTGGACCTCACACCAACCCCTCAACTCTTATCTTTTCAGGTTCCATGGCCTCTGGTGGACTGCCTCAGCTGCCCTCTGTGTTGGTGGCCCTGGAACAGATGACTACAATCACCTGCTCTGGAGATGTAGTGGGAAAAAGATACTCATACTGGTACCAGCAGAAGCCAAGACAAGCTCCTGTGCTTGTGATTAATAAAAATAATGAGCAAAACCCTCAGGGATCTCTGACTAGTTCTCAGGTTTTACTTCAGAAAACACGGCCACTCTGGGATGAGGACAAGGCTATTACTGTCAGTCCTATGACAGCAGTGGTAATGCCCACAGTGACAGAGGTTGATGGGGAATGAGACACAAGCCCCTTCCCTGTCTATGTCGCACTCCTCTCCAGGCCCACCAGGTCCACCAACAAGCACTGAGCAGGTCTGGCCTTGGCCCCCAGGTCTGAGGTCTCCAGAGCTCCTCCCCACTCTGCTCTCAGGCAGCTCTGCACAGGTTGGGTCAGGAGAGCATTTAGCTGACAACACTAAACTACCCTGGTTTCTTTGCTTGTGTGTGAATGTGGGACAGAGGGCTTTGTTGGAGGAAAGACAGAGGGCTTTGTTGGAGGAAAGCTCATGATCTCTGCATTTTCCTTGTGCAATGGACCACTCTTCACACAATGGACCAGGATTAGAGTCCAAATTTCCCAGAGCAGCTGAGCTCCTAAAGCCATGATGCCATCAGTGAGAGCTACTTCCACCTGAGTGGAGAGGAAGTTGTGATGAATTTCCAACAGCAGGTGATTGTGTAACAAGTAAATTCCCACATGCGCCATCATGAAGAAAAGGGTGAGGCTTTCAGTAAGTCCAAGGGTTATGGTTTAGGAAGAAGCTCTACAAAATAAGCAAGTTCCTATCCAGAGTCAAGGTCTATTCCACTAACGACAGAGGAATTCTTTCTATGGTGGAAGAGGTCTAATGGAATTCATCTGCCACCAGTCTCCTGGCTGACTCCCAAGGGAATGGTCTCATCCTGGGAACTCTGGGTTGGTCTCTGCTCTTGGAAGATTGGTCCCTCAGAAGTAGCCAAAGCCATGTCAGCCTTATGAGTGGACAAACCTAGGGATTATCTCATGAATAACGTCCCAACTTACAACATGGCCACTTTGCTATAGGCCCACTGAACAAGTTCAAGAGTGGATGGACAAGAAGGCTGACCCCTGTCCCCAGACGTGTCACATTATCCACCTGATTATTGACACCATTTACCTTTAAGGACACACTCTTGTGGGCATTTACATGCAACACAAATAACTGTGTTCATTTGGGGGTGGGTTCTCCTCACACATCTCTTCCTCAAACAGCTTTCACCACTTTCCTTTTTGTGTTTCTTCCAAGTCTCTGACCATCCAACCAAAATGAGTCACAGAACATAGGTTATAAATAAGCCACTTCTGTCCTTCTCTCTGTCAGGTAAATAAACCAAGCACTCTGCTCAAACGTTGCCTTATTGAAAAATTGTCCATATTGTGCAGGGGTGTCCCAGGTGAGGGCTGCAGGACTAGTATTGGTAACTAGCACAATTGGCTGCACATCAGACAGGAACCTCTTAAACCAACCATGGCTTTTCCTCTGGACCAGCTCTTCATAGGATTGTCCCCATTGGGTCATAATTGTGCCAGACAGAGCAGAGACAATGTAGTATGGGTTGGGGTCATGGCCATCAGGCCTTTTCCTCATGCAAATCGCCTTTGCCTTCAGAACCTGGGGAAGCCTGATCTCGAGTTTATATCTTGTTTGATGAGGGAGAGATGCTGTGAATGCCAATTCCATGCATTGGTTTGTCTGATAACACTCAGTTCATGCAGGCAGCTCGATCATAGTAACGTAGTGGCTAATAAGGAGCATACAGTCTCTGCTAAGGTTCAGTAACAAGCCAAAGTGTGTGCCAATTAGAGCTTTCTATTAATACACATTTTTTTTAATGGTAACCTGCCCATCTATTTCAGTTCTAGGAACACTGTCATTGACGGATACCAGTGTGCTCTGTCAAATGAGTCTGATTACTACTTGGTCCTGCCATTCACTATTGTAACAACACACACCTTATCACTGGTGATAATATGGAACTGTGTGTCTCCTAAACATGCAAAGATCCCCAAAACTATAACTTTGGCACCCAATCCAGAGTTCAGCATCTCTAGGAAACTTATGTGTACATATCACACATATGGGTATATATGTACACAAATACATCTCCAACATACACACAGCAGACACAATCAGTATATGTGCACATGCACTCACAAGTATATTCATATGTATGTATGTATATCAATATATAATAGAAAGGAGTGTTCGAAAGGAATTTAATGTCATGTGGAAACACACACACACAGGTGAGCCACGAAAAGCCACAGTGACTGTCACCTACAAACAGGCTCCAGCTTCCCACTCAGTTTTCAGGGAGGTTCACATGGGGCTCCTCTTGTGACTCACCTTCCCTGGAAACATACAACATGAGAATTCTAACACATCACACCTGTCCCCGAGTTTTTAACTTATGGGTAAATATCACCTTGGAACTCAACTAGCTTTGAATCACAGACACCTCGGGTCCTCGCTGTCCCTATGTCCTCATATAAAGCAGACACTTTCTCACAGGGACAGAATCTAAACACACTTCAGTTCTTGTCCCTTCTTCCCCTCCTGACAGCAGCCACACAGTCCCCTCTTCAGAGATGCCTCCTTCAGCCTCTCCCCACACACAACCTCTCATTTTGTCTGATGTCACTTCATTCCCTGCATATCACCCAACACTGTCCAGGTTCACCTATCATTTCATTAATTGATTGTTTTATATTAGTTAATATCCCAACAAGTCAAAAGTCTTTAATTAAAGGCTGCCCATCTCAGTCAGAAAGATGAACATTCAAGCAGCTATTTTCCTGCAGACAGAAGTAAGTCTGAAGTCAGATGGTGGTTCTCCAGGTATTACCACTTCTGTGAGCAGTTCTGACACAGGTCCACTCATCTGAGATCCACAGAACTCCCTCCCCCTCCCCATCCACCCCTCCAGGCAGCTCTGCACAGGGAGGGTCAGTAGAGCATTTGCGGCTGACCACAGTAGCCCCTTTCTCTGGGGCTGGGTGTCAATTGGGAACAAGGGCCTTGGTAGAAAAAAGACACAGGGAGACTTTCATCCAGTGGCATGATCTTATCATTTCCATGTGTGGCCGTGGGCTAATGCTCTCCCAGCTTACCAGTATTAGAGCACCACATGTCCAAGCTCAGCTAAGCTCCTGAAGCCCTGGTGACATGACTGGAGCCTCCCCCATCTGAGTGGTACAGACAGGTACAGGAGTCACTGAGGTGTCATCCACATCTCTGAGGCTCTCTATTCTGTTCCATTGATCTATGTGTCTGTTTTTCTGCCACTACCTATACTGTCTTGGGGATTGCAGCTTTGTAATAGAGCTTGAAGTCTGGCATTTTGATGTCACGAGCTTTGGTTTTCATTTTCAACATTCCCTTGGCTATTCTGGGTCTTTTCTGGTTCTATACAAATGTTAGGATTATTTGTTCCAGTTCTGTGAAAAATGTCAGTGAGATTTTGTCAAGAGATTAAATTGAATCTGTAGATTGCTCTGGGTAGCATAGACCAAGAATATGTATTCTTCCCATCCTTTAGCAAGGATTGTTTTTTTGTATTTCTTTGTGTCTTTTCTCAATTTCTTTCATAAGTGTCCTGTATTTTTTAGAGTACTGATCCCTTACCTTTTTGGTTAGGTTTATTCCTAGGTGTCTTATGGGCTTTGGTGCAACTGTAATGGGATTGATTCCTTGATTTCCCCTTTTCTGTCTCATTGTTAATGTGTAGAAATACAAATGATTTCCGTGCTTGACTGTACGTCCTACCACATTGTTGCTTTATGAGTTCTAGCAATTTCGGTGTGGAGTCTTATGGGTTTTCTACATAAAATGTCATGTCATCTGCAAAGAGTGAGAGTCTGATGACTTTTTGGCCAATTTGAATGCCTTTTCTTTCTTTTTGTTGTCTGATTGTTGAAGCTAGGACTTCTATTACTATATTGAGCAACAGTGCTGAGTGTTGACACCTCTGTAGTCTTCCTGACCTTAGACGAAAAGCTGTTTTTCCCCATTGAGAATGATATTTGCTGTGGATTTTTTGCACATTACTTTGATGATACTGAGTTATGTTATCTCTATCCCAACAGATTTCTTTTCTCTTATCTTCAACAGATTAAAACTGTTGGAGAGTTTTAATCAAGAAAGGTTGCTGTATTTTGTCAAATGCTTTTCTGCATCAGTTGAGAGGATCATATAGTTCTTGTCCTTTCTTTTATTTATGTAGTGTATCATGGTGAATGTTTCACAAATATAGAACCACCCTTACATCCCGGGAATAAATCCTACCTGGTCATGGTAAATAATATTTTATGCACTGTTCCATCCTATTGGCTAGTATCTTGCTGAGAATTTTGGCATCCAGGTTCATCAGGGATATTGGTCTGTAACTTTTTCTGGTGTGATCTTTGTATTGGTTTGGGATAAAGGCAATGCTGGCCTCACAGAGTGAGTTTGTAAGTTTTTCTTCCATATATATTTTTTGAAACAGCTACAGAAGAATAGGTATTAATTCTTCTTTAGATGTTTGGTAAAATTCCCCTGGAAACAATAAACTCCCCTTGGGAGATTATTGGTTACTGCTTCAATTTCTTGTTGGTTATGGATATAGTCAGGTTTCCTATTTCTTCCTCTTTCCATTTTAGTAGTTTAAATGTTTCTAGGAATGTATCCATTTCTTCCAGATTACCTAATTTGTGGCATAGAGATACTCATAATATTTTCTTAAATTTGTATTTCCTTAGTGTTGTTCAAAATCTCTCCTCTTTCATTCATGATTCTATTTATTTAAATCCTACTTTTCCCTTTTTGGTAAGTCTGGCTAGGGGTACATTGATCTTCTCAATTATTTCAGAGAGCCACCTTCTAGATTCCCTGATCAGATCTACTGGTTTTTAGTTTCCATTTCTTTGATTTATGCTCTAATCTTTATTTTTTCTCATCTGCTGCTTCTTTTAGGCTTTACTTGCTATTATTTCTCCAGCTCCATTAGGTGTCATGGTAGCTTGCATATTTGTGAGCTTTCTGGTTTCTCGCAATAGTCTTGTATTGCTATGTACATCCCTCTTAGGACCACCTTTGCTGCATTGCAAAGGTTTTGACCAGTTGTGTTTTCATTTTCATTTGTTCCCATGAATTTTTTAAATAATTATCTAATTTCCTGGTTGACTCATTCATTCTTTCATAGGATGCTCTTTAACCTCCATGTATTTGAGTTCCTTCCAAATTTCCTCCAGTGATTGAATTCAAGATTCAAAGCCTTGTGGTCTGAAAATATGCAGGGAATAATTCCAGTCCTTAGGTCCTGGTTGAGACCTGATTTGTGACCCAGAATGTGATCTATTCTGGAGAAAGTTCCATATTCCCTTAAGAAGAATGTGTATTCTCTTGCCTTAGGATGGAACTCTCTGTATATAACTGTGATGTCCATCTGGTCCGGTATATCATTGAAATCCCTTGTATCCTTGTTGATCTTTTGTCTAGATGATCTGTTCACTGCTGTGAGTGGGGAGTTAAAGTCCCCTATTATTGTTATATTATTAACAATGTGTATCTTTAAGTTGGTTATTAGTTGGTTTATATAATTGGCTTTTCCCATGTTTGGAGAATAAATATTTATGATTCTTTGAACTTCTTGTTGGATAGAACCTTTAAGGATGATATAGTGTCCCTCTTGCTATACACAGTCTTTCTTTTAAAATCAAATTTGTATGATAGGAGGATTGTTACTCCAGATTTCTGTGATGTCCATTAGCATGATAAATATTTCTCCACCCCCTTACTTTCAATCTGGAATTGTCTTTGGTTCCAGATGGGTCTCTTGTAGACATATGGATGTAGCATATGGATGTGTCTTGTTTTTTATCCAATCTGATACCCAGTGTCTTTTGATTGGTGCATTTAGCCCATTTACATTTGGAGTAACTGTTGAAAGATCTGAATTTAGTATCATCGTATTACCTATAAAGTCACTGTTCCCGCATATTGTCTCTGTTCCTTTCTGGTCTATGTTACTTTGGGGTTCTCTCTCTCATCACTTACAGGATCCCCTTTGATATTTCTTGCAGGGCTGGCTTCATGATGACAATTTCTTTTAGTTTCTGTTTGCCCTGGAAGCTCCTTCTCTTTCCCTCCATTCTGAATGACAGCCTTGCTACATAGGGTATTCTTGGCTGCATGTTTTTCTCATTTAGTACCCTAAATATATCATGCCAGACTTTTCTGGCCTTCCAGGTCTCTGTGGATAGGTCTTATCCCAGCCTAATGTTTCTAGCCTCATAGGTTACAGACCTCTAATCTTGAGCCACTTTCAAGATTTTTGCTTTATCTCTGAATTTTGCAAGCTTCGCTATTATATATTAGGGTATGAATCTATTTTTATCGACTTCCAGGGGAGTGCTCTGTGCCTCCTGGACTTGAATGCCTGTTTCCTTCCCCAGATTTGGAGACTTCTCAGTTATGATTTGCTCGAATACACCTTCTGTCCCTCTCTCCCTCTTTTTTCTTCCTCTGGAACCCCAAATATTGTAATATTTTTTCACTTTATGGTATCACTGATTTTTCAAGGCCTCCCCTCATGACTCATTAGTTGTTCTTCCCTCTTTCCACAGCTTTCTTACTTTCCATCATTTTGTCCTCTATGTAACTGACTCTCTTCTGCTCCATTTACCCTAGTTGTTGGAGTGCCCATTTTAGACTCTATATCAGTTAAAACATTTTTATTTTCAGCCTGATTAGTTTTTAGCTATTTTATTTCTACACTAGGGTATTCTCTAGCATCTTTTATGCTTTTTTCAAGCCCAGCTACTATCCTTATGATTACTATTCTAAAGTCTACATTTGACATTTGACTTACATCCATATTGAATATATCTATGCCAGAGAGTACTACTTCTGTTTCTTTCTCTTGTTGTGAAATTCTTGTTTGAGGCATTTGTCTGGAGAAGAACAGATGAACAAGGAAATAAAATAAAAAATATCAACTATGGCACAAGCAAAATATACACTAGACAAATGCAACGAGATCAGAAACCAAAAAAGTTAAAAAGGGGGTGGGAGAGGAACAGAGAATATGATCTAACAGAAACTAGATCCCAGAATTGAAAGGGAAAAAAAAACATATATATATATATACAGAGATAAAACTGAATACAGTGAAGGGGAATCAAAAATGAAAATGTATCTATAAAATATAAATGTAAAATGAAAATTTTAAAAAGATGTAAAAATCAAGAGTTGATAAAATAAGATGCTAGTTGAAGAGAAAAAATAATTTAAATTAAAGACTCAATAGTCACGAGGATAAAAACTCAAATTCCGTATATTACTTTCCCCTAGCACAGGTGTTTTTCAGTTCTGTGTGATCCATAAACTTAGTATTAGCCGATGTTCCTACCGGTCTTCTGGGGGAGGGGTCTGCTGGGCTGATTCTCAGGTGTGTTGCCCTGTGGAGTTGCACCGCCCCATGCCAGTGGGCCAGCCTCAGTGTAAGCTGCTTCAGCTGCTCTATGAGGCTTTTGTTCCCTGAAGCCCTCCTGCACCTCAGTAGAGGATGAGGCTGAAAACGGCAATGGCCCAGTCTCCAGTCCCGGAGATGAAAGATTTCAGCCCCCACTCTTCAGTGCACCCTCAGGGAAAAGGAGTCAGTCACTTTTGTGTGCACCAAACTCTGCAGATTCAAGCAGTGTGCACATTCCTGCTCATTCCGGGGATGGAGGGAGTCTTGTAGCAGTTCTCGAGGCTGCTTTTTGGGCCTCTATTCAGAGAAAACGTGCCTGACCATTCCACAGTTCATGGTTTATGGTAACCTGTACTGAAAGGCCATTCCCAGGCTTGCTGCTTGCATCTGGCTTCCCAATGCAATACTTGGGACGTCTGCCACACTGAGGCTCTGCTGGTCTTCCTGTGACCCTGGGGATCCTGAGACTACACTGTGCCACCTAGGATTCAGCCCTGCTTTGTCCCCAGAGGCCTTCTCAGGCAGGGACATCCCTCACCCGAGCAGACTTATAAAAGTTCCAATTTTGCAGTCTGCTGTTTCACTTTTTGGTAACAGGCTTACAGAAGCTCCATCCCCCCCATGGCTTATCATCTCATATATCCCCTCTGATTGACCTCTACACATCTCCTACCTTGCAGAAAGTGGTCACTCTTCATAGAATTGCAATAATTCTTTTTTTTTTTTTTTAATCTCCAGCTGAGTCCACAGGTGTTCAGGATGATTTGATAACTATCTAGCTGAACTCCAGAGACTAGATGAAACAAGGGTCCCCTACTCTTCCACCATCTTCCATCCTCTCTGACAGACTCTATTCTTAATCCATTTTCCACATCATATAGGAAGTAGGAACTGAACCAAGCTCCACTGACCAGAGCAGGACAGTTAAGCCCCATGTCCCAGGTGGCCGAGTAGGGCCTAGGGAGATAAACAGAGGAAGTGAGAACTTCCATGGTGGCCTGAACCCCCAGCCTGTGAAGCTCAATGAGCACACAGTCCCCTGAGGTGGGGGGGGTGCTCCCCAAGATTCAGCTGCAGCTGCAGCAGGTCCATGTGGGAACCAGGCATCTGTATGTGGAAGAGCTCCCGGCCCCACTGGTAGTGTTGGTCCTCCAGACACATCTGAGCACTTTCAGCCCTGCTCCCCAGCCCCTCCCAGCACAGGTGAGAGGCCCACTGACAGGCATAGTGTGAGGCACAGCTTTTCTGTCCTCATTCCCACCCAGGGTCCATATGCTTGGGTTCTGACCCCACCTGTGTTCACATTTCTCTCTTCCTCAGGGCTGTGTCACTCATTCCTAACTCAGGTTTCCTGTCTTCCCCAGCCCTCTCTCTCCTCTCTTATAGGCTCTATGCCTCCCTTGACCTGAGGCTGACTACCTCTGTGTCAGTGTCCATGATCCAGCCCAGGATCCCTGCTCTGGGGATGAGCTCAGGTGTGAACCTGCCTCTTGGCAGCAGCAGAAGCCAAGCCTGTACATGTACAGATATGAGTGACCATCCAAGGCCAATCCTGAGGATGCAACACAGGGACAGGCCCCACCAAGGAAGACCAGACTGAGGGCCAAGACTAGGCTGATCATTTTTGTCACACTGATTGTGGCAGTAGAAGTACCTGGCAGTGACTCAAGTGACACAGAAGGATGGGGGATGGGACACAAACTGTCCTCCATGGCCTGGCTCTCACTTTCACCTGCCCACTGAGCAGCTGTTGGTCAGGCCTGATCAGGACTGATCAAGACTCCTGATCAGGAGTCTTCTGCAGTCCTGGCCTGGCCCCAGAAGAGTGGGAGATTCTAGTAGGTTCTCTGTCCTCAGATCTGTGTTTGCCCTACTGACTGTGGAGACTGCAGTCATGTTTCACTGTAGATAATACAGATTCAGAATGTCATTGCATATCATGTGGGCCCCAGATTTAGTCATGTGTCACTCAGGAGGGAGACAGCTGTCTGAGACAGCACGATCCCATGGGAATTCCTCTTCTCCTTGGGTACGGGCACCCTGAGTGGGACCCAGGATCTCTGTGTCTCTTCTGGTTCCCAGGTAAGTGTCCCCACATCCTGAAGGGCTGCCTGAGGGCTCCTGAAGAGGGGACCAATCCCTTGCTCCCCCAGGCCCATCCTTCCCCAGGTATTAGAGAAACTGTGGAGTAAGTGCAGACAAAACCAATCACACCTGGGGACTTTCTCTAGGAACCACTGTCTTCCCACTAGCCCTAGTCACCTGCACCAGGCAGGTCTGACCATTAGCTCTGGTCTGATGCACATGGACTCACTCCCACCCCCGTGTGACCTTGTGTGGTGGCCTCAGTTGCATTAGGGCCTCACCAGTAGCTCTGAGGGGAAGGAACTTTTCCAACACATGAATGGATTTTTTACATAAATGGAATTTCTCTTCCCGATTCTTTGACTGGTCATTTTAAAAATTGATTTATAGAGCAATTGTCTGAGGTCTAAATGAGAGATAATGAATTCATTAAGAAGGAAGAGCAGAAGTTCCCTGTATTTCCATCCTGGCTTGTGTCAGAAGGATACCTTCCTAGGAGGGAGAGATAGGTCAGAAAATCATTTTTCCCCCACAAATGTACAATGAGTATAATTAGAATCTTTCATCTAAAAGTTGCTTCTTGACCTGATGAAGCAGAATGACAATCTTTGCTGAGAATCCCTGTGACTAAAATAATATTTCCAGGGATTTTTCAGGTTAAATGGTCATGAAAAGGTCGTGCTAGAGACTTAAGATCTGGAGATTCCCATGAAGATTTTCTCATCGCCATGGCAGTGAATGGGCCTGCACCTCCCTGGGCAGAGGGTCACTGTGGCCAAGTGCAGCAGCAACCCCCAAAGGCAGCTGGCAGAACTGAGACCAAAGAGCTGTCTCCTTCAGGACCTGGACCATTCTGGCTGAGGTTGTCCCACATCACCTTTTAGCTTGGGCAACCTTCCTCACCTGCTGCAGGGGAAGGCTGTTGCCTTGCACCTGCCAACTTCTGCTCTTCTCTCTCCCTCTCCGGGGACCTGGGACCTGCATTACTTTCCTGGCCTCACTTCCCTGTCAGGTGCAACCCTCCCTCATGTTCCTGCTCAGTTCAGCCAATCAGTGGAGTGTTAGGGAAAGCAGTGACAGGTCATCCACGTCGAACAAGACAGGGAGACAGGACAAGAGGAAAATGTAGAACCCACATCTACCGATGGCTCCAGGAGTACTAAGGAGATCAAAGGTACACTGAAGCAAATATCTGTGTCTACCCTGTCCCCACCCCAGCAGCTTCCTCCTGGAGGCCACTCTCTGTGTCCAGCAGGAGCCAAGAAAACCTGACTTATTACCTGAGAATTGCCTTTTACCACAACTAATGACATCTCTCTGTGCACAGAATGATTATCTCAGGAGAAAACTCCATACTGGCACTGAACTGGGTTGGAATTCCAGGTCCCTCAGATTTGTCCTGTTCTTTCAGATACTGTATACTCCACGCCCCACCTAAGGACATGACTAGGCTTTACACAGTTCTCCTCCTGACCTGAGAAGTGCCAGAGTTCCCTGTTCAATAGGAACTATGATGATCAAACAGAATGCCCAGGATAGAATGTATGCCAGATACAGCAAAATTGTCTACAATTGCCAAACTGTGGAAGGAGACAAGATTCCCATCAACAGATGAATGGATAAAGGAAATGTGGTTCATATATACAATGGAATACTACTCAGACATTAGAAAGGATGAATACCTACCATTTGCATTGACAGGGATGAAACCGGAGGGGATTTTGCTAAGTGAAATAAGCCAAGCAGAGAAAGACCATTATCAAATGGATTCACTCACATGTGGAGCATAAGGAATAGCACAGAAGACCATAGGACAAGGGAGGGAAAACTGAATGGGGAGAAGTCAGAGGAGGAGACAAACTACAAGAGACTCTTGACTCCAAGAAACAAACTGAGGTTTAAAGAGGGGAGGGGGTGAGGGGATGAGGTATCCAGGATATTGGTATTAAGGAGGGTACATTTTGTGATGAGAACAACCTGAGGGTTTCGAAGGGGTGGGGGTGGGAGGTTGGGGGAACCTGGTGGTGGGTACTAGGGAGGGCACGGATTGCATGGAGCACTGGGTGTGGTGAAAAAACAATGAATACTGTTATGCTGAAAAGAAATAAAACATTAAAAAAAACAACTAATGAATTGTTGAACATTACATCAAAAAATAATGATGTACTATATGTTGGCTAACTGAACATTTTTCAAAAAATAATGTGTGCTCAGGGAACACACACAACCTGACCATGAGTGGGGCCCAGGTAGAGGACAAGGCTGACTATTACTGGCAGTAATAGTCAGCACAGTCAAGTGTGCTTATGCTCTCAGTGACCCAGGCAAATGGGGAAGTGAGACAAAAACCCCTTCGCCATCTGTGTCACACTCTCCTCCAGCCCCAGGAGGCCTGTGTAAAGAGTAGGGAGAAGATGAGTCCCTGGTCCCCACACACGTGATCCCCAGGTTTCCCTCTCCCTTCAGCCCTCCAGGTAGGCTCCGTACAGGGAGGTTCATGAGGGCATTGAGACCTGACAGGATTAGGCTGTCCAGCTTGTCCGTTGGGGTATGAATCAGGGACAGAGGGCCTGGGTAGACGGAAAGACAGAGAATCTCTTTTCTATATTGTGGTCGCTGGGCTACATTTTCACCCATCTGACCAGGTTATGAACCCAGAAATTCTCAGATCAGCTGAGCTCCTGAAAACTTGCTCCATGGCAGCTGGGATTCTGAGTGGAGCAGACAAGTGCAGCAGACACTATGGGGTCACCTATATCCCCTCTTCTGAGATCACTCACCAACCTTCCCTGTGGGAGGGCCTCAAGGCTCACAAGGGAAGTGTTATTCTTCAAAAATCTACTTTCTCAGTTTTCTGCCCCTTTTCAAAGATGTTCAGTCGAATGATGCCCACAGCCCAAGATCCCACAGGCATGCCCAGGTTCAGATGTCCTAAAAGGTCACAGCTTGAGAGCTCCCCGCAGGAGGGGGACTTCACCTGATGGCTCACTGTGGTCCCTTCACCTTCTGCTTCTTCCAGAAGGAAACCCCCTCCCCAACCAACTTCTTCCAGATTTCCTGCACATGCACATCTCCATCTCAGAGTCTGCTTCCAGGAACCCAATCCAGGAAGGCAGGCATCCCTGAAAGGGATCTGAAGAGGCCACTGTGTTCCCACAAAGCTGGGTTTCTCAACCAATCACCAATCTGCTTGTCCAATCCCTAGAGATCAGATTGTTCCTTCTATTTTTATACAATGAAAGAAGATCCAGACACACTAGGTGTTCTGTGCTCTGAAAGATAGTTGGAGATTCACATCCATCTTGATGGTCAATGGGGGACAATGGGGTAGTTCCTGCTGCTGACACAGTGGTCATAAGAAACACAACCATGGGGGTGAGACACACACAGGTCATTCCTCACTTCTACACCCAAATCTGTACAGGAATCTCTCTAAACACCCAACCTACCCAGAAATACAGACAGACAACAATTAATGTGACAATTAATAAGATACCACAGTCCCCCCCATCCACATGAAATCTAACAAGATCCCAACTAACCTAAATCACCAAGTAAAGAAAATATTGGCAGCCATGCTTCCACCTAACATTATAAAGCTATCCCGTGAACAATTACAAACATGTTCAAGCTTTCCCCACAAGAGGATATAAAATATATCTTTGCTTGCTAGTGATCTTTATTTTTGTCCCAACTGATCTGATATCCTAAAACTTCAATATTGAGATATAAAGATAACTACTGTTAACAACTCTGATGTTAGATGATAATGGGATGAAACAAAACAGAAACATATGATGAATACATATCCAAACATATTTATGTCAACATAAAGGAGACACACTTGCTACTTTTATCTGGCTCATTTCTACCACCACCATGTGTGGTCAGTGTGGTGTCTATAATTATCTTCTTCACTGCACACTTCATAATCCCATTCTCTCAGCAAATAACTGAGCTAGTTTTGATCTGCACCAGTTTGGACAACAAAATCCTCATTCCAGATTGTGGGTCCATTATCTGACATGCTGCATTTGATTGTGGTGAATTGATGACTGTAATCACAGTCCCGGGGTATGCTAGGGTATCTCCTGAATCTGTATATTCTTGCTTACTACAATTGTCTTATAGGCACACAATTGCCCCATGACAGTCATCATGAAACACCCCCAGGCAGTGCCTCTTACTTTGAATTTCTGCCGGGAGGAGTTAGAAGGATCCATGACACGCTCTCCACAACCAGAGCAGGGCAGTCATACCCCCTCCGACCTGCCCTGGTCAGGCTCTGCTCAAAAGAGCCCAGGGTCTAAATCCAGCACACCTGAGCTCTACTCCTGGACTTGCTCGGGAGTATTGGGGTATTTCTACTGATGTGAGAAACACTCTTTAACAAATGAAATGATATAAAATATTAAAGAGTTTAATTTATTAGGCAAACGCAGTGGGGTCTCAGTGAGAAACCTTGGTGTTGGAGTCTCCAGTCTGCCTCTGTGGGCCCATAAGGAAACGTGTTCAGCTACATTGTACCCAAGTCTGAATTAGGAGATTCCCAATTGCACCAAATCACAGAGTAGTTTAACATCCTCCCACACCAATCTCCACAGGATGTGAGTTGTAATAAAACTAATACCAGCAAGGATAGCAATAAGAAGAGCAAAGTAGGGCGCCTGGGTGGCTCAGTGCATTAAGCGTCTGCCTTCGGCTCAGGTCATGATCCCAGGGTCCTGGGATCGAGCCCCACATCTGGCTCTCTGCTCAGCAGGGAGCCTGCTTCCTTCTCTCTCTGCCTGCCTCTCTGCCTACTTGTGATCTCTGTCTGTCAAATAAATAAATAAATAATCTTTAAAAAAAAAAAAAGAGCAAAGTAGAGGTTTGCCTGCTCAACTGAACTTAGACGAGAAGCATCACCCGTTGCTCTCCTGACCCAACTACACAGATAGGGATGCAGGAAGCATCAGTCCTGATTCCTAAATAGACTGGAACTTGGTGGATGTGGGACATCACACAGATTTGTCTGGACACTGACACTTTTCAAATGAACTACACTGTACCATGCATTCTCCTTTCTGAAACAAGACAGCAGGCTATCCAGGGCATTTCACCGCTGGGACACAGGAATCACACCTGTCCTGCCTCCTGCACCTTGATTCTGACTTTTGGTGCTGGTCAGTGCCAGAGCGGGGATGGGGTGGGGGGGCAGAGGGTGGCAGCTGCCTGTGGGAGCCTGGAAACCATGGTCTACACCCTTTCTCAGGTGACAGGAGCTCTGGGGTGACCTGCAGGAGGGAAGCAACTCTATTGAGTCTTCTTCCACCAGCAGGGAGCAGCAGAGCTGCAGCAGGAGCAACAGGACAGAGGCTGGGGCTGCCCAGGGGGAGCCTCACAGGAACACCAGGCCTGGGGGTCAGCAGGGTGTCTAAGTTTCAGTCCTCAGAGACTATTGGGAGGATCCGTCCTATCTCCTCAGGCCGCAAGGACTATGATCTGAAGGCAAGAGACACAGTATCACCTAGGACACTAACAGGAGTTCTGACACGGTGAGCACCTCACCTGGAAAATGCAGGTCCCCTCTCTGTTCATCAGTGTCTGTCTGACTTCTTTCTGCTGGGCACATCCAGAGACACCCCAATGACTCACACTCTGCTCTCCTTCCCAACCTCCACCCCAACTCAGACCTGGGGCTGCAGCTTTTTCTTCAAGAGCACCTCAGGTGGGGCAGAAGGCAGAGCACTCAGGGACCTTGGTCCCTGGAAGGATCATCCACAGCCTCCTTGTGAGACTATCTCCTGAGTGACGTGATTCTCATGGCTACAGGGACCATGGCTCAGGCCCTGGACATCACACCATATAGGAACATGTGATCATGTGGATCCTCACAAGACCACAATCGTTGACATTTATTTCTCATCATTTCTAACTCTTTTCACATGTTCCCATGGAACACTGATGAAAAAATTGTAAGGAGAGGAGGAAGCAAGATGGCAGAGAAGTAGGAGACTAAAATATCATTAGGTCCTAGGAGTTCAGCTAGAAAGTCATCAAAAAATTCCAAACACCTACAAACTTGACAGGAGATAGAAGAGAAGAGTAACAATTCTAGGAACAGAAAATCGATCATTTTCTGGAAGGTAGGACGTGTGAAGAAGTGAATCCGAAGTGACAGGAAGATAGACTGCAGGGGGAGGGTATGGCTCCCAGCATGCAGTGGAGCAGTGGAGAACAAAATCAGAACTTTTAGAAGTTTGCTTCACTGAGGGACATCACTCCAGAGGCTAAGCAGGGGGTGGAGCCCTCGTAGGTACAGTGTGGTCTCAGGACCTGCAGGTTCACAAAAAGACCGATGGTGTCTGAGTGTGACAAAACTGCCAGGTATCAGAGCAGGGAAGTCAGCTACAGAGATGGAGCTGAGGAATTAGTTCTCAGCTCGGAGTTACCTTAAACTGTGATCCAAGGCACACTCAGACCGCTGCTCTTTGAGCAGGGATCCCACAAGTGGCAGATCCAGAGAGCCCCACTTCTTCTCCTCCAGGAGGAGTGATGTGCGAGCACGTGGCAGGAATCTGCTGGGTCTGGAGACTCCGAATGGGGTCAAGCACCGGAGATAGGAATGCTTCGTCACAGGCTGGGTGAGCATGGAGTTCAGCCAGAGACCAGGGAGATGGGAGGGATTAATTGCTTTTCTCCGAGGGCACACTGAGGAGTGGGGCCCAAGCTCTCAGCTCCTCCAGGCTGGAGATTGGGAGGCTGCCATTTTCATTCCCATCCTCCAAAGATCTACAGAAAGCATTCAGGGAACAAAGGCTACCAAGAGCGAACCTGAGAAGACTACTTAGTCTGGCCCCTGGAAAGGGTGGTGCAATTCTGCCTCCGGCAAGGACATTTGAGAATCATGGCTTACAGGCCCCTCCCCCAGAAGATCAGCAAGAACATCCAGCCAAAACCAAGTTCACCAAACAACAAGAACTGGGGAACTCCAGAGCTAGGGGAAAGCAACACATAGAATTCATGGCTTTTTTCCCATGATCCTTTAGTCCTGCAAAGTTAAATTTTTTTAATTTCATTTTTTCTTATTCTATTTTCTTAAATTTTCCTCTTTTCAGTTTTAACATTTTTAACTATTTTATCTTATCGACACCTCTTTTTAAAAACCTTTTTAAATTATCATTCTTATACTCATATTTTAACCCCTCATTGTATTTAATCTTATTTTTGTATACATATAGGGTTTTTTTCTTTAAAATTTTGACATATAATTTCTTCTAATAGATCAAAATATACCCTAAATTTCGAGCATGGCTTTGTTCTAGTCTCCAGCCTAATCACATTCCCTCCTCTTTTTTTTTTTTTTCTTTTTCCAACTAAATTATCATCTCAATTCCTCTTTTAGAATCTTTTTAATTTTCATCTTTCCAGTCATATTCCATCCCTTAATCCTGTTTACCCTTATTTCTGTGTGTGTGTGTGTGTGTGTGTGTGTGTATACATATGTATATATATTTTCTTTCTTTAATATTTTGGGAGGTAGTTTCTTCTAAGAAACCAGAATACACAAAATCAAGTCGGTGGTTCTTTTCAATTAACAGTCTAATATATATATATATACTTCTATTTATTATTTTTCCCCCTCATTCTCTCCCCCACCCCATGGTTTTGTGTCTCTTCTGATTTGGTTAGCATATATTATTCAGGGATCTTTGCTGCCCTTTTAGTATTTTATTCTCTCATTCATATATTCTTATTTGGATAAAATTACAAGGAGGAAAAACTCACTACAAAAAAAAGAACAAGAGGCAGTACCAATGGCTAAGGACCTAATCAATACAGACACTGGTAATATGTCAGAACTAGACTTCAGAATGACAATTATCAAGGTGCTAGCTGGGCTCAAAAAAGGCATGGAAGATATTAGAGAATCTCTTTATGGAGAAATAAAATCCCTTTCTGGAGAAATAAAAGAAGTAAAATCTAACAAATTGAAATCAAAAAAGCTATGAATGAGGCACAATCAAAACTGGAGGCTCTTACTTTAAGGATAAATGAGGCAGAAGAGAGACTTAGTGATATAGAAGACCAAATGATGGAGAAGAAAGAAGCTAAGCAAAAGAGAGACAAACAACTACTGGACCATGAGGGGAGAATTCAAGAGATAAGTGATACCATAAGATGAAACAATATTAGAATAATTGGGATCCCAGAAGAAGAAGGGTGGGCAGAAGGCATTTTGGAGCAAATTACAGTAAAGAATTTCCCTAATATGGCAAAGGTAACAAGCATCAAAATCCAGGAGGCACAGAGAACCCCCTCAAATCAATAAAAATAGGTCCATACCACGTCACCTAAATAGTAAAACTTACAAGTCTTAGTGACAAAGAGAAAATCTTGAAAGCAGCATGGGACAAGAGGTCTTTAACATACAATGGTAAAAATATTAGATTGTCAGCAGGCTTATCCACAGAGAGCTGGCAGGCCAGAAAGAACTGGCATGATATATTCAGAGCACTAAATGAGAAAAATATGAAGCCAAGAACACTATATCCAGCTAAGCTGTCATTGAAAATAGATGGAGAGATTAAAAAAAAAAAAAAAAAAAAAAAAAAAACTTCCAGGACAAGCAAAAATCAAAAGAATTTGCAAACACCAAACCAGCCCTAGAGGAAATATTGAAAGGGGTCCTCTAAGTGAAGAGAGAGCCTGAAAGTAATAGACCAGAAAGGAAGAGAGACAATATACAGTAACAGTCACCTTAGGGGCAATACAATGGCACTAAATTCATATATTTCAATAACTACCTAGAATGTAAATGGGTTAAATTCCCCAATCAAAAGACACATGGTATTGAATGGATGAAAGAAAAGAAAAAAAAAAAAAAAAACAAAACACAAGACCCATCAATATGCTGTCTACAGGAAACTCATTTTAGACCCAAAGACACCTCCAGATTTAAAGGGAGAGGGTGGAAAACAATTTACCATGCTAATATACATCAAAAGAAAGCTGGGGTGGCAATCCTTATATCAGATAAATTAGATTTTAAGACAAAGACTATAATAAGACATGAGGAAGGACACTATATCATACTCAAAGGGTCTGTTCAACAAGAAGATCTAACAATTTTAAATATCTATGCCCGAACATGGGAGAAGCCAGTTACATAAACCAATGAATAACAAAATCAAAGAAACACATTGACAATAATACAATAATAGTAGGGAAATTTAACACCCCCTCTCTGAAATGGACAGATCATCCAAACAAAAGATCAACAAGGAAATAAAGGCCTTAAATGACACACTGGACCAGATGGACATCACAGATATATTCAGAACATTCCATCCCAAAGCAAGAGAATACACATTCTCCGCTAGTGCACATGGAACATTCTCCAGAATAGATCATCACATCCTGGGTCATAAATCAGGTCTCGACCATTATCGAAAGATTGGGATCATTCCCTGCCTATTTTCAGACCACATTGCTCTGAAGCGAGAACTCAATCACAAGAGGAAATCTGGAAAGAACTCAAATACATGGAGGTTAAAGAGCATCCTTCTAAAGAATGAATGGGTCAACCAGGAAATTAAAGAAGAATTGCAAAAATTCATGAAAACAAATGAAAATGAAAATACAATGGTTCCAAATCTTTGGGATGCAGTAAAGGCCATCCTGAGAGGAAAGTATATAGCAATACAAACCTTTCTCAAAAACAAGAAAGATCTCAAGTACACAACCTAACCCTACACCTAAAGGAGCTGGAGAAAGAACAGCAAAGAAAGCCTAAACCCAGCAGGAGAAGAGAAATCATAAAGATCAGAGAAGAAATCAATGAAATAGAAACCAAAAGAACAGGGGGCGCCTGGGTGGCTCAGTGGGTTAAAGCCTCTGCCTTTGGGTCAGGTCATGATCCCAGGGTCCTGGGATTGAGCCCCACATCGGGCTCTCTGTTCAGCGGGGAGCCTGCTTCCTCCTCTCTCTCTGCCTACTTGTGATTTCCGTCTGTCAAATAAGTAAAAAATATTTTTAAAAAATGTTTCAGAAAGGATAGGTCGTAGGGAGCCTCTCATATTTAAAAAAAAGAAAGAAAGAAAGAAACCAAAAGAACAGTAGAACAAACCAACAAAACTAGGAGCTGGTTCTTTGAAAGAATTAATAAGAGTAATAAACCCCTGGCCAGACTTACCAAAATGAAAAGAGAAATGACCCAAATAATAAAATCATGAATGAAAGAGGAGAGATCACAACCAACACCAAAGAAATGCAAACAACTATAAGAACATATTATGAGCAACCATACACCAGCAAATTTGACAATCTAGAAGAAATGGATGCATTTCTACAGACATAAACTACCAAAACTGAAGCAGGAAGAAATAGAAAACCTGAACAGACCCATAACCAGTAAGGAGATTGAAGCAGTCATCAAAAATCTCCCAACAAACAAGAGCCCAGGGCCAGACAGCTTCCCAAAGGAGTTCTACCAAACATTTAAAGAAGAATTAATATCCATTCTCCTGAAACTCTTCCAAGAAATAGAAAAGGAAGGAAAACTTCCAAACTCATTTTATGAGGCCAACATTACCTTGATCCCCAAACCAGACAAAGACTCCATAAAGAAGGAGAATTATAGACCAATGTCTTTGATGAACATGGATACAAAAATTCTCACCAAAATAGTAGCCAATAGGATCCAACATTTTACATTAAAAATATTATTCACCACGACCAAGTGGGATTTATTCCAGGGCTTCAAGGTTGGTTCGACATCTGCAAATCAATGTGATACAATACATTAATAAAAGAAAGAACAAGAACAATATGATACTCTCAATAGATGCTGAAAAAGCATTTGACAAAGCACAGCATCCCTTCTGGATCAAAACTTTGCAACATTAGGGATAGAGGGTACATATCTCAATATCATCAAAGCCATCTATGAAAAACCCACTGCAAATATCATTCTCAATGGAGAAAAACTGAGAGCTTTTCTGCTAAGGTCAGGAACATGGCAGGGATGTCCATTATTACCACTGCTATTCAACATAGTACTAGAAGTCCTAGCCTCAGCAATCAGACAACAAAGAAATTAAAGGCATCCAAATTGGCAAAGGAGAATTCAAACTATCACTCTTTGCAGATGGTATGATAATATATGTTCAAAACCCAAAAGACGCCACTCCAAATCTGCTAGAACTTCTACAGGAATTCAGTAAAGTGTCAGGATATAAAATCAATGAACAGAAATCAGTTGCATTTCTTTACACTAACAACAAGACAGAATAAAGAGAAATTAAGGAGTCAATCCCATTTACAACTGCACCCAAAACCATAAGATACCTAGGAATAAACTTAACCAAAGAGGCAAAGAATCTATACTTAGAAAACTATAAAGTACTCATGAAAGAAATTGAGGAAGACACAAAGAAATGGAAAAATGTTCCATGCTCATGGATTGAAGAACAAATATTGTGAAAATGTCTATGCTACCTAAAGCAATATACACATTTAATGTAATCCCTATCAAAATATGATCAATTTTGTTCAAAGAAATGGAACTAATAAAACTAAAATTTATATGGAACCAGAGAAGACCCCGAATAGCCTAAGGAATGTTGAAGAAGAAAGCCAAAGTTGGTGGCATCACAATTCCAGGCTTTAAGCTCTATTACAGAGCTGTAATCATCAGACAGTATGGTATTGGCACAGAAACAGACACATAGATCAATGGAACAGAACAGAGAGCCCAGAAATAGACCCTCAACTCTATGGTCAACTAAGCTTTGACAAAGCAGGAAAAATGCCCAAAGGAAAAAGAAAGTCTCTTCAACAAATGGTGTTGTGAAAATTGGACAGCCACATGCAGAAATATGAAACTAGACCATTTCCTTACACCACACACAAAAATAGACTCCAAATGAATGAAAGACCTCAATGTACAGCAGGAATCCATCAAAATCCTTGAGGAAAGCACAGGTAGCAACTTCTTCAATCTCAGCCGCAACAACTTCTTCCTAGGAACATCGTCAAAGGCAAGGGAAGCAAGGGCAAAATGAACTATTGGGACGTCATCAAGATAAAAAACTTTTGCACAGCAAAGGAAACAGTTAACGAAACCAAAAGACAACTGACAGAATAGGAGAAGATATTCACAAATGGCATACCAGATAAAGGGCTAGAATCCAAAACCTATAAAGAACTTATCAAACTCAACACCCAAAGGACAAATAATCCAATCAAGAAATGGGCAGAGGACACGAACAGACATTTTTGCAAAGAAGACGTCCAGGTGGCCAACAGACACATGAAAAAGTGCTCCACATCACTCGGCATCAGGGAAATACAAATCAAAACCACAATGAGATATCACCTCATACCAGTCAGAATGGCTAAAATTAACAAGTCAGGAAATGACAGAAGTTGGTGAGGATGCAGAGAAAAGGGAACCCTCCTACACTATTGGTGGGAATGCAAGATGGTGCAGCCACTCTGGAAAACAGCATGGTATTTCCTCAAAAAGTTGAAAATAGAGCTACCCTATGACCCAGCAAACACTACTGGGTATTTATCCTAAAGGTACAAATGTAGTGATCTGAAAGGGCACGTGCACTGAATGTTTATAGCAACAATGTCCACAACAGCCAAACTATGGAAAGAACCTAGATGTCCATCAATAGAAAAATGGATAAAGATGTGATATGTAAATATATATACACACAATGGAATACTATGCAGCCATCAAAAGAAATGGAATCTTGCCATTTGCAATGACATGGATAGAACTACAGGGTGAGTGAAATAAGTCAATCAGAGAAAGACAATTATGATGTGATCTCTCTGGTATGAAGAATTTTAGAGGCAGGGCAATGGGCTGGGGGGTGGGTAGGGAAAGAAAAAAATGAAACAAGATGGGATCAGGAGAGGTCGTCAGAGGGCACTGGCACTGCTCACAGTGACACTGGCAGATGGGGAAGTGAGACACAAACCCCTTCCCTGTCTGTGTCAGACGCTCCTCCAGATGTAGGATGCCTGTGGACAAAGCAGGGAGTGGGTCTGAACTTGGTCCCTGGGTCTCAGGTCCCCAGACCTCCCTCCACACCAGTGCACCAGACAGGCTCTTCAGGGAATGGATCGGGGGTTGGAAGACACACAGTAATTTTAGCTATGTTTCATTTGTGACTATGGGTGAAGGAGTGACTGAACATGTGAGAAGACACGGAAGATACTTTTTAAAGACCAAATGTTTTAAAACATCCCTAATTGTCAATTTCATTATCTGAAACACACTGTGATATTGTCAGCAGATTTGATGCTGAAAGAGAAAGAAGAGATTAGTGAACTTGATTTCATGGCAGTGAAAACTCTTCAAGTGAAAAAGAAAAAGAAAAAAAATGAAAAATAAATGAATAAAGATCAGGATACTTAGGACAACTTCATGCAGCCTCAAGTGCATAATCAGAGTAACTGAAGGAGAGAAAGCCGGGCACAGGTGGTTAATAGGAAAACATTTGAAGAAAAAAACCCAAAATATTCCAAATTTAGTGAAACCTATTAGCCAGTATATCCAATAGTTCAACAAACATCTGATGAGGGAACGCAAGAGACAGCACCACACACATCAGAATGAAATTGCTACAGACCGGTGATGCAAATGCTCTCACAGCCAGAGAGGAGAGACCAGGTGCTACAGAGGAACCAGCAATATGCTGGGAGCACCTTTCTCATCACAAGCCGTGTGAGCAAGATTACAGGGGAGCAATGGTTTCAAAGTATGTGTCAACTTCGATGATCACCCAGGGTAAAGGTCATTGAAAGGTGAAAACAAAATAAACCTTTCTCAGCCTGCATCTCACAGAACTGATCACCCACAGGCTCTCAGCACAAGTGACAGTAAAGGACACCCCTTGGACAGAAGGAAAGGGTGACAGATGAAAATGTGAATCTATGCAAAGTTATAGTAAGTATCAGATATTGATATTGATAAAAAAGATATTGATAAATACAGTAAGATTTTATAGGATCATGTCAATCAAAGATAGTCAACTGCTCAAGCAGAAACAAGAACAATATGTTGTGATTTATAATGGGTGGAAAAATACAATATATGACAATGTCAGCAAAATTGGGGGAAAGAATATCATGTTACTATGTCTTATAGCATGGGAATTATAGGATGACACAAGGAGGTACGTGGTAAGTTAAATATGACATTAAAACAAAATCATTTGAACTACGAAGATAAGAGCTAGTAAGGTGAACTAGTTGCGATTTTCCAGAAACTACAAATCCAATAAGACGTGTATCTCATCTATACCTAGATGTGTATTCATATATTACACACACAAACACATAGACGGGAGACAGAGACAGACAGAGAGAAAGTTAATGAAGAAATTGTTCCTGGAGTCCTGGGGCAGCAGATCTGGAAGATGCAGGGAGACCAGAAGACTGGAGATACAAGCAGGAATGATGTTGAAATGTGTAGTAAAAATTTAGTTATTAACACGTGAAATGATGTGTTAACAGGAGACAAAAAGAAATTTAGAAGAACTAATGATGAAATCGGCAACATCTCAGGTCACAAAGACAAGGTTCGAGAAAAACAGCAGGCAGGAGAAGACAAACACATGAGGGAACCAGAAGACAGCACAGACACTGAAAAGTGAAAGGAAAAAGATTTGAAATTGAACAGAGAATCACCAACCTGGAGAGCAACTTTATCAACGGAATAGGGTGTGATTGTGTCAGAAGAGGAGAGACAGTGGGGTGGAGAGGATGGGAAAATATTTGAAAAATTGTTGACCAAAATGTTCCAAATCTGATGAAAATTGACAAGTGACAGCTCAGAATTTCAACAAAACTGAAGAACAAGAAATCATTATAATAGTCGTAAAAAACCCAAACCCAACAAGATCAAACATTTAAGGCAGTAAAAAAGAGACAGTCTTAGAAGCAGCCCGAGGAAGACACCTGTACTCAGGGGAACGAAAAGAAGAGTTTAGTGGATTTTGCATTGACGGAAATGTTGGTGAGAGACAGTGGATTAACATCTCTAAATTGCTGGAAGAAGGAGCGCCTGGGTGGCTCAGTGGGTTAAGCCTCTGCCTTCGGCTCAGGTCATGATCCCAGGGTCCTGGGATCGAACCCCACATCGGGCTCTCTGCTCAGCAGGGAGCCTGCTTCCCCTCCTTCTCTCTCTGCCTGCCTCTCTGCCTACTTGTGATCTGTCTGTCAAATAAATAAATAAAAATTTAAAAAAATTGCTGGAAGAAGGGGAAAACCTTAATCCTTCATCTAGGAAAAACAGCCTTCAAAATTAAGGCCAAATAAAAAATTTTTCACATATACAAAAACTGGTAGAATTACTCATCAAATGACCCATAATACAAGCAAGAAACAAACAGACATCCCTCAGGAAGGAGAAGGTAATTCCAGAAAGAATCTGAATCTACAAAGTGAATGAAATACCAGAAATGCTAACTATTGGGATAAAAATTAAGACTTTTTCCTTATCTAAACCTCTTTAAAAGATAAATCATTGTATATACCAAATATAATAACAATGTATGTTGGAATTTCTAATATAGGTAAAATAACATGTGAAAATCATAGCAAATATGCTGAGAGGTAAGAAAAGTCTATTATCAGGTTCTTAAATTCTCCATACAACATGGTATAACATCACCAGAATGTAGACAATTCCAAGTCACTGATCATAAGATAGCAAGAACTCGTAGCTCATAAACAAAACAAAAACCAAACAAAAACAAAAACAAAAGCATGAATAATGTTTCGTTACTTTTGTTAAAAAAAAAAGACAAATGGAGAGAGGGTGCAAAGAACACATGGGACAAACAGAAAATAAATCCATGGATGCTATATTTAAATGATGCTACTAATCACATTCAGGAAATGGTCTGCACCACCATTAACAGACAGATATTGTTGGATTGAGTTTTACAGCAACACCCAAGTAGATGTTGCAAATAACAACCCCACAGTATATGAAATGACACTAAAACGTGAGCAAATTTTCAGGACAATTCCCACCAATTCTGCTCCACAATGTGGGACATGAAATATTCTCAGGGAGCAGATACAAACTCTAGGAAGATGAATTTAGCTGGGAAAAATTATGAGGATAGAACATTTTCTGTTCTGTATTTTACACACAGAAAAAAAAAGAAAAAAATATTCACAGAGCATATTGCATGAGAATAACTAACAGAAATATCCTCACATGTCCCTTCTCACTCAAGCCTTTAAGATTTTCAAACACACAGTGATAAGAGTTCCCCTGTGGAGCCCAGAGGTGAGCACCTCTCCACATGAACCAGATCTGTGAAGCCCACACAGAAGCAGAGATTCTCTCCAGCAGCCTGAAAAGGATCATTCTCATGGGGACCAGGGAGGGCATGAGAGAGGTTTGGGGCAGCCAGGCGAAGCAGCATACCAACTAGGCAGAAATCTGAGGTCCCGACCATGACCTGGACCCTTACGAGATGCCCCCTCCTCACTCTCTCCCCCTCCTCACACCCCAGGTCCCGCCCCCAAGCACTGACACAAGCCCAGCCCCCACAGGACTGTGCCCATGACCCTGGCCCTGAGCTCAGCCCAGGGGATGTTGCAGGGATGAGGCCCTTCAGAATGAGTCCCACAGGCTCCTGAAGCTGCAGAACCGATGGTCCCCTATACTAATCAGCGGTCCCCAGTAGTGTGGCCATGAGACCCCATTATTCCCAACTACTCAGGGAGAGAAGAGAAAGCAATAATACAGAGCAGAGCCAGCAGGCCCCAGACCAGGCTGCAGCACAGCCAAATGGCCTCCACCATCCCCACAGATTCTCCAGCCCTAACCTGGGACGTGACCTACTGACTCTCCCCATGTACAGGTTGAGGGGGCTCCTTTAGAGACCAGCCAGTTTGGGGATGGCAGTGAGTCCTGGGATGCAAGCCCTGCAGCCAGGCCTGGCCTCAGCCTCCTGCCTGCACTGGTCAAGCTCTGCCCCACAGAGCCCAGGGTCTGAATCCAGCACACCTGACCTCCACCCCTGGACTCACTCCCACTTCTCTTTTCCTGGGAAGCTAGCCTCTCTAGGCATTAGCTTCAGCGGCTGTGAATGGGGAAGCTTACACTCAAGTAAGAAACACTGTTCGTTTGGATTTTTTCACATCTGATGATACATAACATTGTAAGAGTCTTACTAATTAGAGAGACTCCATGTGATCTCAGCCAGCTGACCGTGGAGTTGGAGTCTCCTGTCTTCCTCTGTGGGATCCGAGGAGAAGTTTTCATCTGCCCTGTGAGCTGCATCATCAGCAAATGGATCCAAGTCAGAATTAGCAGATTCCCAGTTCCACAAAACCACAGATTAGGCTACTTTGCAGGTCCTCCCACACCGAGCTCCAGGAGATGAGGCCTGGAACAACAAAAATAGTAGTAAATACAGGATTACTAAAGAGTAAGATGAAGATCTGCCTGCTCAACTGAATTTAGAACCAAAGCATCACCCAGGGATTGTAAAACCCAACTACACAGATAGAGATGCAGGAAGCAGCAGTCCTGATTCCTACGTACACAGGAACCTGGTGGTCGTGGGACATCACACAGCATTGCCTGGACACTGACCCTTTCCAAATGCACTATACTGCACCCTGCACTCTCCTTTCTGAAAGAAGACAGCAGGCTATCCAGCACATTTCAACCCTGGGACAAGTATAGGAATCGCACCTGTCCTACTTCCTGTACCGTGTTTCTGACCTTCTGTGCTGGTCTGGGCAGGGCAGTGGGGCAGCTGGCTGTGGGAGCCTGGAAACTCTGGTCCACACCCCTTCTCAGGTGACAGGTGCTGTGGGGTGACCTGCAGGAGGGAAGCTCCTGGTCTGAGTCCTCCTCCACCAGCAGGGGGCAGCAGAGCTGCATCAGGAGTAGCAGGACAGAGGCTGGGGCTGCCCATGGGGAGCTTCAAGGGGACACCAGGCCTGGGGGTCAACAGGGGTCCAGGGTTCAGGATCAGAGGCTGTCAGGATGATCCAACCTATCTCCTCAGACTGCAGGGACCTTATTCTGAGGGTCAGACACATATTGTTACCCAGGACACTGACAGGAGTCCTCACACAGGGAGCACCTCCCTTCATTCTCCACCTGAGATCCCAGGGAGCTGACCCTTCTGTGCTGGGCACGTCCAAGACACTGTGACCCCTCACCCTCTGCATTTCCTGCCCCCACTCCAGTCAGACTCATATCTGGGGCTGCAACTCCCTTGCTCATGAGAGTCTCAGGGGGACAGGAAGTAGGGCACTCAGAGCCACTGGTCCCTGAAAGGAAGGTCTGCAGCCTCTTTGTGAGACTGTTTCCAGAGTGATGTGATTCCTACAGCCTCAGACCACATCTCTGGTCCCTGTGCTGTTCTTGCTTCAGTGACAGAACTCAGTTCCCAGGAAGGACCACTGACTATCCAGTCTCCAGAGCTCAAACCGTGTGCACAGATGTGACCCTGGGGACTCTCACAGCGACACAGAACTTGAAGTGAGCCCCTCTGTCAGGGATGGTTTCAGGCACTTTTCACAAGTTTACATGAGACATGGATGAAAAAAATGAAAGGAATCAAAGTATTGACAATGCAAGATGCTGGTCTGCTGTGGGGTGGGTGGTGTCATAGAGATAGAAGCACCATGTGGAAATAGACCAGAAGTTGTGATGAATCTCCAACAGCCTGTGAATGTATAACAAGTAAATTCCCACATGCACATGATGAAAAAAATGTCAGAATGCAAGAGTTTTCCACTCCAATGACATGCTGAGATTGGGACAAGAGTTCAGCTGGGGGAAGCAGAGAGGACATGAAAAAGGAAGGGTAGACGCTGAGGCCACATGACAACCTTTCCCTGAATCAGGTGCTGTCTGTAGCTCTGAAGGGCCCAAATCAGCCCCATGGCCAAGCTCCGAAAAGGCCATCCGGGTGCTGACTCAGCTACCCTGTGCTCAGTGACCCTGGTCCAGATGGACATGATCACCTGTCAGGGAGATGGTATAGAAATCTTCAGTGCACAGTAGTACCAGCAGAAGCCAGGACAGGACCCTGGCTGGTCATAGATGACAATAACAAGTGTTCTGCAGGGATTCTCTGACACTAAGACTCCAACTTGGAAGACACAGCCCTCCTAAACCACAGCAGGACCAGGGCTAAGGACAAGGCTGATTATTACTGTCAGGTGTGGGACAACAGTAATGCTCACAGTGACAGAGGCAGACAGGGTTGTGAGACACAAACCCCTTTCCTATCTGTGTTATACTCTCCATCAGCACTTGGAGGACTGTAGACAAAGAACAGAGGTCTGGCCCAGGGCCCAGATCTGAGATTCCCAGACCTCTCTCCCAACACAGCCCTCCGGGCAGCCTCTGCACCGTGTGGATCGGGGGTACCTGTGCAGGAGGCAGGATGAGGCTGTCAGGTTTTCCTGCCTAGGGTACTTGTCAGGGATGAAAGATCAGGCTGGAAGGACAGAGAGACATCCATGGAGACAAGAAAAGCTCAAAGTGACAAGGGGAAGTCTCAGCTTTCCATTGAACAGAATCATTGTGGTGTTTTGGGATGGAAGCAATTCTCCTTTAGAGCTAAGACCTCTAGGGCAGCAAAGTGTATGTTAATAGTACAAGAGGTGAAAATTTTGCAGTGGGTCACTTGGAATATCAGTGAGTATGGACATTCCCAATTCTACCTCTTCATTCCTGGTCCCATCAATGCTGGCTATGGGAGAAACAGCATCATGTATAGGACACATATTTAGTGCAAATATCACCTCCTGCCAAATCTTGCCACAGTCCCACAAGGTGTTGCATGTGAATGGACAGTAAAAAAGTCTGTAAGAGGCCAGTAGTCCATCATTCCAGCCAGCTGTTTCGAATGCTGTAGGAGCATGGTAGAACCAGTGAATTCCACACTGTAGAATGTGTAGAACCACACATTCCATAGTGTGCATCGGCACAGTACAGTCCTTTTCTGAGGTGAAATGTGAGCTTTGGACAGAACCACACTGAATACTAGATCGTGGGTGAGGCATTCAGTAAGTCCAAGGGTCAGAGTTTGGGAAGAAGCACTGCAGTCAAAGAAACCAAGTTCCCATCCAGAGTAAAGGTCTCTTCCACCGAGGACAGAGTGATCCCTTCCATGATGGAAGAGGTCTAATGTCATTCACCTGCCACCAGGCTCCTGGCTCATTCCTAAGAGAATGGTCTCATCCTGGGAACTCTGAGTTGGTCTCTGCTCTTGGAAGATTGGTCCCTCAGAAGTAGCCACAGTCATGTCAGCTTTATGAGTGGACAAACCTAGGGGTTATCCCATGAATAACCTAAAATTTGCAACATGGCCACTTTGCTATAGGCCCCCTGGACAAGTTCAAGAGTGGATACAAAAAAAGGCTAATCACTGTCCCCAGATGTGTCACATTATCCACCTGATTATGAACACCATTTCCCTCTGAGGACGCAAACTTCTGGGCTTTCTCATGGAACGCAAATAGCTCTGTGTTCATTTGGGGGTGGGTTCTCTCCACATATCTCTTCCTCAAACATCTTTTACCACTTTCCTTTTTTCCTCCAAAGTCTCTACCCATCCAGCCAAACTGAGTCAGAGAACATAGGTTAGAAATAAGCCACTTTTCTCCTTCTCCCTGCCCAGGTGAAATAAACAAACTACTATGCTCAAATGGTACCTTATTGAAAAATTTTCCATATTGTGCAGGGTGTCCCAGATGAGGACTGCAGGACCTCTACTGTTAACTAGCAGAGTTGGGTGACATCATACAGGAACCTCTTAAACCAACCACAGTTTTTCCTCTGGATCAGCTGTTCATAGTATTGTCCCCACTGGGTCATAATTGTGCCAGGCAGAGCAAAGACAATGCAGTACAGGTTGGTGTCATGGCCATCAGGCCTTTTCCTCATGCATCTCCCCTGTGCCTTCAGGACCTGGGGAAGCCTGATCTCAAATTTGCCTCTTCTGTTTGATGATGGAGAGCTGTTGTGAATGCCAATTCCATGGCCTGGTTGATCTGATAACACAGTTTGTGCAGGCGGCTCAATCACATAGTCACTTAGTGGTGAATTAGGAACCTACAATCTCTGTCAAGTTTCAGTAGCAAGCCAAAGTATGTGCCAATTGGAGCTTTCTAAAAATACACATGCAAAAAAAAAATGGTAAGCTGCCATCTATTTCAGTTCTAGGAACAAAGTCTTTGATTGAAACCAGTGTGCTCTGTCAAAATGAGTCTGATTACTAGCTTGGTCCTGCCATTCATTATGGTAACAACACACACCTTACCATTGGTGATAAAATGGAACTGCCTGTATCCTAAAAATGCAAAGATTCCCAAAACTGCAACTTTGACACCCAATCCGGAGTTCAAAATCTCCAGAAAACGTATCAGTATATATCATACATATGGGCATATATGTACACAAATACATCTCCAACATATACACAGCAGACACAATTAGTATATATGTGCACTCACAAGTATATTCATATATATATGTATGTATCAGTATATGATAGAAAGGAGTGTGTGACAGGAATTGGATGTCACGTGTCACAAACACACAAGTGAGCCATGGAGAAGCCACAGTGACTGTCACCTACAAACAGGCTCCTGCTTCCCACTCAGTTCGCAGGGAGGCTCACACAGGATTCCTCTTGTGACTCACCTTCCCTGGAAACATAAAACATGAGAATTCTAACACATCACACACACCTGCCCCCGATTTTATAACCTATGGGAAAATATCACCTTGAAACTCGACTAGCATTGAATCAGAGACACATAAGGTCCTCACTGTCCCCACATCCTCTCACAAACCAGACTCTTCCCCACAGGGACAGACTCCAAGCACTTGTGTTTTCTTCACACTGATTTCCCAGGATGAAACCTATGGAAGAACAAGTTGGGTCTGAATAAGATTTTGTTGGTTGAGTGTCCTACTGTCTCTGTCCTTGGAGCGGGAGCTAAGATCAGGCTATGTGGTGGTCCAGCAGTCAGATCAAATGAGACAGTCCCTGAGTCCTGTGTCTCCTGGTGTTCAGGCCCAAAACGACATCCATGACCACCACCACCCCAGAGACATGAGCCCTGATACCTCAGATGGGTCCTGCCTCCTCTTCACATGAGCCTCTTCCTATTTTGATGGGTAATCTGACTCCTCGTACCTGGTCTTGATGCTGGCAGGAGCCCTACAGACACGAGCAAATCCTCCCCTGGAGGATTCATGCCAGCAGTGCATGGATCAAGGGGAATCAGGATGTTTGCACTGGGTCATGAATCTCCACCTGAACAAAAGATTTCCCTGAACTTCCACCTGCCAGTGAGGAGCGGCCACTAGGGGGCAGCAGAGATCACCTGGAAAGGCCTCAGGGATTCTAACTGGGAGGATTGCTTACCAGGACCTGAAACCAGAAGGTAAAGGTACAGATTTACTACACTATCATCACCTGTGCTCTGATATAAAATTCTGACTCAGAGTCTCTCACCTCTATCCTGTGGAATTTGTCTCTGGCTCTAGCATAAGTCCAGGACTTCATGACGCTCCACCCCACCCCCATTCCTGCTACACCAGTCACTGTCAATCCTTGCTCAAGCACTGGGTTTGTCCCTGACATGGAGGGCACCCTGGGGATACTGAGGTACAGTATCTATGACCTGCCCCAGGAGATCTCCTTTGGCATGTACTCCTTAGCACATCAGTGGCTCCCTAAAATTCCATGTGCACCTGGCAAGGGATTAATTTTTTCCTGTTTTGATGTTCACAATATAAACCAGAAGTAGGACACACACTGACCTATGATCCTCTAGTACCTACAGAGGAAACATTCTATGATGGTTTTCATAGAAAATGCAGACAGACTCCACCTCACAGCTCAGTTGTGACCATGCCTCCCAGGAGCCAGGTCAGGACATGGAGAGGGATAGAGTTTGGACCCCAGACTATGGGAACACAGGGTGAAAGAGAATCACCTGGGCTGAGGATGGGTTTCCAGGAGCTGCCCTCCCATCTCTGTGTCCCTTGGAGCTGAGCCCATTTCTGTGTGTGTGTGTGTGTGTGTGTGTGTGTGTGTCTTGTTAGTAGCTGAGCCCATTTCTAAAACCACAAGGCTCCTCAGCAGCAGTCCCTGAGCTCTGGCTCATTTACATAACCAGCAGGGGATAAGAGGGGACTGGGAGGAACCCTGCCCAGCCATGAGCTTCAGGGAGCAAAATCAAGGGACCTGCACCATGGCCTGGACCCCTCTCCTCCTTGGATTCCTGGCTCACTGCACAGGTGCTGAGGCCAGGCTCACAACCCCTTATCCCCGGGTTGTGTGACACTCCTGGCCCTTACTCTGAGCTCAGCAGTGGACTGCCACTGGGGGGCAAGATCTCAAGACCGTCCTTTGGGTTGAGGGGCTAGTGGGGTGTAATCTCTTCCCCCTGTTTTCATTGGCTCCGTGTGACCCCAAAAGGGCTGCACCTGCCCAGGGAAAGGGGAGGAATGGTTCTCATGTGTTCAAAGGTTCTATCCACAAGGCCAGCGCATGGGCCCCAGAACAAAGAGGACATCAGGGTGGGAATTATCTAGAGAATCACTGGGATTTAAACCAGGGATGGTAGTGTCCAGGGGATGATGCTCTGGCTGAAACCTACCTGTCATTTTCTCTCTTGCAGGCTCCATGGCCTCATACGTGCTGACTCAACCACCCTCAGTATCAGTGAACCTGGGACAGACGGCCAAGATCACATGTGGGGGAAACAACATTGGAAGTAAAAGTGCTCACTGGTATCAGCAGAAGCCGGGACAGAACCCTGTGCTGATTATCTATGAGGATAGCAAAAGGCCCTCAGGGATCCCTGACCGGTTCTCAGGCACCAACTCAGGGAACACGGCCACCCTGACCATCAGTGGGGCCCGTGCTGAGGACGAGGCTGACTATTACTGTCAGGTGTGGGACAGCAATGCTGATGCTCACAGTGACACAGGCAGATAGAGAAGTGAGACAAAAACCCCTTCCCCATGTGTGTCATACTCTCCTCCAACCCCAGGAGGCCTGTGCACAGAGCAGGGAGCACTTCTGGCCCAGGTCACCTCATCTGAGATCCCCAGACCTTCCTCCCCGTCCAGCCCTTCAGGCAGCTCTGCACAGGGAGGTCAGGAGAGCATTTACAGCTGACGCCACTAGGCTGCCAACTTCTTTGTGCTTGGGTGTCAACAGCAGACACAAGGCCTGGGTAGAAAAAGGACACAGGGAGACATGTGGCCAGTAGTCATGATCTCATCATTTCCATATGGTGCTCATGGGCTAATGCTCTCCTGACTGATCAGGATTACAGTTCAAACTGTCCCAGCTCAGCTGAGTTCCTAATGCTCTGGGGACATGAGAGGACCTCCTCTACCAAAGTGGAACAGATGGGTACAGTAGACACTGAGAGGTCACCCACATCCCCTCCTCTGGGCTCACACATGCACCATCTGCTTCCTAGAGCCCCAGGCCACTCACAGGGGAGCTCCTCACTAGAAAGTGCTGCCAGTTCAGAGATCTGCTTCCCCAGGTTTCTGTCCCTTCTCAGAGTGGTTCTGATGAATGATCTCCAGAGGCCCAGAGCCCAAGGCCCTGCCTCTGGTTCAGATGTCCTGAAAAGTCCCAGCTGCAGAGCTCCCTGAAGGAAGGAGGCTCATGGGATGGCTCACTCTCTGTGGGTCGTTCTCCTTCTGCCCAGGCGGATTTCCCTTCTCCTTCCAGGTTTTCACACATGCACTTCCCTATCCCTGAGTCTGCCTCTAGGAACCCAATCTGAGATGGCCAGAGTCCTGGAGACAGTCCTCAGGGAACAGAGGGGGCCACTGTATATATCCACTAAGCTGGGATGCCTCCCCAAAATCCACAAGGTGCATGTCCAGTCTCCACCAGATGAGATCCTTTCCTCTGTTTCTATACAAGGAGAAAAGATGCAGACACACTAGGTGCTCTGGGTTCTGACAGATAGTTGGAGAGTCACATCTATCCTGATGGTGAATGAGTGACATTGGGACAGATGCCTCCTCCTCCAGAGTGGCCAGAAGATATTCATGTATGGGAGTGACACACACAAGGAGTGCTCTCTCAATTCTACCCCCCTGACACACACACATTTTGCCCACAAAGCCTTCTTTACACGCATCCTACCAAGAAATACGGACAGAAAACAATTTTATGAAATGTAGTCCAGTCTCTCAATACTGACACATAAGAAGCCACCAGAGTCCCACCTCGTCCTCATGAAATTCACTAGATCCACACAAACCACAGTCTGCAAATAAAGGGAATATCAGTAATTTTTCTACCACTTGATAATATGCAACTATCCTACGACAAACACAAATGGGTTCTTTCTCCCATAAGAGGAAACAAAATACACTTTGTCTGCTAGGGATATTTATTTTTGTCCCACATGATTTGATATCCTAAATGTTAACATTGAGATAGACCGTTTCCGACCATTAGCACACCTGATGTGAGATGATAATGGGATGAGACAGGTGGAGAACACATAAACATATGATTACTATGTATCCAAACACATTCCTACAACATAAGGAGAAATACGTGTTATTTGCATGCTCATTTCTGCCACTACACTGTATTCAGAGGAAGGACAACTATAACGACTTTCTTCACCACCCACCCCTTGATCCCCTTTCTTCAGGAAAATACCTGAGCTAATCCTCATCCCAGCCAGCTGGGAGGACTAAACCTTCATTCAGGAACATTGGTCTATTATCAGACATGCTGGATGGATCTGTGGCACGTTCATGACTGTAACCACAAACCAGGGACTCCTAGGGGATCTCCTGAATCCATACATACCGCCCCTTGCCTCACTTGTGCAGTAGACACCCAGGCCCCCCTGTGACAGTCACCATGAATCACCCCAGCCACTGCCCTCACATTTACTCCTGATTCACTCCCAGGAGGCGCTGAAAGAAATAAGGCTCCGACTCTGCTCACAGAGCTGTGCAGTCAGTATGCCCCAGGGGATCACCATCCACAGCACACACTCCATATGGCTGGTGAAAGTGTCCATTCTGAAACAACTTTTCAGATCATATAGTATCTGGCATTTAATTCAAGCTCCCTTACCCAGAGCAGGTCAGTGTAGCCCCACGTCCCAGGTGGCCAAGTAGGACCTAGGGAGATAAGAAGAAGAAGTGAGATTTTCCACAGTGCTTAGACCCCCACACTGTGAAGCACAGTGAGCACACAGTCCTGGGGGGTGGGGAACGGGTTGCTCCCCAAGATGCAGATGAGCTGCAGCCGGACTGGGTGAGGCCCAGGAATCTGCAGGTGGGACGGCTCCCCAGTGAGCCTGTGGTACTTCTCCTCCAAGGACCCCTCTCTAAGTGGTTTCACCCCTGCTCTGCTCCTGCTCGCAACCGAGGTGAGAGGCCCACAGGGAGGCACAGTGGGAGGCACAAGTGCCCCGATCTCCGTCCAGTCAGTGTTCATGGGGTCAGGACCCACACTCGCTGTATCCACATCGCCCCCTCCCTTCACAGGGCTGTGACAGTCACTTCTGACTCAGCTGTCTTCCTCCAGCACCACTTCCTCTCCTCTCTTACAGGCTCTGTGCCTCCCCTGACTTGCAGATGACTCCCTCCATGTCAGTGGCCCTAATCAGGCCCATGAGCTCAGGCATGAACAGGCCTCTTGGCAGCAGCAGAACCCAAGCCTGGTCCCCCAGCTGGTATACACACAGATGTGAAAGATCATCCAGGGCTGATTCTGAGGATGGAACATAGGTAAATGGCTCCCTGAGCATGACTAGGACTGAGAGCAAGGACTAGACTGACCATTGCTGTGCTACTTAATGTAACATTAGGAGTGCCTGGCACTGACTCACGTGACATAGAAGGATGGGGATGGGACATGAACCAAACTGCCATGGTCTGGCTCCTACTCTCACCTGTCCTCTGAGCAGCTGCTGGTCAGGCCTAAGAGCATGAGTCCTTCCTAGTCCTGGCCCGGACCCTGAAGGATGGGAGACTAGCAGGTTCCCTGTCCTCAGATCTGTGTTAACCCTACTGAACAGTGGCAGAGTGGCGGGATCTTGCATGGGAACTATAGCCAGGCTTCAGAGTAGATAATACAGATTTGGAGTGTCATTATACATCATGTGGGCCCCAGATGGAATCACGTGTCACTCCAGAGGGAAGACAGCGGTATCAGAAAGCACAGCCCTGTGGGAATTTTCCTTCTCCTTGGGTACAAGCACCTGGATGGGCCCCAGCAGCTCTGTGACTCCTTGCCTTCCTGGATGAGGTTTTCAACAACCTACAGGGCTGCCCAACGCTTACTGAGGAGGGGACCAGGCCCTGATGCTCCAGGCGCTTCCCTTCTTTAGGTTTTACAGAAATTGAGGAGGAAGAGCAGACACCACCTTGGGGCCCACCTGGAGACCTTCTCCTGACACCACTGTCCACCCACTGCCCCAAGTCACCTGCACCAGGAAAGTCTGACCCTCAGCTGACCTCTGACCCACATGGACTCACGCCCATCCCCGTGTGACCCTGTGCGGTGGCCCCGGCTACGTTAGGACCTTACTGTAGCTCTGAGGGGAAAGATCTTTTCCAGTATTTGAAGAGATTTGTATTATAAGTTCAATTTCTTTCCATGATTCTTTGACCTCTGATTTTGAAATTGATTTTTAGAGTAATTGCATGAGGCCCAAGGAACAGATGAGTTTATTAAGAAGGAAGAGCAGAAGCTTCCGCCATTTCCACCCTGGCTTGTGTTAGAAGGATACCTTCCTGGGAGTGGGAGACACAGAAGTGAGATCATTTTCTCCTCACAAAAGGATGGATAGTACAATTGGAATCTTTCATCTAAATTTTACTTGATGACCTGATCAATCAGAAACAGGATCTTTGGTGGGAAACTCTATGGCCAAAACAATCATTCCATGGATTTTTCAGGTGAAAGGATCATGAAAAGATCCCTCTAGAGAATCACAATCTGGAGAGTCCCACCAGAGGCTTCTTCATCAACAGGACAATGAATAGGCTGGCACCTCCCTCCCTGGTCAGCAAGGAGGTCGTGGCCAAGTGCAGCAGCGCCCCCACAGGCAGCTGGCAGAACTGAGAGCATAAGCTGTCTCCTTCAGGACCTGGACCATTCTGGCTGAGGTGTCCCACATCCCTTCCCAGTCTGAGCAGCCTTCCTCACCTGCTGCAGAGGAGTCCTGCTGCCTTGCACCTGCCAGCTTCTGCTCTCTCTCTCCCTCTCTGGTGACGGGGACCTACACTCCTGTCCCTGCCCTCCTTTCCCTGTCAGGTGCCCCCTTCCATCATGTTACTGCTCAGGAAAGCAGTGACAGGTCATCCACATGGGACAAGACAGGGGACTGGACCTGAGGCACATGTTGCCCCTTAGTCACCTTGTGTCTACAGCTGGATAAGACAGGAAGGGAAGAATAGCAACTACTACCCTGACTGTCCTCTGCCCCCCATGTGACCTAAGGCAAAATGGGGCTGGTCTGAATCCACCTTGTGTCAAACTTGTCCCCACCTCAACAGCTTCTTCCTAGAGGCCCCTCTACATGCCCAGCATCTTCCCCGAGGACCTGATTTATTACCTGGAAATTACCTCTTACCACACCTGACACATCCCTCTGTGCCCAGAATGCTCACCTTAGGAGAAAAGTCCACATGAGTCCTGAACTGGGTGGGAATCCCAGGTCCCTTAGGTTCCCCACCTTCCTTCAGATTCTCTACAACAGTCCCCAAGGGCACTGACTAGTCTTTTCCCACTCCTGTCTCACTACTTCTTTCTTCTTCCTGACCCGAGAGCAGCTCCTGGACTCCCTCTTCAGGATGGCCCTGACCTCTGATCATGGAGCAGCCTGCCTGTTCGGTTCTGTCTCATCTCTGGATCCATGTTCTCCAGCACAGAACTCACCACTAATGTTTTGGTCCCCATTCCGCCAGGAAGGCTTGTCCACTGCAAGAAAACACTGAGGAATAGTAGAGACGTGAAGAGTGGAGCTTACTTTCCTCACAAAGAGAAGTCTGAGGTAAGAATATTGTTGTTTTCTGGGGGCTCACCAATTCCATGAGCGACCACAGTCTCGCTAGTATTCCCTCCTCTTATCATTTCAATGTTGGTTTTGCTTCAACTCTTATTGATGATGCACCCCAGGGAGTGCTCAGCTCCAGCTCTACCCCATGTTCCTCAGGAAAGGTGCTGCTGAATCCCATCACTTCCTTCCTCCATGACAGCAAGCTTCATGAGAATATCCACCCATTACCTTACATCCATGGTCCACAGTGGGTCACACGGTCAAGCCTGGCTACCAGGGACCTGACAAAACCAAGCTTCTGACTTCCAATTAGATGTAGGTGACAATGTACAGGTAGAAAGGAGTCTAATCTCCCACCTGGGTCTGTACACCAGTGTGTCTATTATTGGGCCTCACCCCCAAGATGGAAAGCCCTGAGAGCAGATTCTGTCTTCTTTGGGACAACACAGGAGGGGGAATGTGCAACACAAAGTGGGTGAGAATAGACATTTGTTAGGGGATTTTCTCTTGTCTCTTTGGGGATTGAGCCGCCATTGCCCCCCTGTCAGTGCTGCATGCACAGCTACATCAGGGAGAACCAGCCCCTGAGTTCTATGTGCTCCAATTCCAAGCCCCTGGACCACCTGCATGACCTCCACCACCTCAGAGACATCAATGGGGATGTGTCAAGAGGGCCTTGCCTCTTCAGTCTCTAATAGGATTCCTCATGACTCATCTGAGCCTGTCATGGCTGGCCTATGGGTGGAACAGGCCACACTGTGGAGTGGATTTCCTCCCTTCTGGTCAGCACTTTGTGGATCAGGGAATCACAGCTTCATCAGTGGATTCTGAATCTAAACTTGGGCAGAGGACATTTTTGTACCTCCGGCAGCCAGCATGAACAGCCACCAGGGGGCAGCAGAGGTCACCTGGGAAAGCCACGTGGACAAGGGGAGGGTCTGAGCATCAGAGGCTCTAACATGCAGGGACTAGTATTAGGACGATCGCCTGAAGGAAAGGTGTCCATTCCCTAGAGAATCATACTCCACACTAATTCCCAAATCCCACTGGCTCCAGGTCTCTTAGATTTGTCTTTTCTGGATTTTCTTGCTCTTCCGGCACAGGCACTACAACTGTATTTCACCAGCCCATGGCAAAACACAAACACTGTCCAGCGTTCTTCCCAGAAGTGTTCTATAACAGCCTGTCAGCACATTGGGAACACTGAGGCACAGCATCTCTGTAGCGCCCCAGGAGCTCACATGAAGGACAGAATCTTACAGAACAGCAGGGACTCCTGGAATACAGTATATGCCCTTGGTAAGGGTGACATTTAATGGGTTCTGCCTCTCAGGAGCTGTGCTTGGGTTAGGATGCTACTCCTATCTTTGCCTTCTCATTTCACCGTAGAACAGGTTCATAATATTCAGACTGACCTCACCTCTGAGTACTGCTATGGCCAGACCTACCCAGGAACCAAGGCAGGACATAATCCGGGGTAGAGATATCATCCCCAGATATGGGACAAACAGTTGAAGGAGAATATCACGGGCCAGTGGTTGGGTCTGCAGATGCTCCTCCCCTCTGCTGTGTGCCCCTTGGTGCTGAGCCCTTCTCTGAAACCACAAAGCTCCACAGCAGCTGCCCCTGAGACCTGCCTGATTGGCATAACCAGCAGATGTTTCCAGAAAATGAACAAAAGTGACCTGTGTGGGTAAACCTGCCAACCTGGGCCCTGGGGAGCAGAACTGGGCCACCTCTACCAGAGCTTGAACCCCTGTCCTCCGCAGCCTCCTGTCTCTGCAGAGATACTAAACCATTGCTCACAAACCTCCGGCCCCACAGATCTAGGAAAAGGCTGGACCTGATTCTGATCTCAGCTGGGGGCTTCCCATGGTGGGCAGGATACTCATGATCTTCCTGCAACATAAGGGGCTCATGGGCTAATACTGGAAGGGCTATGATCACTGGCTCTCCAGGACTTAGCCTGCCAAGAGAAAAGGGGTGGGGAATTCCATTACATCACAGACTCCATTCCCCTGTCAGGTCTATGGGCCTTTGGGACTGAGACTGAGGTGAAGCAGCACCCTGTGTTCCCACAGTATCCCCGGACCTCAGTCTAGGCTAGGCATCTAGGAATATCTCCTAAGAATGGGTCTGTGTATTCCAACACCTCTTGTATTTTCTCTTCCAGGCTCCATGGCCTCTTACCTGCTTAATCAGCCCCCCTCAGTGTTGGTGACTCTGGGACAGACAGACAGGATCACCTGTGGGAGAAATAACATTGGAAGGAAAGATGGTCAGGGGTACCAGCAAAACTAGTCCAGGACCCCCTGAAGATTATCTATGGTGAGAGCAACTGGGACTAAGGCATCCTTGACCGATTCTCCAGCTCCAACTCGGGAACATGGCCACCCTGACCATCAGTGGGGCCATAGCTGAAGATGAGGCAGAATATTACTGTCAGTCATTTGACCACAGTGGTAATGCTCACAGTGACACAGGCAGGCAGGGAAGTGAGACACAAACACCTTTCCCGTCTGTGTTACACTCCCCTCCAACCCCAGGACGCCTGTGCACAAAGCAGTGTGCAGGTCTGACCCAGGTCCCCGCATCTGAGGTCCCCTGAGATCCCACTCCACCCAGCCCACCATTTAGGTTCTGTGCAGGGTGGATCTCAGAGGAAATGTACACAGATATTAAAACTACATTTCACCTGGGACTGCGATGAAGGAATGCCTAAACAGGTAAGAAGAAGAAATGGAGATTTTTTTGAAGATCAAAATTTTTTAAAGTCCCAAAATGAAAATTACATAATCAGAAATACACAGGTGAGATTGTCAGCAGATCTGATGATACAAAAGCAAAGATTAGTGAGCTTGAATACATGGCCACAAAACTATTAAACCTGAAACAGAGAGAGAAAAGCTGGAAAAAAAATGAGTAAAGCCTCCGTGCCTAAGATAACTCTTGCAGCATAAAGTGTGGGATTGGAGTAACTACTGGAGAGAAGGTGGGGAGCCCGTGGTTAATTTTTTTTAAAAAATTTCCAGAGATAATAGCCAAAAATATTCAAAATTTGGTGGGCACATAAATCAATATATATTCGAGAAGCTCAGCGAACAAGAGAGACAGCAAAGCACACATGGTAATCAAACTTTTACAGACCAACGATGCAGACACTCTCATAGCCAGAGAGGAGAGTGTTTTTCTGTACAGAGAACCAGCATCCTGGTGGGAGCAAGAAAACAGAGGAGCAATGATTAAAAATACTAAAAGAAGAAAACCTATAAACCTTGATCTCTACCCAGTGAAAATGTCATTGAAGAATGAAGACAAAATAAAACTTTTCAGCCTGCAAACCTCACAAAACTGATCACCCACACACTTTCCCTACAAGTAATAGTAAAGGATGCCCCAGAGGAACAATGACAGAGAGAAATGTAACTCTATGAAAAGATATTTTAAAAAGATCAGGTATCAGAGCTATGTGGATAAATAGAAAAACTGTATAACTTAATGTCTGTAATAAATAGTCAATTATTTAAGCAGAAATGATAGCAATACATTTTGATTTATAATGGTTGTAAAAACCAAAATATATGACAATATTAGCAAAAATGATGGGAAAATAAAAATCATGTTATCACATCCTTATTGTACCTAAGGATGACTTTGTGCCATGAGGTAGTTTGATAAGTTAGGAAGTGAGAATTTCCACCTTAAAATAAGACATTAAAATCAAAAGATTTGAACCACCAAGAGTAAGAGCTGTTAGAGTACCTTCTTTAGGATTCTCCAGAGAATATGCATCCAATAGGGCATGTATCTCATAAACACCTACATGTATATTCACGTTACACACAGATACAAAGGAAGGGATAGAGAGAGACCGAAAGAAACGTGTGTCAACAAACAAGTCATGCACGGATGCCTGGGTGGCTCAGTTGCTTAAGCGTCTGCCTTCAGCTCAGCTCATGATCAGGGGGCCTAAAACTGATCTCTGAGTCAGGCTCCCTGCTCAGTGGGGAGCCTGCATCTCCCCTCTTTCTGCTTCTCTTTCTCTCTCTCTCTCATATGTAAACAAAAATAAATAAAATCTTAAAAAAATAATAATAATAAGCAGCCATAGGGACGGACTCCCTGCACCAGAGGAAGGAAGAAAAGGATTCCAGTGGATTTTGCTTTGTATGAAATGTCAGTGAGAGACAGTGGATTAACATCTTTACTGAAAAGGGGAAAAAACAGTTCTTCACTTGGGGAAAATGTCCTTCAAACATGACGTCTAAATAAAAAATGTCCACAATAATCAAATACACAAAAACTGACACAATTGCTCATGAACGGACCCAAAATACAAGCAGTAAATGGATATCCCTCAGGGTGCCTGGGTGGCTCAGTTGGTTAAGCATCTGACTTTGGCTAGGGTCATGATCCCAAGGTCCTGGGATCAAGCCCCGTATCCAACACCATGCTCAGCAGGGAGCCTGCTACTCCCTCTCCTGCTTCCCGTGCTTGTATTCTCCCTCTCTGTCAAATAAATAAATAAAATCTTTAAAAAAAAAAAAAAAAGGACATCCCTCAGGCACAGGAGGTGATTCCAGGAAGAATCTGAATCTACAAAAACAATGTAAGGGATGCCTGGGTGGCTCGGTTGGTTAAGTGTCTTCCTTCAGCTCAGGTCATGATCCCAAGCTCCTGGGATCCAGTTCTGCATCAGGCTTCTTGCTCACTAGGAAGCCTGCTTCTCCTTCTGCTCGCTGCTCCCCCTGCTTGTGTGTTCTCTCTCTCTCACTCTCACTCTATCTCTAGCAAATAAATAAAATCTTTTTACAAAATCAATGTAAAAATCAGAAATGCTAACTAAAGGGACAAATACTAAGACTTTTTTATTGTCTAATCTCTTTAAAAGATTCATTACTGCAAAGCAGGAAAAAATATCCAATGAAAAAAAAGACAGTCACTTCAATAAATGGTGCTGGGAAAATTGGAAAGCTATGTATAGAAGGATGAAAATCATCCATTCTCTTACACCATACCCAAAGATAAACTTGAAATGGATGAAAGACCTCAACGTGAGACAGGAATCCACAAAAATCCTAGAGTAGAACATAGGCAGTAACCTCTTCAACATCAGCCACAGCAATTTTTTCGTGACATGTCTCCAATGGCAAGGGAAACAAATGCGAAAATGAACTTTTGGGACTTCATCAAGATCAAAAGCTTCTGCTCAGCAAAGGAAACAGCCAACAAAGCAAAGAGGCAATCCACAGAATGGGAGAAGATATTCACAAATGGCATTACAGACAAAGGGCTGATATCCAAAATCTATAAAGAACATCTCAGACTCTACATCCAAAAAACAGATAATCAAGTCAAAAAATGGGCAGAAGACAGAAACAGACACTTCTCCAATGAAGACATACAAATGACTAGCAGATACATGGAAAAATGTTCGTCGTCATTAGCCATCGGGGAAATTCAAATCAAAACCACATTGAGATACTGCCTTACACCAGTTTAGAATGGCAAAGATTAACAAGACACGAAACAACAAATGTTGGGGAGGATGCGGAGAAAGGGAACCCTCTTAAAACTGTTGGTAGGAATGCAAGTTGGTGCAGCCACTTTGGAAAGTAGTGTGGAGATTCCTTAAGAAATTAAAAATAGAGCTACCCTATGGCCTGCAATTGCACTACTGGGTATTTACCCCAAAGGTACAGATGTAGTGAAAAGAAGGGCCATCTGTACCCCAACGTTCATAGCAGCAATGGCCACGGTCGCCAAACTGTGGAAAGAGCCAAGATGCTCTTCAACGGATGAATGGATAAAGAAGATGTGGTCCGTATGTACAGTGGAATATTACTCAGCCATCAGAAAGGATGAATACCCAACTTTTGTTTCAACATGGATGGGATTGGAGGAGATTATGCTGAGTGAAATAAGTCAAGGAGGAAAAGTCAATTATCATATGGTTTCACATACTTGTGGAGCTAAAGGAATAACGTGGAGGATATTAGGAGAAGGAAAGGAAAAGTGAAGGGTTGGAAATTGGAGGGGGAGATGAACCTTAAGAGACTGTGGACTCTGAGAAACAAACTGAGGGTTTTGGAGGGGAGAGGGGTGGGGGATACGTGAGCCTGGTGGTGACTAGTAAGGAGGGCACGTTTTGTATGGGACACTGGGTGTTAAACATAAACAATAAATCTTGGAATGCTGCATCAAAAACTAATGACGTATTGTATGATGACTAACAACACAATAAAACTTTTTAAAAAAGGATATGTCACTGTCCACACAAATATACTAACTATGTATGCTGGAATTTCTGACAGAGGTAAAATAATATGTAGGAAAATCACAGTGAATGTGCTGAGAGGTGAGACACAGAAGGATGTTATCAGGTGCTTACGTTCCATGTAATGTGGTAACATCATCAGAATGTGGACTATTGCAAGTTACTGATCAAAAGACAGAAAGAACTTACTGCTTGTAAGCAGAAGAAGTAGATAAAATGGAATAATATCAAATGCTCCATTAATCCAATTAAGATACATGAAAAGAGGAACAAAGAACACATGGGACAACAAGAAAATAAAGGCAAGATGCTATATTGAAAGGACAGTACTAATCACATTCAGGAATGCTCTAAACACCACAGTTAAAGGCAGGGATTGTCAGATTGATGTCACAGCAACACCCAAGTGGCTGCTGCTGATGGGAAACCTCCAGAAAAGGAATTGACACTGAAATCTAAAAACATTTGAGGACAATTCCCACCCAGTTCTGCTCCACAATGTGAGCCATGAAACATTCACAGGGAACAGAGAGAAAGTCTGGGAAGATAAGTTGAATCCTTAAAATAATTAGGATGAATACTTTGTGTTATGTATTTTACACAGAGAGAAGGGAAGAAATCATCTGAGTGCACATTTCATGAGAACAGGACTAGAAGTGCCCCCACGCATCCCTTCCCCTGGCTTAAAGATGTTCAAACACACAGTAACAAAAGCTCCCTCTGCATTCC
>JAHRIG010000025.1:66377757-66422795 GCA_020311275.1 Eira barbara | reverse complement strand
GCACCACGTTTGTATCTTTAGGATATATACCCAGTAGTGCAATCGCTGGGTCATAGGGTAGCTCTATTTTCAGTTTTTTGAGGAACCTCCACACTGTTTTCCAGAGTGGTTGCACCATTTTGCATTCCCACCAGCAGTGTAGGAGGGTTCCCCTCTCTCCGCATCCTCGCCAGCATCTGTCATTTCTTGACTTGTTAATTTTAGCCATTCTGACTGGTGTGAGGTGGTATCTCATTGTGGTTTTGATTTGTATTTCCCTGATGCCAAGAGATGTGGAGCATTTTTTCATGTGTCTGTTGGCCATCTGGATGTCTTCTTTGCAGAAATGTCTGTCCATGTCCTCTGCCCATTTCTTGACTGGATTATTTGTTCTTTGGGTATTGAGTTTGATAAGCTCTTTATAGATTTTGGATACTAGCCCTTTATCTGATATGTCGTTTGCAAATATCTTCTCCCATTCTGTCAGTTGTCTTTTGGTTTTGTTAACTGTTTCCTTTGCTGTGCAAAAGCTTTTGATCTTGATGAAATCCCAATAGTTCATTTTTGCCCTTGCTTCTGTTGCCTTTGGCTATGTTCCTAGGAAGAAGTTGCTGCGGTTGAGGTCAAAGAGGTTGCTGCCTGCATTCTCCTCAAGGATTTTGATGGATTCCTTTATCACATTGAGGTCCTTCATCCATTTTGAGTCTATTTTCGTGTGTGGTGTAAGGAAATAGTCCAATTTCATTTTTCTGCATGTGGCTGTCCAATTTTCCCAGCACCATTTGTTGAAGAGGCTGTCTTTTTTCCATTGGACATTCTTTCCTGCTTTGTCGAAGATTAGTTGACCATAGAGTTGAGGGTCTATTTCTGGGCTCTCTATTCTGTTCCATTGATCTATATGTCTGTTTTTGTGCCAGTACCATACTGTGATGATTATGACAGCTTTGTAATAGAGCTTGAAGTCTGGAATTGTGATGCCACCGACTTTGGCTTTCTTTTTCAATATTCCTTTGGCTATTCGAGGTCTTTTCTCATTCCATATAAATTTTAGGATTATTTGTTCTATTTCTTAAAAAAAAATGCATGGGATTTTGATAGGGATTGCATTAAATGTGTAGATTGCTTTAGGTAGAATAGACATTTTCGCAATATTTGTTCTTCCAATCCATGAGCATGGAATATTTTTCCATTTCTTTGTGTCTTCCTCAATTTCTTTCATGAGTACTTTATAGTTTTCTGAGTATAGATTCTTTGCCTCTTTGGTTAGATTTATTCCTAGGTATCTTATGGTTTTGGGTGCGATTGTAAATGGGACTGACTCCTCCATTTCTCTTTCTTCTGTCTTGTTGTTAGTGTAAAGAAATGCGACTGATTTCTGTGCATTGACTTTATATCCGGACACTTTACTGAATTCCTGTATAAGTTCTAGCAGTTTTGGGGTGGAGCCTTTTGGGTTTTCCACATATAGTATCATATCATCTGCAAAGAGTGATAGTCTGACTTCTTCTTTGCCAATTTGGATGCCTTTAATTTCTTTTTGTTGTCTGATTGCTGAGGCCAGGACTTCTAGTACTATGTTGAACAGCAGTGGTGATAACGGACATCCCTGCCATGTTCCTGACCTTAGCGGAAAAGCTTTCAGTTTTTCTCCATTGAGAATGATATTTGCGGTGGGTTTTTCAGAGATGGCTTTGATAATATTGAGGTATGTGCCTTCTATCCCTACACTTTGAAGAGTTTTAATCAGGAAGGGATGCTGCACTTTGTCAAATGTTTTTTCAGCATCTATTGAGAGTATCATATGGTTCTTATTCTCTCTTTTATTAATGTATTGTATCACACTGATGGATTTGTGGATGTTGAACCAACCTTGCAGCCCTGGGATAAATCCCACTTGGTCGGGGTGAATAATCCTTTTAATGTACTGTTGGATCCTATTGGCCAGTATTTTGGTGAGAATTTTTGCATCTGTGTTCATCAAGGATATTGGTCTGTAATTCTCTTTTTTGGTGGGATCCTTGTCTGGTTTTGGGATCAAGGTGATGCTGGCCTCATAAGATGAGTTTGGAAGTTTTCCTTCCATTTCTATTTTTTGGAACAGTTTCAGGAGAATAGGAATTAATTCTTCTTTAAATGTTTGGTAGAATTCCCCTGGGAAGCCGTCTGGTCCTGGACTTTTGTTTGTTTGGAGATTTTTGAGGACTGTTTCAATCTCCTTACTGGTTATGGGTCTGTTCAGGTTATCTATTTCTTCCTGGTTCAGTTGCGGTAGTTTATATGTCTCTAGAAATGTATCCATTTCTTCCAGATTGTCAAATTTGTTGGCGTAGAGTTGCTCATAGTATGTTCTTATAATTGTTTGTATTTCTTTGGTGTTGGTTGTGATCTCTCCTCTTTCATTCATGATTTTATTTATTTGCGTCCTTTCTCTTTTCTTTTTGATAAGTCTGGCCAGGGGTTTGTCAATCTTATTAATTCTTTCAAAGAACCAGCTCCTAGTTTTGTTGATTTGTTCTATTGTTTTTTTAGTTTCTATTTCATTGATTTCTGCTCTGATCTTTATGATTTCTCTTCTCCTGCTGGGTTTAGGCTTTCTTTGTTGTTCTCTCTCCAGCTCCTTTAGGTGTAGGGTTAGGTTGTGTATTTGAGACCTTTCTTGTTTCTTGAGAAAGGCTTGCACCGCTATGTATTTTCCTCTCAGGACTGCCTTTGTTGTGTCCCACAGATTTTGAACCGTTGTGTTTTCATTATCATTTGTTTCCATGATTTTTTTCAATTCTTCTTTAATTTCCTGGTTGACCCATTCATTTTTTAGAAGGACGCTGTTTAGTCTCCATGTATTTGCGTTCTTTCCAAATTTCCTCTTGTGATTGAGTTCTAGCTTCAGAGCATTGTGGTCTGAAAATATGCAGGGAATGATCTCAATCTTTTGGTACCGATTGAGACCTGATTTATGACCCAGGATGTGGTCTATTCTGGAGAATGTTCCATGTGCACTAGAGAAGAATGTATATTCTGTTGCTTTGGGATGGAATGTTCTGAATAGATCTGTGATGTCCATCTGGTCCAGTGTGTCATTTAAGGCCTTTATTTCCTTGTTGATCTTTTGCTTAGATGATCTGTCCATTTCAGTGAGGGGAGTGTTAAAGTCCCCTGCTATTATTGTATTACTGTCGATGTATTTCTTTGATTTTGTTATTAATTGGTTTATATAGTTGGCTGCTCCCACGTTAGGGGCATAGATATTTAAGATTGTTAGGTCTTCTTGTTGGACAGACCCTTTGAGTAGATATAGTGTCCTTCCTCATCTCTTATTATAGTCTTTGGCTTAAAATCTAATTGATCTGATAGAAGGATTGCCACCCCAGCTTTCTTCTGATGTCCATTAGCATGGTACATTGTTTTCCACCCCCTCACTTTAAATCTGGAGGTATCTTCAGGTCTAAAATGAGTTTCTTGTAGGCAGCATATTGATGGGTTTTGTTTTTTTATCCATTCTGATACCCTGTGTCTTTTGATTGGGGCATTTAGCCCATTAACATTCAGGGTAACTATTGAGAGATATGAATTTAGTGCCATTGTATTGCCTGTAAGGTGACTGTTACTGTATATTGTCTCTGTTTCTTTCTGATCTACTACTTTTAGGGTCTCTCTTTGCTTAGAGGACCCCTTTCAATATTTCCTGTAGAGCTGGTTTGGTGTTTGCAAATTCTTTCAGCTTTTGTTTGTCCTGGAAGCTCTTTATCTCTCCTTCTATTTTCAGTGATAGCCTAGCCGGATATAGTATTCTTGGCTGCATGTTTTTCTCCTTTAGTGCTCTGAATATATCATGCCAGTTCTTTCTGGGCTGCCAGGTCTCTGTGGATAGGTCCACTGCCAATCTAATGTTTTTACCCTTGTATGTTACAGACTTCTTTTCCCGGGCTGCTTTCAGGATTTTCTCTTTGTCACTCAGACTTGTCAATTTTACTATCAGGTGACGAGGTGTGGACCTATTTTTATTGATTTTGAGGGGCATTCTTAGCATCTCCTGGATTTTGATGTTTGTTCCCTTTGCCATAGTAGGGAAATTCTCTCCAATAATTGTCTCCAATATACCTTCTGCTCCCCTCTCTCTTTCTACTTCTTCTGGAATCCCAATTATTTTAATGTTGTGTCATCTTATGGTGTTGCTTATCTCTCAAATTCTCTCCTCATGGTCCAGTATTCGTTTGTCTCTCTTTTGCTCAGCTTCTTTATTCTCTGTCATTTGGTCTTCTATGTCACTAATTCTTTCTTCTGCCTCATTTATCCTAGCAGTGAGAGCTTCCATTTTTGATTGCACCTCTAATAGCTTTTTTGATTTCAACTTCGTTAGATCTTAGTTCTTTTATTTCTCCAGAAAGGGCTTTTATCTCTCCGGAGAGGGTTTCTCTAATATCTTCTATGCCTTTTTTGAGCCCGGCTAGAACCTTGAGAATTGTCATTCTGAACTCTATATCTGTCATGTTACCAATGTCGGTATTGATTAGGTCTCCAGCCTTCGGTAGGGCCTCTTGTTCTTTTTATTGAGGTGAGTTTTTCCACCTTGTCATTTTGTCCAGATAAGATTTGCTTTCTCCTGCTGTGGAATTCCGCTGTTCTTGGTGAGTGCAGTTGGTCTTGGCTGGGTTTCTTGTTGATCTTCTGGGGGGGGGGCCTGTTGTGGTGATTCTCAAGTGTCTTTGCCGCAGGCGGAATTGCACCGCCCTTGACAGGGGGCGGGCTAAGTAATCCACTCGGGTTTGCTTTCGGGAGCTTTTGTTCCTTGAGCGCTTTCCGTAGAGTTCTGGAGGACGGGAATGAAGATGGCGGCCTCCCAATCTCTGGCCCGGAGGAGCCGAGAGCTTGGGGTTCTGCACCTCAGTGCGCCCTCAGAGAAAAGCACCCAACCGCCCCGCCTCCCTGGCCTGTGGTCGCTCCTTGAGGGAAGCGGTCAATTGCTGGAACCTGGAGAAAAGTGCCCGGTCGCTTCCGTCTCCGTGACCTCCGGCCGCGCTCCGAGCCCACCCAGCCTGCGACCGGCACAAGGTAACCCCAGGCTGAGAGGTCACTCCTCAGCTTTGTCGCTGTAGCCAGCTTCCCCGCTCTAATACCTGGGAACTCTGCAGCACTCAGACGCCCCCGGTCCTTCTGTGACCCTGCAGGACCTGGGGTTATGCTGACCCCGCCTGGGTTTCCCCCGGTTTAGCCTCTGGAGCAAGGTCTCCCAGTGGAGCAGACTTTTAAAAGTCCCGATTTTGTGCTCTGTTGCTCCGCTGCTTGCCGGGAGCCGGCCCCTCCCCCCGCGGCCTATCTTCCCGTCGCTTTGGATTCACTTCTCCGCAGGTCCTACCTTTCAGAAAGTGATCGATTTTCTGTTTCTAGAATTGTTGCTCTTCTCTTTGATTTCCCGTTGGATTTGTAGGTGTTCACAATGGTTTGATAAGCTATCTAGCTGATCTCCTGCTACCCGCTGTCGTCTCAGCCTGCTACTTCTCCGCCATCTTGACTCCTCCCAACCTCATCTGAATTTAAGGAATTACATCTGCAATGATCCTATGCTGAAATCAGGGCCCAATGAGAGATACATTTGGGAGCCATGGGACATAATTCAACCCACAAGTGTCCCTGCCACGGTTGGGCACTCCCTGCCCTTGGGGGATTCTGCAGGTAGCGTGGGTACCACAAAGCTCTCAGGGATCAGGTGGGGTATAACTAACAAACCCACAAAGAGCCTTGACTGTCTCCTAACTGACCCATCTGTATGTCTGGGCATCCAGGCTCCATCCTTGCCCTCTGATTATCACCACAGTGAGCAAATGTCAGACATCTGGTCTCTATATTCTCCCATGTAGGTCAGAAGTGAGACAAGGATCTCAACATCATCAGGAGGTGGGGTGCAGTGCCAGCTGCCTTCCTGATGGAGTTCTCCCAGGACACCAAGAGGATCTGCTTCTCCTCCAGCTGCATGTGAAGGGCCTTCTGAGCCCATCTCAGCTCTACTGTGGACATGACATGTCTAGAGCCTGTTTAATCCCCATTGTGCTTCTCTGACCCCTAGAGGGATCAGTGTGAGGAGCCCCAGTCTCTCTGCCTGAGCCTCTCTTCCCTCAGAGCCACCAGCCCTATCCCAGAGGCCCATCAGCCCTCCCCTGCCCACCCAGGCCTCTGTGCTACCCTCTGTGGTCGGGTCAGAGGACACACACTGACTGGCAACCTATGTAGTTCAGGTTTGTAGTATCTGCAGAACTAGATTCTCCCTCCCAGAACAAGGACATCACAGGTAGGACCAACTCTAATGAGAAAATGGGGATGACATGACACATATCACAGAGTCTGAAGAAGCAGGAAGTTGTTCTGCTCTAGTTCTGCTGGGACATCCCATGATGTCTCTGCTGGAGAACCAGGACCATGTCCCTGGGCCCATGACCCAGTGAGGAGGATGGCAGCCTGAGAGGATGTGCCTCTTGTGACCTGTGCAAGGGGAAGTGCTTCTGAGGGCCTGGGTGTGTGTGTGTGTATGTGTGTGTGTGTGTGAGAGAGAGAGAGAGAGAGAGATTTTAGTGTTGCCAGGAAATTTTCCCCATTTTCAATGGTCCAAACCCAAGATTTGTTATGATTCCATAATTTCCTTCCATCCTCTAAACTCCAGTGATTTTTCTTTATATCATGTTTAAGGATAAAGGATACTAAAAGGAGCAGGAGGAGTAAAGATTTATATGTGCCTACCACATATGAGGCATGATTCCAAGCACTTCGCATTTATTAAATTTTTTTATATTTATTAAATTTTTAAATCATGAGTATTCTATTAAAAAGCACTCTGATTATCACCCCAATTCACAGAAGCAGAAGCTGAGGCAGGTAGGATATGTAACTTGCCTGCGGTCAAAGCTAGAAAGTGGCCAACCCAGCAGCAAACCAAGGTCTTCTGACCCCGAAATCCCTGGTCTTCATCACCAACCTATGGACTTTTGTGCTTTCAGGCTAATGCATGGCCCCTTCTTAATGCTCCAGAAGGTTCTGTCTCCTTTTTCAAAAGCAAGTGACTGCTAGTAGGACTTTGCAGAGCAGCCCATCCAACAGAAATAACATTTAAGCCACATTCATAATTTAAAATTTTCTAGTGCCCACATTTTAAAAATGAGAAGAAATGAGCAGAACTTATTTTCACAGTACACTTTGTTTAGATCAATTTCTTGAAAATATTATCACATCAATATGAATTACATATAAAAATTTTTTTACCTTATTTTTTATGCTGTCTTTGAAATCTGGTGGGTCCCCCAGAACGACAACACTTCTCTATTGGGACTACCCACATTTGATGGTACACAGGTTTTCATGCCCTGTAGGAGCCATGGACAGAGAAGATTAAATACATAAGGTTTCCTTAAGGTATCTGTCCCTCCAGTATAGACTCACAGCCAGCACGCTGTTTGCCCTTGGGAAACAGAGACAGCAACACCATGAATATCTGAGTATCTTCAGAACAGAACCCGGGAGGACATAGACTGGAATAAAGGAGTGAGGGTGATGACCAGAAGGTCTCAGTAGCCTTGGGATGAGGGGAGAGGGAGCATGGTGAGGGGTCGGTGCAGGGAGGGGATTCAAAGGGCAGGCTCTGGGACATCTCCTGGATTGGAAACTTGACTTACTCATCACTGTCATGGCAAATGAGAAATGAGAAAATCATGTAATCTCTCAATGTTAGATTCTTCATTTAAAAGACTGGAGGAAAATTGTGCCTTGAGCATAGGGCAACTATTTTTATTGTGTCTCATTCAGTGGAACCTGTACCCACTCACAAAGCTTTAGCACCTACTGAGGGCTCAGAAGTAGTCATTTTGTTAAACTACCACTACATGTAGGGTGACATTCATCCCAGAGGGCCCAGGGGGGCACTGTGGGTCTTGTTTTCAGACCCCAGTAATTCCAAATCCCCTGGGCTGTGCTCAAGTGCAAAGGGTATGACTGATGCTTCCACTGATGATTCTTGTGTAAAATCAACTCTCCACTTTAGAAACCCACACCTGCTCCTACTTCTAACCTCAGGAAATTACCAGCATGAGGCTCTAAAGCTCAGGACTCAAACAAGAGCTCACACAGAAATACTGAAGAATGGAAAGTAGATTTGCATCTGATGCCCCTCCTTCCTTGAGCTGCAAAAACAGAGGATAAGATGGGAGTTTGAAGACTTCAGTCCCAGCAGCACAGCCCAAGAGAAGAGTTCTATGAAGTTTCTCTTCACCATGGACTGGGTTCCCTTCTACCTGCTGCCCTTTATTATCTCTACAGGTCAGGGTTCCACCTCTTTGACATTTCCCTCTAAGTACAGTGCCCAGGGAACCCTGTCCAGTGTCCAGCTCATTCAGCATCATTCTTGTGTTTTGTGTTTCCAGGTTTCTGTGCTCTGCCTGTGCTGACTCAGTCTCCATCAGCAAATGCCTCTCTGGGAGCCTCAGTCAAGCTCACCTGCACCCTGAGCAGGGAGCACAGCAATTACTTTGTTCACTGGTATCAACAGCAACCAGGAAAGGCCATTCGGTATTTGATGAAGGTTAATAGTGATGGAAGCCACAGCAAGGGGGACGGGATCCCCAGTCGCTTCTCAGGATCCAGCTCTGGGGTTGACCGCTATTTAACCATCTCTGACATCCAGTCTGAGGATGAGGCCGAGTATTACTGCGGTGAGAGCCACACAATCGATGGTCAGGATGGTTAAGCCACAGTGATACACACAAAGGGGAAGTGAAGCTAAAACCTCCCACCCTCTCTCTCCTGTTCCCCATGGGGACTCAGAGGGAGCTGCTGAATGCCCCTCTCCAGGGCTCTGAGGCCTTTGACTTTCTCTGGAAACACTGTCATCCTGCACAAAATCCCAAGACACCATTACAGAGAGACAGACACAGGGATGAATTTAGGTCATTTTGACAACAGAACATGCTCTTTAGTTTGCTATACTGCTGGGAAAGACCAGATCAGCCCAGACAGGAAAATGACCATGAGACAGTAGGTGGTCTGAGATGACCTCATGAGCCATCAGACCCTGTGCATCCATAACAGGTCTCTGGTCAGAGAATGGACAGAGATCTCTGAGTTCTTCAGTTTACCAAGGAGGTTGGTTGAGTGAATACCATCACTATAATTTCATCATAAAGCATAATAGGATGCTTGCCAGTGTTGAATGTTCAAAAGGAAACATTTGGTCCACGAGGGAGGTATGCCACAGAGTCTTAAGCCCATGGTGGGCGCAGAGCTAGGGTCTAGTAGGAAAACAGAATACATGTTAGAATGGCTCTGCCAGGACCAACATGGAGCATGGCTTGGGTCTCTCCATCGGTACTCAATTCTCAATTTTTGGTGCCAAGAATGAGTCCACATGCTGCCTACAAGACCTTTCCAGGTTCTGCCCAGAAACACAGCTACTGATACAACAGCAAGGCATGGTGAAGAAGGTGCACCAAAGTGATAAATATATTGACTCCCCTGAATCTCAACCCTGTGCGTGATCCATCTCTAATACATATAATGGGAGGGGGGCCAACTTACTGGACATGTTGAGCTCCTCCATAGATTTTCTGGTATCTGAAAAGCAGCATCTTTCACACACACCCACGCTTCTGTGTTAACACAAGGTAACCCTGGTCCATGGGCATAGACCTGAGCATGGTTGGGAAGAATTGTGATGCTGGATCCCAGAACCTCTGGCCTGGTCCCCTTAGTGAGTGATGCAGCTCTGAGATGGAAAATCCAGGAGATGCCCATAGCCTGGAAACTCCCATGAGGGTAGGAGGAGAGAAGGTGGCTATTTCTCTAGAGACAGAGTAGGCAAGGGTACAAGAGGAGCAGGAGGAGAGGTGAACAGCAGGCCTCAGACGTGCAGTGACTTCTTTCAAGTACATGGTGGGCTGAATCACAGGGAATCACAGGCTCCTCTTACTCACTCCAGTAAAGGGTTGTTTTCTACCAAGGGTTTGCAGAGATTGTGTCCCAAAAAAGGACTCCCACAAGTCCCTCTAGTGGGATTTTCCTCACCACATACATTGTAGTCCAGAGGATGGTAGGGAAATAATATCCAAACACACATAGCGAATCATCCCACCTCCAAAGGACCCACCTGGGGTCTTCTGCTGTTGATGACTTGGAAGAAAATAACCCAGTAGGCACGGAGAGAGAGACAGATGGACAAACTGAAAACAATGAGAGGGAATGGAAAAGGAAGTCAGAAAAGAGCATTCCCTCTGTGCTGAGATGGTAACCACCAATGAGGGAGTGACAGCTACAAAGTGTTGGTTAAAGGGATCAAAGGATTCCATTAGTGGCAATTACTATTTGTCAAGTTTATAACAGGATCAGGGTCTCAATAAGAGACCACTGGTCAGCTCTTGTCCTATAGAAGTGAGTACGGAAAGTGTCAAGAGTGAGTGTCTCCTCCTGCATTGTTCCTCGTCAGTGATTTTTGGCTTCACAGATTGCCAGGTGAACCTGATGCCAGGAATGAAAATTTTTGTCAGAAGTTCTGATGTAGCTTGTGGCCTTAGCAGAGTCCTCGGGAATATAAATCCTTTGGTCCCATTGTCTCATTGGGGGAATATCCTGGGCCTGATGAGATACTTATTATTTAACACAGGGAGCACCTGAAACAGGTGATCAGATCTAGCCAGGAGAGATGGAGGTGATGCCACTAACACTGTGAGGATAGCCCAGGCAGGCTGAGCCTCGAGTAAGAGTATGTTCAAGGAGATCTCCTTTCCACACTGCCCCCCTACTCGATTTGCATCTCCCTTCCTTCTTCCCTTCCTTCTCCTCTCCCCACCCACTACTCACTAGTTAATCAATGATCTCACATTCACTATGTTTCCCTAGAGACGTCTGGAATACTCCCCATGAGTCATGTTCTACTCAATTCTTTATATTCCTTATCTTCCACTGTGTGTTCCTTTTTCATGTATTCTACCATATACGGATGCAAGATGAATCAGTCTTGGTTCCTAAATACACAGGAATCTGGTGCCTGTGGGACATCAGGATTGTGTCAGTATTGACCCTTTTCGATGTGCTACACTGAAACCTGCACTCTCCTTTCTGAAAGAAGATAGCGGGTTAGGCCAGGGCATTTCAACCTGGGACAAGTACAGGAATCGCACCTGTCCTACCTCCTGCACAGTGTATGTGATCTGTCTGTGGCAGGCTGGGCAGGGCAGGGAGCGCAGCTGCCTCTGGGAGGCTGGAAACCCTGGTCCACACCCTTTCTCAGGTGACAGGTGCTATGGGGTGACCTGCAAGGAGAAATCCCCTGGACTGAATCCTCCTCCACCAGCAGGGGACAGCAGAGCTTCATCAGGAGCAGCAAGACAGAGTTTGGGGCTGCCCAGGACACCAGGCCTGGCAGCCCCAGAGGGGCTGGGTTGGACCCCAGCAGGGGTCCAGGGTTCAGTCCCCAGAGACTGTTGGGATGATCCATTCTATCTTCTCAGGCTACAGGGACCTTATTCTGAGGGTCAAACACACAGAATATTGATGGGAGACCTGACACACTGGGTGGGATATGCAGGTCCTCTTACTGTCCACCAGTGCTCCCAGGCACTGACTCCTCTGTGCTGGGCATGTCTAAGACGCCCTGACCACTCACCTTCAGCTCACCTTTCCCTCTTCCAGGCTGCAGCTCCTTGCTCAGGAGCATCTAAGGGAGGGAAAGTGAGCCCCTGGTCCCTGGAAGGGGCATCATCAGCAACCTCCTTGTGAGACTGTCTCCAGAGAGAAATGAATGCTCCCTTCTCAGGCCATAGCTCTGGTCCCCAGGTTGTCCTTGTACAATGACAGGATCTGCTTCCTGCAGGGACACTGTCTCAAGCCCAGATAATATCCAAACCCACACAGTAAATCATCCCACCTCCGAGCCCACCTGGGGCCTTCCAGTGTTAACGACTTGGAAGAAAATAACCCAGTAGGCATGGACAGACAGGCAGATGGACAAACAGTGAAAACAATGAGAGGGAATGGAAAAGGGAGGCGGATAAAGAGCATTCCCTCTTGTGCTAAGATGGTAACCAATCAATGAGGGAGTGACAACTACCAAGCATTGATTAAAGGGGTCAAATGATTCCATTAGTGCCAATTACTAACTGCCAATTAGCAATTGGCAGTAATCCCATGCCAGGTGGGATCGTGTGACCTTGGGGACCCACACAAACACTAGGAAGCTTCCAAAGATTTGTCATGCCCTTTACATGTTGACATAAAACAATGATGAAAAAAATTATGTGGCCAATTTCTGCTCTCTTGTGGGATGAGGGCTGTCACAGGGATGAAAACAGCCTGTGTCAATACATGAGACATTGTGAGGAATCTCCAATAGCTGCTGGTTGGTTAACAAGTCAACTCCCAGGTAGAAAGGGATGCACGAACCTCAGAATGAGAGAGTTTCAAATGTGATGACACGCCAAGCAGGGACCAGAGAGCAGTAGGGGAAAGACAGGAGATCCGAGGCAGGAAGAGGTGGGTAATGAGGCTACAAGAGCACTGATCCTGAATCAGGGGTTGTCTGCATGCTCAGAGGGCTAGCTGACCCCGTGGCCAGGATCCTACAAGGTCTATGCTAGACCAGCATAGACCTCAGGCACAGAGGTTTCAGAAAGAGTCATAGGATCAGATCCCAGGAATTTCACTATTGAAGCTAGACCTTGAAAACCAAGGCTGATTTTCTCACCAGAAAGCTCCATGAAGGGAGCCAGGAACTCCTGGCTTCCTCCTCAGTCACCTGTTCTGATCTCACAGGTGAGTAATCCAGTCAGAGAGCATGGAGGAAATGTATTTGCATAAATACTAGCAATCACTGCCCCATGGGCCTGGAGGGAATAAGAGAAGCCTGGGTGAGCCTGCCCTGCTGTGGGGTCTCTGGAGGCAGAGCTCTGGGCATCTCCACCATGGCCTGGACCCTTTTCCTGCTCTCCATCATCACTCTCTGCACAGGTGCACCCCCAGGCCCTGCACACAAGCTCAGCCTTCATGGGACCTGAGCTGGGCCTGCCCCAAACTCTGAGCTCAGCACCAACACTGACTCAGTATTGGGACCCTGGGAATGAGCCCCTGGACCTCACACCAACTCCTCCTCTTCTGTCTTTTCAGGTTCCGTGGCCTCCAGTGGGCTGACTCAGCCGCCCTCTGTGTCGGTGACCGAGGGACAGACGGCTACAATCACCTGCTCTGGAGATGTAGTGGGAAAAAGATACGCATATTGGTACCAGCAGAAGTCAAGACAAGCTCCTGTGCTTGTGATTAATAAAAATAATGAGCGACCCTCAGGGATCTCTGACCGGTTCTCAGCCTCTAAATCAGGAAACACAGCCACCCTGACCATCAGCGGGACTCGAGATGAGGATGAGGCTGACTACTATTGTCAGTCCTATGACAGCAGTGGTAATGCTCACAGTGACATAGGCAGATGGGGAAGTGAGACAAAATCCATGTCCCCGACTGCATTGCACTCTCCTCCAGCCCCAGAAGGACCATGGAAAAGCACTGAGCAGGTCTGGCCCAGGCACCCAGAGCTCCTCCCCCACTCTGCTCTCAGGCAGTCCTGCACCCACTGGGTCAGGAGACCATTTACCTGACTGCACCAGGCTACCCTGCTCTCTGGGCCTGTGTGTGAATGTGGGCCAGAGGGCTTCAGTGGAGGAAAGTCAGAGAGCTTTTTGTCCGGTGCTCATGATCTCTGCATTTTCTTTGTGCTATGGGCCACTCTTCACACAATGGACCAGGATTAGAGTCCAAATTTCCCAGAGAAGCTGAGCTCCTAAAAACCTGATGCCATCAGTGGGAGCCACCTGAGTGGAAAGGATGGGTACAGTAAACAGAGGGGTCATCCACATCCACTCATCTGGGCTCACACACCCACCCACTACTGACTGGAACCCCTGACAGCTCACAGAGGGGCTCCTCACTGGGAGTACTTTTGCTTCAGAAATCTGCCTCCCCGGGTTATGACCCTTCTCAGAGAGATTCAGGTAAATGATCACCTCAGGCCAGCACCCTGAGGCCCTGCCTCAGATTCAGATGTCCTGAACGGTCCCAGCTTGAGATGGGGGCATGTGAGGAAAGAGGCCGCACCTGATATCTCACTGCGGGCCCCCTCTCCTTCTACCCGAGCTGAGCTCCCCAACTCCTTCCAGATTTCCTGCACAGGCACTTCTCCTCAGAGTCTGCTTCTGGGAATCAATGGCGGAGGCCCAGCATCCCTGACAGGGTCCTCAGGGATGTGAGGAGACCACTGTGTACCCACAGAGCTGGGCTTTCTCACCCAAATCACCAACGTACTTGTCCAATCTCCAGACAGATCAGTTTGTTCCTTATATTTTTATTCACTGAAAAAATATCCAGACACACTAGGTGTTCTGAGTTCTGATAGTTGGAGAGTCACATCCTTCTTGATGGTAAATGGGGATAATGGGGCAGATGCCACTGCCTACAAAGTGACCACAAGAAACAAAACCACCATGGGAGTGAGACACACAATGGGTTCTTCATCACTTCTACCCTCCAAATCCTGCAAGAATCTCTCTCTACACCCATCCAGATACATGGACAGACAACAATTCTGTGAAATACAGCTCAGACTGTCAACAGTGACACTTAAGACACCACAGATGCTCCCTCATCCACATAAAATCCACCCACATCCCCACACACCACAGTCTCCAAATAAAGAGAAGGTTGGCAGCCATGTCTCCACCTCACATGATAAAATGTCCCATGAACAGTTACAAACATGCTCACCCTTTTCCCACAAGAGGATAAAAGTATATCATTGTCCACTAGTGATCTTTATGTTTGTCCCTGCCATTTGATAATCTGTAACTTCAATAATGAGATGTAAAGCTAACTATTGTTAGCATCTGTGATGTTAGATAATAAAGGGATGAAACAGGAGAATAGAACAGAAACATATGATTAAAATATAACCAAATCTATTCATGTCAACATAAGGAAGAAACATTTATTACTTTTATCCTATTCGTTTCTACCACTACCCTGCGGTCAATATGGAGTCCAGACTTCCCTTCTTCATTGCCCACTCCGTATTCCCCTTCTCTCAGCAAATACCTGATCTACTCATGATGCCCCCCATGACCAAACCTTCACCCCAAGACCTGCTGAATTGGACTGTGCTGAACTGATAACTGTCATCACAGTCCCAGGTATCCTAGGGGATCTCCTGAGTCCATATACTCCTGTTTACCCCAGTTGTGTTGTAGACACATAACTGCACTATGACAGTCATTATGAAACACAGCAGACAGTGCCCCATAATTTGAGTCCCTGCCAGAAGGAGTCAGAGGGACCCAGGACACACTCTCCACAACAAGAGCAGGGCAGTCATACTCCCTTCCTCCCACCCCCCTGGTCAAGATCTGCCCCAAAGAGCCCAGGGTCTCAATCCAATACACCTGAGCTCCATTCCTGGACTCATCCCAATTGCCTCTGCTTTCCTGGGAAACTAGCCCCTCTGGGCAATCACTTTACCTGCTGTGAATTAGGGAAGCTTATACTGGTGTGAGAAACACTTTTTTTCAAATTAAATGATACATAATATTGATGGGTTTAATTAATTAGGCAAACGCAGTGAGGTCTCGGTGAGGCAATCTTGGTGCTGGAGTCTCCTGTCTGCCTCTGTGGGTACACAAGGAAAAGTTTTCAGCTGCTCTGTGATGTGCAATTATATCCAAGTCTGAATTAGCTGATTCCCAATTCACCAAACCACAGACAGGGGAGTTCAAAATCCTCCCACGCCAAATTCCAGGAGATGTGAGTTGTAATAAAAATTAAATCCAAAGTGATTAGCCCATGAATAGACAACCATCTTATAAATAAACACCCACCTTACAGCATGGCCCTTTGCTGTGGAGCCCACTGAATAAGATCAAGATTGGGTGGACAAGAAAGCTGACCATTGTCCCCAGACATGTCACATTATCCACCTATTATTACTACCATTTCCTTTTGGGGACACATTAGGTAGACACTGATGTAAAATTCTGTCTCATTGTCTATCATCTGTCTCCTGTAGGTTTTGCCTCTGTCTCTAGCACAGGTCCTCTTCATGCCTCCCCATCCCACCCCAACTGCACTAAATTCAGTCACTGCCAACCTTCTTCAATTGGGTCTGTCCCTGTACAGTGGTGGAACTCTCCCTTGGGACATAATCCTCCATTACCTCAATGACAGAATGATGAACAAATGTTCTAATGAGAAAGTTCCACAGTCTAATGACATAAGAAGCATGGGATCACAGTGCTTCTGGGGGATGCAGAGGGGACACTGTGCAAGAAGACAAGGTAATGAGGCCACAGGACCACCCTCCCTGTATCAACTGTTACCTGTAACACTCATAGGGCCCTGCCCAGCTGCACAGCCTGGCTCCCGAAATACGGCAAAGGAAGCCAAGGACAGGTGGCCAGCAGGGCGGGGACAGGGAATTTCATGTGGTCTGTGCTCTCTCTCTCTCTCTCTCTCTCTTTCTCTCTCTGACAAATAAATAAATAAATAGAATCCTTAAAAAAAAAAAAAAAAAGAACCCCACAGTATATGAAATGACACTAAAACGTAAGCAAACTTTCGGGACAATTCCCACCAATTCTGCTCCACAATGTGGGACATGAAACATTCTCAGGGAGCAGATACAAACTCTAGGAAGATGAATCGAGCTGGAAAAATAATGAGGATGGAACATTTTCTGGACTGTAGTTTACACACAAAAGAAAAGAAGAAAGATTCACGGAGCAATCTGTATGAGAATAACTAACAGAAATATCCTCACATGTCCCTTCTCACTCAAGCCTTTAAGATTTTCAAACACACAGTGACAAGAGTTCCCCTGTGGAGCTCAGAGCTGAGCACCGCTCCACATGAACCAGATCTGTGAAGCCCACACAGAAGCAGAGATTCTCTCCAACAGCCTGAAAAGGATCATTCTCATAGGGACCAGGGTGGGCATGAGAGAGGTTTGGGGTGGCCAGGCTAAGCAGCAGACCAACTAGGCAGAAATCTGAGGTCCTGACTATGGCCTGGACACTTACAAGATGCCCCCTCCTCACTCTTTCCCCCTCCTCACACCCCAGGTCCTGCCCCCAAGCACTGACACAAGCTCAGCCCCCACAGGACTCTGCCCATGTCCCTGGCCCTGAGCTCAGCCCAGGGGATGCTACAGGGGTGGGGCCCTTCAGAATGAGTCCCACAGGCTCCTGAAGTGGCAGAACCGATGGTCCCGTATACTAATCAGCTGTGCTCAGTAGTGTGGCCATGAGACCCCATCATTCCCAATTACTCAGAGAGAGAAGAGAAAGCAATAATACAGAGCAGAGCCAGCAGGCCCCAGACCAGGCTGCAGCACAGCCAAATGGCCTCCACCATCCCCACAGATTCTCCAGCCCTAACCTGGGACGTAACCTACTGACTCTCCCCATGTACAGGTTGAGGGGGCTCCTTTAGAGACCAGCCAGTTTGGGGATGGCAGTGAGTCCTGGGATGCAAGCCCTGCAGCCAGGCCTGGCCTCAGCCTCCTGCCTGCACTGGTCAAGCTCTGCCCCACAGAGCCCAGGGTCTGAATCCAGCACACCTGACCTCCACCCCTGGACTCACTCCCACTTCTCTTTTCCTGGGAAGCTAGCCTCTCTAGGCATTAGCTTCAGCGGCTGTGAATGGGGAAGCTTACACTCAAGTAAGAAACACTGTTCGTTTGGATTTTTTCACATCTGATGATACATAACATTGTAAGAGTCTTACTAATTAGAGAGACTCCATGTGATCTCAGCCAGCTGACCGTGGAGTTGGAGTCTCCTGTCTTCCTCTGTGGGATCCAAGGAGAAGTTTTCATCTGCCCTGTGAGCTGCATCATCTGCAAATGGATCCAAGTCAGAATTAGCAGACTCCCAGTTCCACAAAACCACAGATTAGGCTACTTTGCAGGTCCTCCCACACCGAGCTCCAGGAGATGAGGCCTGGAACAACAAAAATAGTAGTAAATACAGGATTACTAAAGAGTAAGATGAAGATCTGCCTGCTCAACTGAATTTAGAACCAAAAGCATCACCCAGGGATTGTAAAACCCAACTACACAGATAGAGATGCAGGAAGCAGCAGTCCTGATTCCTACGTACACAGGAACCTGGTGGTCGTGGGACATCACACAGCATTGCCTGGACACTGACCCTTTCCAAATGCACTATACTGCACCCTGCACTCTCCTTTCTGAAAGAAGACAGCAGGCTATCCAGCACATTTCAACCCTGGGACAAGTATAGGAATCGCACCTGTCCTACTTCCTGTACCGTGTTTCTGACCTTCTGTGCTGGTCTGGGCAGGGCAGTGGGGCAGCTGGCTGTGGGAGCCTGGAAACTCTGGTCCACACCCCTTCTCAGGTGACAGGTGCTGTGGGGTGACCTACAGGAGGGAAGCTCCTGGTCTGAGTCCTCCTCCACCAGCAGGGGGCAGCAGAGCTGCATCAGGAGTAGCAGGACAGAGGCTGGGGCTGCCCATGGGGAGCTTCAAGGGGACACCAGGCCTGGGGGTCAACAGGGGTCCAGGGTTCAGGATCAGAGGCTGTCAGGATGATCCAACCTATCTCCTCAGACTGCAGGGACCTTATTCGGAGGGTCAGATACATATTGTTACCCAGGACACTGACAGGAGTCCTCACACAGGGAGCACCTCCCTTCATTCTCCACCTGAGATCCCAGGGAGCTGACCCTTCTGTGCTGGGCACGTCCAAGACACCGTGACCCCTCACCCTCTGCATTTCCTGCCCCCACTCCAGTCAGACTCATATCTGGGGCTGCAACTCCCTTGCTCATGAGAGTCTCAGGGGGACAGGAAGTAGGGCACTCAGAGCCACTGGTCCCTGAAAGGAAGGTCTGCAGCCTCTTTGTGAGACTGTTTCCAGAGTGATGTGATTCCTACAGCCTCAGACCACATCTCTGGTCCCTGTGCTGTTCTTGCTTCAGTGACAGAACTCAGTTCCCAGGAAGGACCACTGACTATCCAGTCTCCAGAGCTCAAACCGTGTGCACAGATGTGACCCTGGGGACTCTCACGGAGACACAGAACTTGAAGTGAGCCCCTCTGTCAGGGATGGTTTCGGGCACTTTTCACAAGTTTACATGAGACATGGATGAAAAAAATGAAAGGAATCAAAGTATTGACAATGCAAGATGCTGGTCTGCTGTGGGGTGGGTGGTGTCATAGAGATAGAAGCACCATGTGGAAATAGACCAGAAGTTGTGATGAATCTCCAACAGCCTGTGAATGTATAACAAGTAAATTCCCACATGCACCGTGATGAAAAAAATGTCAGAATGCAAGAGTTTTCCACTCCAATGACATGCTGAGATTGGGACAAGAGTTCAGCTGGGGGAAGCAGAGAGGACATGAAAAAGGAAGGGTAGACGCTGAGGCCACATGACAACCTTTCCCTGAATCAGGTGCTGTCTGTAGCTCTGAAGGGCCCAAATCAGCCCCATGGCCAAGCTCCGAAAAGGCCATCCGGGTGCTGACTCAGCTACCCTGTGCTCAGTGACCCTGGTCCAGATGGACATGATCACCTGTCAGGGAGATGGTATAGAAATCTTCAGTGCACAGTAGTACCAGCAGAAGCCAGGACAGGACCCTGGCTGGTCATAGATGACAATAACAAGTGTTCTGCAGGGATTCTCTGACACTAAGACTCCAACTTGGAAGACACAGCCCTCCTAAACCACAGCAGGACCAGGGCTAAGGACAAGGCTGATTATTACTGTCAGGTGTGGGACAACAGTAATGCTCACAGTGACAGAGGCAGACAGGGTTGTGAGACACAAACCCCTTTCCTATCTGTGTTATACTCGCCATCAGCACTTGGAGGACTGTAGACAAAGAACAGAGGTCTGGCCCAGGGCCCAGATCTGAGATTCCCAGACCTCTCTCCCAACACAGCCCTCCGGGCAGCCTCTGCACCGTGTGGATCGGGGGTACCTGTGCAGGAGGCAGGATGAGGCTGTCAGGTTTTCCTGCCTAGGGTACTTGTCAGGGATGAAAGATCAGGCTGGAAGGACAGAGAGACATCCATGGAGACAAGACAAGCTCAAAGTGACAAGGGGAAGTCTCAGCTTTCCATTGAACAGAATCATTGTGGTGTTTTGGGATGGAAGCAATTCTCCTTTAGAGCTAAGACCTCTAGCGCAGCAAAGTGTATGTTAATAGTACAAGAGGTGAAAATTTTGCAGTGGGTCACTTGGAATATCAGTGAGTATGGACATTCCTAATTCTACCTCTTCATTCCTGGTCCCATCAATGCTGGCTATGGGAGAAACAGCATCATGTATAGGACACATATTTAGTGCAAATATCACCTCCTGCCAAATCTTGCCACAGTGCCACAAGGTGTTGCATGTGAATGGACAGTAAAAAAGTCTGTAAGAGGCCAGTAGTCCATCATTCTATCCAGCTGTTTCGAATGCTGTAGGAGCATGGTAGAACCAGTGAATTCCACACTGTAGAATGTGTAGAACCACACATTCCATAGTGTGCATCGGCACATTACAGTCCTTTTCTGAGGTGAAATGTGAGCTTTGGACAGAACCACACTGAATACTAGATCGTGGGTGAGGCATTCAGTAAGTCCAAGGGTCAGAGTTTGGGAAGAAGCACTGCAGTCAAAGAAAGCAAGTTCCCATCCAGAGTAAAGGTCTCTTCCACCGAGGACAGAGTGATCCCTTCCATGATGGAAGAGGTCTAATGTCATTCACCTGCCACCAGGCTCCTGGCTCATTCCTAAGAGAATGGTCTCATCCTGCGAACTCTGAGTTGGTCTCTGCTCTTGGAAGATTGGTCCCTCAGAAGTAGCCACAGTCATGTCAGCTTTATGAGTGGACAAACCTAGGGATTATCCCATGAATAACCTAAAATTTGCAACATGGCCACTTTGCTATAGGCCCCCTGGACAAGTTCAAGAGTGGATACAAAAAAAGGCTAATCACTGTCCCCAGATGTGTCACATTATCCACCTGATTATGAACACCATTTCCCTCTGAGGACGCAAACTTCTGGGCTTTCTCATGGAACGCAAATAGCTCTGTGTTCATTTGGGGGTGGGTTCTCTCCACATATCTCTTCCTCAAACATCTTTTACCACTTTCCTTTTTTCCTCCAAAGTCTCTACCCATCCAGCCAAACTGAGTCAGAGAACATAGGTTAGAAATAAGCCACTTTTCTCCTTCTCCCTGCCCAGGTGAAATAAACAAACTACTATGCTCAAATGGTACCTTATTGAAAAATTTTCCATATTGTGCAGGGCGTCCCAGATGAGGACTGCAGGACCTCTACTGTTAACTAGCAGAGTTGGGTGACATCATACAGGAACCTCTTAAACCAACCACAGTTTTTCCTCTGGATCAGCTGTTCATAGTATTGTCCCCACTGGGTCATAATTGTGCCAGGCAGAGCAAAGACAATGCAGTACAGGTTGGTGTCATGGCCATCAGGCCTTTTCCTCATGCATCTCCCCTGTGCCTTCGGGACATGGGGAAGCCTGATCTCAAATTTGCCTCTTCTGTTTGATGATGGAGAGCTGTTGTGAATGCCAATTCCATGGCCTGGTTGATCTGATAACACAGTTTGTGCAGGCGGCTCAATCACATAGTCACTTAGTGGTGAATTAGGAACCTACAATCTCTGTCAAGTTTCAGTAGCAAGCCAAAGTATGTGCCAATTGGAGCTTTCTAAAAATACACATGCAAAAAAAAAAAAATGGTAAGCTGCCATCTATTTCAGTTCTAGGAACAAAGTCTTTGATTGAAACCAGTGTGCTCTGTCAAAATGAGTCTGATTACTAGCTTGGTCCTGCCATTCATTATGGTAACAACACACACCTTACCATTGGTGATAAAATGGAACTGCCTGTATCCTAAAAATGCAAAGATTCCCAAAACTGCAACTTTGACACCCAATCCGGAGTTCAAAATCTCCAGAAAACGTATCAGTATATATCATACATATGGGCATATATGTACACAAATACATCTCCAACATATACACAGCAGACACAATTAGGATATATGTGCACTCACAAGTATATTCATATATATATGTATGTATCAGTATATGATAGAAAGGAGTGTGTGACAGGAATTGGATGTCACGTGTCACAAACACACAAGTGAGCCATGGAGAAGCCACAGTGACTGTCACCTACAAACAGGCTCCTGCTTCCCACTCAGTTCGCAGGGAGGCTCACACAGGATTCCTCTTGTGACTCACCTTCCCTGGAAACATAAAACATGAGAATTCTAACACATCACACACACCTGCCCCCGATTTTATAACCTATGGGAAAATATCACCTTGAAACTCGACTAGCATTGAATCAGAGACACATAAGGTCCTCACTGTCCCCACATCCTCTCACAAACCAGACTCTTCCCCACAGGGACAGACTCCAAGCACTTGTGTTTTCTTCACACTGATTTCCCAGGATGAAACCTATGGAAGAACAAGTTGGGTCTGAATAAGATTTTGTTGGTTAAGTGTCCTACTGTCTCTGTCCTTGGAGCGGGAGCTAAGATCAGGCTATGTGGTGGTCCAGCAGTCAGATCAAATGAGACAGTCCCTGAGTCCTGTGTCTCCTGGTGTTCAGGCCCAAAACGACATCCATGACCACCACCACCCCAGAGACATGAGCCCTGATACCTCAGATGGATCCTGCCTCCTCTTCACATGAGCCTCTTCCTATTGTCATGGGTAATCTGACTCCTCGTACCTGGTCTTGATGCTGGCAGGAGCCCTACAGACACGAGCAAATCCTCCCCTGGAGGATTCATGCCAGCAGTGCATGGATCAAGGGGAATCAGGATGTTTGCACTGGGTCATGAATCTCCACCTGAACAAAAGATTTCCCTGAACTTCCACCTGCCAGTGAGGAGCGGCCACTAGGGGGCAGCAGAGATCACCTGGAAAGGCCTCAGGGATTCTAACTGGGAGGATTGCTTACCAGGACCTGAAATCAGAAGGTAAAGGTACAGATTTACTACACTATCATCACCTGTGCTCTGATATAAAATTCTGACTCAGAGTCTCTCACCTCTATCCTGTGGAATTTGTCTCTGGCTCTAGCATAAGTCCAGGACTTCATGACGCTCCACTCCACCCCCATTCCTGCTACACCAGTCACTGTCAATCCTTGCTCAAGCACTGGGTTTGTCCCTGACATGGAGGGCACCCTGGGGATACAGAGGTACAGTATCTATGACCTGCCCCAGGAGATCTCCTTTGGCATGTACTCCTATAGCACATCAGTGGCTCCCTAAAACTCCATGTGCACCTGGCAAGGGATTAATTTTTTCCTGTTTTGATGTTCACAATATAAACCAGAAGTAGGACACACACTGACCTATGATCCTCTAGTACCTACAGAGGAAACATTCTATGATGGTTTTCATAGAAAATGCAGACAGACTCCACCTCACAGCTCAGTTGTGACCATGCCTCCCAGGAGCCAGGTCAGGACATGGAGAGGGATAGAGTTTGGACCCCAGACTACAGGAACACAGGGGGAAAGAGAATCACCTGGGCTGAGGATGGGTTTCCAGGAGCTGCCCTCCCATCTCTGTGTCCCTTGGAGCTGAGCCCATTTCTCTGTGTGTGTGCGTGTGTGTGTGTGTGTGTGTGTGTGTGTGTGTCTTGTTAGTAGCTGAGCCCATTTCTAAAACCACAAGGCTCCTCAGCAGCAGTCCCTGAGCTCTGGCTCATTTGCATAACCAGCAGGTGTCTCCAGCAAGGGGATAAGAGGGGACTGGGAGGAACCCTGCCCAGCCATGAGCTTCAGGGAGCAAAATCAAGGGACCTGCACCATGGCCTGGACCCCTCTCCTCCTTGGATTCCTGGCTCACTGCACAGGTGCTGAGGCCAGGCTCACAACCCCTTATCCCCGGGTTGTGTGACACTCCTGGCCCTTACTCTGAGCTCAGCAGTGGACTGCCACTGGGGGGCAAGATCTCAAGACCGTCCTTTGGGATGAGGGGCTAGTGGGGTGTAATCTCTTCCCCCTGTTTTCATTGGCTCCATGTGACCCCAAAAGGGCTGCACCTGCCCAGGGAAAGGGGAGGAATGGTTCTCATGTGTTCAAAGGTTCTATCCACAAGGCCGGCGCATGGGCCCCAGAACAAAAAGGACATCAGGGTGGGAATTATCTAGAGAATCACTGGGATTTAAACCAGGGATGGTAGTGTCCAGGGAATGATGCTCTGGCTGAAACCTACCTGTCATTTTCTCTCTTGCAGGCTCCATGGCCTCATACGTGCTGACTCAACCACCCTCAGTATCAGTGAACCTGGGACAGACGGCCAAGATCACATGTGGGGGAAACAACATTGGAAGTAAAAGTGCTCACTGGTATCAGCAGAAGCCGGGACAGAACCCTGTGCTGATTATCTATAATGATAAAAACCGGCCCTCAGGGATCCCTGACCGGTTCTCAGGCACCAACTCAGGGAACACGGCCACCCTGACCATCAGTGGGGCCCGTGCTGAGGACGAGGCTGACTATTACTGTCAGGTGTGGGACAGCAGTGCTGATGCTCACAGTGACACAGGCAGATAGAGAAGTGAGACAAAAACCCCTTCCCCATGTGTGTCATACTCTCCTCCATCCCCAGGAGGCCTGTGCACAGAGTAGGGAGCACTTCTGGCCCAGGTCCCCTCATCTGAGATCCCCAGACCTTCCTCCCCGTCCAGCCCTCCAGGCAGCTCTGCACAGGGAGGTCGGAGAGCATTTACAGCTGACGCCACTAGGCTGCCTACTTCTTTGTGCTTGGGTGTCAACAGCACACACAAGGCCTGGGTAGAAAAAGGACACAGGGAGACATGTGGCCAGTAGTCATGATCTCATCATTTCCATGTGGTGCTCATGGGCTAATGCTCTCCTGACTGATCAGGATTACAGTTCAAACTGTCCCATCTCAGCTGAGTTCCTGATGCTCTGGGGACATGAGAGGACCTCCTCTACCAAAGTGGAACGGACGGGTACAGTAGACACTGAGAGGTCACCCACATCCCCTCCTCTGGGCTCACACATGCACCATCTGCTTCCTAGAGCCCCAGGCCACTCACAGGGGAGCTCCTCACTAGAAAGTGCTGCCAGTTCAGAGATCTGCTTCCCCAGGTTTCTGTCCCTTCTCAGAGAGGTTCTGATGAATGATCTCCAGAGGCCCAGAGCCCAAGGCCCTGCCTCTGGTTCAGATGTCCTGAAAAGTCCCAGCTGCAGAGCTCCCTGAAGGAAGGAGGCTCATGGGATGGCTCACTCTCTGTGGGTCGTTCTCCTTCTGCCCAGGCGGATTTCCCTTCTCCTTCCAGGTTTTCACACATGCACTTCCCTATCCCTGAGTCTGCCTCTAGGAACCCAATCTGAGATGGCCAGAGTCCTGGAGACAGTCCTCAGGGAACAGAGGGGGCCACTGTATATATCCACTAAGCTGGGATGCCTCCCCAAAATCCACAAGGTGCATGTCCAGTCTCCACCAGATGAGATCCTTTCCTCTGTTTCTATACAAGGAGAAAAGATGTAGACACACTAGGTGCTCTGGGTTCTGACAGATAGTTGGAGAGTCACATCTATCCTGATGGTGAATGAGTGACATTGGGACAGATGCCTCCTCCTCCAGAGTGGCCAGAAGATATTCATGTATGGGAGTGACACACACAAGGAGTACTCTCTCAATTCTACCCCCCTGACACACACACATTTTGCCCACGAAGCCTTCTTTACACGCATCCTACCAAGAAATACGGACAGAAAACAATTTTATGAAATGTAGTCCAATCTCTCAATACTGACACATAAGAAGCCACCAGAGTCCCACCTTGTCCTCATGAAATTCACTAGATCCACACAAACCACAGTCTGCAAATAAAGGGAATATCAGTAATCTTTCTACCACTTGATAATATGCAACTATCCCACGACAAACACAAATGGGTTCTTTCTCCCATAAGAGGAAACAAAATACACTTTGTCTGCTAGGGATATTTATTTTTGTCCCACATGATTTGATATCCTAAATGTTAACATTGAGATAGACCATTTCCGACCATTAGCACACCTGATGTGAGATGATAATGGGATGAGACAGGTGGAGAACACATAAACATATGATTACTATGTATCCAAACACATTCCTACAACATAAGGAGAAATACGTGTTATTTGCATGCTCATTTCTGCCACTACACTGTATTCAGAGGAAGGACAACTATAACGACTTTCTTCACCACCCACCCCTTGATCCCCTTTCTTCAGGAAAATACCTGAGCTAATCCTCATCCCAGCCAGTTGGGAGGACTAAACCTTCATTCAGGAACATTGGTCTATTATCAGACATGCTGGATTGATCTGTGGCACGTTCATGACTGTAACCACAAACCAGGGACTCCTAGGGGATCTCCTGAATCCATACATACTGCCTCTTGCCTCACTTGTGCAGTAGACACCCAGGCCCCCCTGTGACAGTCACCATGAATCACCCCAGCCAGTGCCCTCACATTTACTCCTGATTCACTCCCAGAAGGCACTGAAAGAAATAAGACTCTGACTCCGCCCACAGAGCTGTGCAGTCAGTATGCCCCAGGGATCACCATCCACAGCCCACAGTCCATATGGCTGGTGAAAGTGTCCATTCTGAAACAACTTTTCAGATCATACAGGGCCTGGAGTTTAATTCAAGCTCCCTTACCCAGAGCAGGTCAGTGTAGCCCCACGTCCCAGGTGGCCAAGTAGGACCTAGGGAGATAAGAAGAAGAAGTGAGATTTTCCACAGTGCTTAGACCCCCACACTGTGAAGCACAGTGAGCACACAGTCCTGGGGGGTGGGGAACGGGTTGCTCCCCAAGATGCAGATGAGCTGCAGCCGGACTGGGTGAGGCCCAGGAATCTGCAGGTGGGACGGCTCCCCAGTGAGCCTGTGGTACTTCTCCTCCAAGGACCCCTCTCTAAGTGGTTTCACCCCTGCTCTGCTCCTGCTCGCAACCGAGGTGAGAGGCCCACAGGGAGGCACAGTGGGAGGCACAAGTGCCCCGATCTCCGTCCAGTCAGTGTTCATGGGGTCAGGACCCACACTCGCTGTATCCACATCGCCCCCTCCCTTCACAGGGCTGTGACGGTCACTTCTGACTCAGCTGTCTTCCTCCAGCACCACTTCCTCTCCTCTCTTACAGGCTCTGTGCCTCCCCTGACTTGCAGATGACTCCCTCCATGTCAGTGGCCCTAATCAGGCCCATGAGCTCAGGCATGAACAGGCCTCTTGGCAGCAGAAGAACCCAAGCCTGGTCCCCCAGCTGGTATACACACAGATGTGAAGGATCATCCAGGGCTGATTCTGAGAATGGAACATAGGAAAATGGCCCCCTGAGCATGACCAGGACTGAGAGCCAGGACTAGACTGACCATTGCTGTGCTACTTAATGTAACATTAGGAGTGCCTGGCACTGACTCACGTGACATAGAAGGATGGGGATGGGACATGAACCAAACTGCCATGGTCTGGCTCATACTCTCACCTGTCCTCTGAGCAGCTGCTGGTCAGGCCTAAGAGCATGAGTCCTTCCTAGTCCTGGCCCGGACCCTGAAGGATGGGAGACTAGCAGGTTCCCTGTCCTCAGATCTGTGTTAACCCTACTGAACAGTGGCAGAGTGGCGGGATCTTGCATGGGAACTATAGCCAGGCTTCAGAGTAGATAATACAGATTTGGAGTGTCATTATACATCATGTGGGCCCCAGATGGAATCACGTGTCACTCCAGAGGGAAGACAGCGGTATCAGAAAGCACAGCCCTGTGGGAATTTTCCTTCTCCTTGGGTACAAGCACCTGGATGGGCCCCAGCAGCTCTGTGACTCCTTGCCTTCCTGGATGAGGTTTTCAACAACCTACAGGGCTGCCCAAAGCTTACTGAGGAGGGGACCAGGCCCTGCTGCTCCAGGCGCTTCCCTTCTTTAGGTTTTACAGAAATTGAGGAGGAAGAGCAGACACCACCTTGGGGCCCACCTGGAGACCTTCTCCTGACACCACTGTCCACCCACTGCCCCAAGTCACCTGCACCAGGAAAGTCTGACCCTTTGCTATGGTCTGACCCGCATGGACTGACACCCATCTCCATGTGACCCTGTGTGGTGGCCCCGGCTACGTTAGGACCTTACTGTAGCTCTGGGGAGAAAGATCTTTTCCAGTATTTGAAGAGATTTGTATTATAAGTTCAATTTCTTTCCATGATTCTTTGACCTCTGATTTTGAAATTGATTTTTAGAGTAATTGCATGAGGCCCAAGGAACAGATGAGGAGTTTATTAAGAAGGAAGAGCAGAAGCTTCCGCCATTTCCACCCTGGCTTGTGTTAGAAGGATACCTTCCTGGGAGTGGGAGACACAGAAGTGAGATCATTTTCTCCTCACAAAAGAATGGATAGTACAATTGGAATCTTTCATCTAAATTTTACTTGATGACCTGATCAATCAGAAACAGGATCTTTGGTGGGAAACTCTATGGCCAAAACAATCATTCCATGGATTTTTCAGGTGAAAGGTCGTGAAAGGTCCCTCTAGAGAATCACAATCTGGAGAGTCCCACCAGAGGCTTCTTCATCAACAGGACAATGAATAGGCTGGCACCTCCCTCCCTGGTCAGCAGGGAGGTCACTGTGGCCAAGTGCAGCAGCGCCCCCACAGGCAGCTGGCAGAACTGAGAGCATAAGCTGTCTCCTTCAGGACCTGGACCATTCTGGCTGAGGTGTCCCACATCCCTTCCCAGTCTGAGCAGCCTTCCTCACCTGCTGCAGAGGAGTCCTGCTGCCTTGCACCTGCCAGCTTCTGCTCTCTCTCTCCCTCTCTGGTGACGGGGACCTACACTCCTGTCCCTGCCCTCCTTTCCCTGTCAGGTGCCCCCTTCCATCATGTTACTGCTCAGGAAAGCAGTGACAGGTCATCCACATGGGACAAGACAGGGGACTGGACCTGAGGCACATGTTGCCCCTTAGTCACCTTGTGTCTACAGCAGGATAAGACAGGAAGGGAAGAATAGCAACTACTACCCTGACTGTCCTCTGCCCCCCATGTGACCTAAGGCAAAATGGGGCTGGTCTGAATCCACCTTGTGTCAAACTTGTCCCCACCTCAACAGCTTCTTCCTAGAGGCCCCTCTACATGCCCAGCATCTTCCCCGAGGACCTGATTTATTACCTGGAAATTACCTCTTACCACACCTGACACATCCCTCTGTGCCCAGAATGCTCACCTTAGGAGAAAAGTCCACATGAGTCCTGAACTGGGTGGGAATCCCAGGTCCCTTAGGTTCCCCACCTTCCTTCAGATTCTCTACAACAGTCCCCAAGGGCACTGACTAGTCTTTTCCCACTCCTGTCTCACTACTTCTTTCTTCTTCCTGACCCGAGAGCAGCTCCTGGACTCCCTCTTCAGGATGGCCCTGACCTCTGATCATGGAGCAGCCTGCCTGTTCGGTTCTGTCCATGTTCTCCAGCACAGAACTCACCACTAATGTTTTGGTCCCCATTCTGTCAGGAAGGCTTGTCCACTGCAAGAACACACTGATGAATAGCAGAGATGTGAAGAGTGGAGCTTACTTTCCTCACAAAGAGAAGTCTGAGGTAAGAAGATTGTTGTTTTCTGGGGGCTCACCAATTCCATGAGCGACCACAGTCTCGCTAGTATTCCCTCCTCTTATCATTTCAATGTTGGTTTTGCTTCAACTCTTATTGATGATGCACCCCAGGGAGTGCTCAGCTCCAGCTCCTACCCCACATTCCTCAGGGAAGGTGCTGCTGAGTCCCATCTACTTTCTTCCTTCGTGAGAGCAAGCTTCGTGAGAATATCCACCCATTACCTTACATCCATGGTCCACACTGGGCCACATGGTCAAGCCTGGCTGCCAGGGACCTGACAAAACCAAGCTTCTGACTTTCGATTAGATGTAGGTGACAATGTACAGGTAGAAAGGAATCTAGTCTCCCACCTGGGTCTGCACACCAGTGTGTCTATTATTGGGCCTCACCCCCAAGATGGAAAGCCCTGAGAGCAGATTCTGTGTCTTCTTTGAGTCAACACATCAGGGGGAATGTGCAAGACAAAGTGGGTAAGAATACATGTTTTTTAGGGGATGTTCTCTTGTCTTTTTGAGGATTGAAACGCCATTGCCCCTCTGTTGGTGCTGCATGCACAGCTACATCAGGGAGAACCAGCCCCTGAGTTCTGTGTGCTCTAGCACCAAGCCCAGGAACCACCTGCATGACCTCCACCACCCCAGAGACATCTATGGGGATGCGTCAGGAGGGCCTTGCCTCTTCAGTCTCTAATAGGACTCTTCATGATTCATCTGAGCCTGTCATGGCGGGTCTATGGCTGGCACAGGCCACACAGTGGAGAGGGTTTCCTCCCTTCTGGTCAGCACTTCGTGGATCAGGGAATCAAAGCTTGATCTGTGGATTCCGAATCTAAACCTGGACAGAGGACACCCTTGTACCTCCGGCAGCCAGCATGGAACAGCCACCAGGGGGCAGGCAGAGGTCACCTGGGAAAGACACAGGACAAGGAGAGGGTCTGGACATCAAGGGCTCTAACATGCAGGGACTAGTATCAGGACCTATCACCTGAAGGAAAGGTGTCCGTTTCCTAGAGAATCCTACTTCACAACGATTTCTGAATCTCGCTGGCTCCAGGTCTCTTAGATTTGTCTTTTCTGGATTTTCTTACTCTTCTGGCACAGGCACTATAACTGTATTTCACGAGCCCATGGCAAAACATGGACACCATCCAGTGTTTTTGCCACAACTATTCTATATGAGCCTGTCAGCACATTGGGGACACTGAGGCACAGCATCTCTGTAGTGCCCCGGGAGTTCACATCAAGGACAGACCCTTACAGAATGGCAGGGACTCCTGGAATACAGTATATGCCCTTGGCAAGGGTGACTTTTAATGGGGTCTGCCTCTCAGGAGCTGTGCTTGGGTTAGGATGCTACTCCTATCCTTGCCTTCTCATTTCACCATAGAACCGGTTCATAATATTCAGACTGACCTCACCTCTGAGTGCTGCTATGGCAAGACCTACCCAGGAACTGAGGCAGGACATAGTCCGGGGTAGAGATATCATCCCCAGATATGGGACCAACAGTTGAAGGAGAATATCTTGGGCCAATGGTTGGGTCTGCAGATGCTGCTCCCCTCTGTGCTGACCCTTCTCTGAAACCACAGAGCTCCACAGGAGCTCCCCTGAACCATGGCTGATTTGCATAACCAGCAGATGTTTCCAGAAAATGAACAAAAGTGACCTGTGTGGGTAAACCTACCAACTTGGGCCCTGGGGAGCAGAACTGGGCCACCTCTACCACAGCCCGAACCCCTGTCCTCCGCAGCCTCCTGTCTCTATGCAGAGATACTAAACCCATGATCACAAACCTCCGGCCCCACAGATCTAGGAAAAGGCTGGACCTGATTCTGATCTCAGCTGGGGGCTTCCCATGGTGGGCAGGATACTCGTGATCTTCCTGCAACATAAGGGGCTCATGGGCTAATACCGGAAGGGCTATGATCACTGGCTCTCCAGGATTTAGCCTGCCAAGAGAAAAGGGGTGGGGAGTTCCATTACATCACAGACTCCATTCCCCTGTCAGGCCTATGGGCTCTCGGGACTGAGACTGTGCTGAAGAGGCACCCTGTGTTCCCACAGAATCCTTGGAGCTCAGTCTAGGCTAGGTAGCTAGGAGTGTGTCCTAAGAATGGGTCTGTGTATTCCAACACACCTCTCGTATTTTCTCTTCCAGGATCCTTGGCCTCCTACCTCCTAATCAGCCCCTCTCAGTGTTGGTGACTGTAGGACAGACAGACAGGATCACCTGTGGGGGAAACAACACTGGAAGGAAAGATGGTCCGGGGTACCAGCAAAGCTAGTCCAGGATCCCCTGAAGATTATGTATGATGATAGCAACTGGGACTAAGGCATCCTCGACTGATTCTCCAGCTCCAACTCGGGAACATGGCCACCCTGACCATCAGTGGGGCCATGGCTGAAGATGAGGCAGAATATTACTGTCAGTCATTTGACCACAGTGGTAATGCTCACAGTGACACAGGCAGGCAGGGAAGTGAGACACAAACCCCTTCCGCATCTGTGTCACACTCTCCTCCAACTCCAGGAGGCCTGTGCACAGAGCAGTGTGCAGGTCTGACCCAGGTCCCCACATCTGAGGTCCCCTGAGGTCCCGCTCCATGCAACCCACCATTTAGGTTCTGGGCAGGGTGGATGGCAGAGGAAATGTACACAGATATTACAACAACGTTTCCCCTGGGACTGCAATGAAGGAATGACTAAACAGGTAAGAAGAAGAAATGGAGATATTTTTTAAAGAACAAAATTTTTTAAAGTCCTAAAATGAAAATTACATAATCAGAAATACGCAGGTGAGATTGTCAGCAGATCTGATGATACAAAAGCAAAGATTAGTGAGCTTGAATACGTGGCCACAAAACTATTAAACCTGAAACAGAGAGAGAAAAGCTGGAAAAAAAATGAGTAATGCCTGTGCCTAAGATAACTTCTTGCAGCATAAAGTGTGTGACTGGGGCAACTAGAGGAGAGAAGATGGGGAGCCCGTGGTTAATTAATAAAATTTCCAGAGATAATAGCCAAAAATATTCAAAACGTGGTGGACACATAAACCAATATATATTCAAGAAGTTCAGTGAACAAGAGAGATAGCACAGCACACATGGTAATCAAACTTTTAAAGAGCAGCGATGCAGACACTCTCATAGCCAGAGAAGATAGTGTTGTTCTGTATAGAGAACCAGCATCCTGGTGGGAGCCCGTTTCTCATTACAAGCTGTGTGAGCAAGAAAATAGAGGAGCAATGACTAAAAATACTAAAAGAAGAAAACCTATAAACCTTGATCTCTACCCGGTGAAAATGTCATTGAAGAATGAAGACAAAATAAAACTTTTCAGCCTGCAAGCCTCACAGAACTGATCACCCACACACTTTCCCTACAAGTAATAGTAAAGGATGCCCCATAGGAACAATGACAGAGAGAAATGTAACTCTACGAAAAGATATTTTTTAGAAAATCAGATATCAGCCCTATAGCTCAGGGGTTAGAGCACTGGTCTTGTGAAAAATCAGTTATCAGAGCTATATGGATGAATAGAAAACATGTATAACTTAATGTCTGTAAAAATAGTCAATTATTTAAGTGGAAATAATAGCAATACATTTTGATTTATAATGGTTGTAAAAACCAAAATATATGACAATATTAGCAAAAATGATGGGAAAAGAAAAATCATGTTATCACATTCTTATTGTACTTTAAGGATGACTTTGTGCCATGAGGTAGTTTCATATGTTAGGAAGTGAGGATTTCCATGCCGAAATAAGACATTAAAATCAAAATATTTGAACCAGGGGCGCCTGGGTGGCTCAGTGGGTTAAAGCCTCTGCCTTCGACTCGGGCCATGATTCCAGAGTTCTGGGATCGAGCCCCACATTGGGCTCTCTGCTCAGCAAGGAGCCTGCTTCCTCCTCTCTCTCTCTCTGCCTGCCTCTCTGCCTACTTGTGATCTGTATCTGTCAAATAAATAAATAAAATCTCTAAAAAAAAAATTTGAACCACAAAGAGTAAGAGCTGTTAGAGTACCTTCTTTAGGATTCTCCAGAGAATATGGATCCAATAGGACATGTATCTCATAAACACCTGCATGTATATATGTATATTCATATGTTACACAGAGAGATACAAAGGAGGAGACAGAGAGAGACGGATAGAAACTTATGTTAACAAACAAGCCATGCATGGATGCCTGGGTGGCTTAGTTGGTTAAGCGCCTGCCTTCAGCTCAGCTCATGATCAGGGTCCTGGGACTGAGCTCTGAGTTAGGCTCCCTGCTAAGTGGGAAGCCTGCATCTCCCCGTCTTTTGCTTCTCTCTCTCTCTCACACATAAATAAATAAATAAATAAATAAAATCTTAAAAAAAAAAATAATAAGCAGCCATAGGGACAGACTCCCTGCACCAGAGGAAGGAAGAAAAGGATTCCAGTGGATTTTGCTTTGTATGAAATGTCAGTGAGAGACAGTGGATTAACATCTTTACTGAAAAGGGGAAAAAACAGATCTTCACTTGGGGAAAATGTCCTTCAAACATGATGTCTAAATTAAAAAATGCCCACAATAATCAAATACACAAAAACTGACATGATTGCTCATGAGCGGACCCAAAATACAAGCAGTAAATGGATATCCCTCAGGGTGCCTGGGTGGCTCAGTTGGTTAAGCATCTGACTCTGGCTAGGGTCATGATCCCAAGGTCCTGGGATCAAGCCCCAAGTCCTACACCATGCTCAGCAGGGAGCCTGCTACTCCCTCTCCTGTTCCCCCTGCTTGTGTTCTCTCTCTCTGTCAAATAAATAAATAAAATCTTTTTTAAAAGGACATCCCTCAGGCAGGGGAGGTGATTGTGATTCCAAGAAGAATCTGAATCTACAAAAACAGTGTAAGGGACGCCTGGGTTGCTCAGTTGGTTAAGTATCTTCCTTTGGCTCAGGTCATGATCCCACACTCCTGGGATCCAGTCCTGCATCAGGCTTCTTGCTCACCAGGGAGCCTGCTTCTCCCTAGCTTGCCACTCCCCCTGCTCGTGTGTTCCCTTTCTCTCCCTCTCTCTCTATCTTTAGCAAATAAATAAAATCTTTTTACAAAATCAATGCAAAAATCAGAAATGCTAACTAAAGGGACAAATACTAAGACTCTTTTATTATCTAATCTCTTTAAAAGATTCATCGCTGCAAAGCAGGAAAAAATATCCAATAAAAAAAAGACAATCACTTCAATAAATGGTGCTGGGGAAATTGGAAAGTTATGTAGAGAAGAATGAAACTCCTCCATTCTCTTACACCATACCCAAAGATAAATTCAAAATGGATGAAAGACATCAATGTGAGGGAGGAATCCACAGAACATAGGCAGTAATGTCTTCAACATCAGCCACAGCAATGTCTTTCATAACACGTCTCCAAAGGCAAGGAAAACATATGAAAAAATGAACTTTGGGGACGTCATCAAGATCAAAAGCTTCTGCTCAGCAAAATAAACAGTCAACAAAATAAAGAGGCAACCCATTTGGGAGGCCGCGCAGTAGCTTGACAGAGAACCAAACCAGGCCCTGACTCGCGCCTCCTTGAAACCTAAGGGTTAAAGCAATCCTGTGGTTAATAAGTTGAGGTGCTTGAGAATGGGCCTGTGCTATGGGTCTCACGCTCTCCTACGCGACCACCCTCTGGGGCTTATCTGGAACAGGACATGCAGGCCTAAAGCCGTGAATCAGTAACTTGACTTGCTGTTCCTGCAGGGGCCATAAACCGCACCGGATGCCCTTTGGCCCTTCTCCGTCTACTTATCTATAGGGAACTCATGTTTAAGCAGCCCTCTTGGCGTCAGGATGTTTGCACATGAGCCTTAAGAAACCTTCTAAGGGGAACCTGTGGAAACTATTCTAAGAATGCAATGGATCACTGCTTCCTTGTGATTGTCTGTACGATACTTATATCAGAGCACTCTTCTGAATAGGCTGGCATTGCTTGGACATCATCCACCTTGCCCCTCCTGTCCCCATCTCTTTGCGTCTCGTCTTCATTTCACCATCCTCTTACCCTCTCGACCCTGGTCATGTTGTCGTGCCGGCAGTGACAAACTCAGAGAATGGGAGAAGGTATTCACAAATGACATTACAGACAAAGGGCTGATATCCAAAATCTATAAAGAATGCCTCAGACTCTACACCCAAAAAACAGATAATCAAGTCAAAAAATGGACAGAAGACAGAAACAGACACTTCTCCAATGAAGACATTCAAATGACTAGCAGATACATGGAAAAATGTTCATCATCATTAGCCATCAGGGAAATTCAAATCAAAACCACATTGAGGGAGGAGACAAGATGGCAGAGAAGTAGGAGGAGGCACCATTTCAACCTGTCCCCTAAAGTGAGCTGATTTCCTACCAAAGAACTCTGATCATCCATGAAATCAGCCTGAGATTAGAATTATACACTTCTGGATCTCTATGGGGGCAGAAGACACCAGTAGGCAGGTAAAGCGGAGTGGGAACATCGGACTGATATAAGAGGATAAACAAACGGTGGAGGGAGCTACCAGAAGCGACCCATTGGAAAGTAATACCCCAATACGAGAGTGCCCTGTGATTGGGAATCAGCATTAACTTGGGGTCTGCTTGAAAGCACTGAAAAAGAGCAAAGGATCGGAGAGGGAAATTGGGTGAATTGGGCGGTTAGGGACAGGGGCTTAAGCCTGCCAACCCAGGACAGCCACTGCTGGCACTGAGCCAGAGAGAGTGCAGCAAAGAAGCCAGCTCTTGGTCCCTGAGCCGCCGGCACACCTGAGAGCATCTGGGCAGTGGTGCCTGTGAGAGTGAGGGAGCCTCGCCAGCGGCAGAACCACAGCGTTTTGCACTCTGCATGTGCGTACACTGCATGACCAGAGTCTGAGTCTTGCCCTACACGGTCCCCTGAGAGAGATCCATACAGACAGCAGCCAGCCGGTGCTCTCTAGGACCCAGAGAGTCTGAGCACTCCCAGCCCAGGCCAGCGGGAAAATCTCAGTGTGCTGTAATTTACAGCTGCTTGGGACCTCTCTGGCAGTCTGGAGCTGCCCAGACAGCCAACGCTAGTATTTCTCATGATTTTGGGTACAAGCAGGAGTTCCTGTGACCCCACAGACCATGACTGGGAACGTGCTCTGCCAGCGGCAGAGGGGGAATTTATGTGCTCTGGAGCACCTAGAGGGGAAGAGACTGAGGCTTCTCTCTGAGAGGGAGGTCTGGGTGCAGTTTGCTTTCCTCTAAACCTCCAAAGAACCTCCAAAAGCCACCAAGGGGAGAGAAAACAAATGAACAAACAAAAAACCTCCAGAGAACAAAAGCCTGAAAAACCGGTTTCCTCAGAGCCCAGCTCTTGATGGGGGTAGGAGGACTTAACTCTAGCAACACTACCTGAAAAACCACGAGGCAGGCCCCTCCTCCAGGAAGCCAACCAAAAAAAAAAAGACGAGAGGACAACCCCCACTACTTCATAGATACAACTTTTATTTTTAATTCATTCCCACTATTCTGGTTCTTTTTATTTTTTTATATAACTTTTTAACTTATTTACTAACACAATGAGATGTTCAGTACATCAAATTCCATAATAATCTTTTAACCTGAACTTTTTTGATACATATACCTGTGTTTTTCTTTTGCTTTCCTATTTTTTAATTTTTTTAATTTTTTTTTTATTTTGTAATATTCATATAGAGATAAGTTTCAAGGTAATAACCTGTAAGGACCTATTTTATATTTTTATTTTAGCCAGAGGCTTCCATTAAGTTAAACAATAACTTTGTTGTTTAATCCTTAAACAGTCCCTGCTCCCCTTCCCCCAGGGGACTTAAAAACAAATCCCAGAAACCAGCCTCAGGTAACAAAGCTCAAATACAGGGGTGGGTCAGGCCAGGTGGAGACATCTGATCAGTGGGGGGCGCATACTGTCTCCTAGCTACCAAGGTGATGGGCTAGTTTCCATGACTACTGTGGGGTGAACTGTAATTCAATTAGCCACCTGTGTGTGGCCAGGCCCAACCACATGGCCTATGCTCTATGAAAGTTAGTCTGGAAAGCAGGGAGGGGTCGTCCTCTGTAAGGGGCGCCCCGACCCTGGTTGTTTGACGGTGGGTCTGATTCTTGATGCTTGGTGCGAAATAAAGCTTTGCTTGACCTTTGCTTTGTATTAGTCTAGCTCCTTTAATCAGGACCCATTATTGGGGTACCCGTTTTGGGAGGGACCTAACAATACCCTTTCCCCAATGAATGCTACCCCTATAGGTAAACCAGTTTTAATCCCCCTTTATCTCAGGAAAGTTGAGTCCTTTAACAAAAATATCAAGATACATCCAGGAAGAATCAAAATAACCTTCCTCACCCACACTGAGAATTTATAACCATTCTTCCATCTTTTTCTTCTGTCACTGTTTCTGTGTATTTGTTTTTGTCCTGATAGTATATAAATCTTATACTCGGGGTTCATTTTGACAGGGTTCTTTTTTTATTTTTTTTTCTCTTGTCATCTACTTTTGTTGGTCTTTTTGTTTCTCTGTTTTTGTTTGTATACTTCATAAATCTTACCTAGGGGCCCATTTGGGCTGGGCCTTCACTTTCATTTTATCTTTCTTTTTCTTCCTATCTCTCTCTCTCTCTCTCTCTCTCTCTCTCCCTCTCTCTTTTTTCTTTTTTCTTTCTTTTGGGTGGGGACTCTCTATTGCTCAGAAGCATTCCAGGGTGCACCTTGCCTGCACCACGGTTGATACATTCAGCTACACATCCGTTCAGCCATCTCTCACCAAAATGACTAGGAGGAGGAATTCCCAACAGATGAAAAATTCAGAGACTGGGCCTTCTCCATCAGAGCTATTGGATATGGATATGGACAGTATGTCAGAAAGGGAATTCAGGCTAACAATTATCCAGGCAATAGCTAGGTTGCAGAAAGCCACTGATGACAAAATGGAATTGATTAGGGCAGAAGTGAAAGCCACCAGGGTTGATGTTCACAATATTCTCAATGAGTTCCAATCTAATCTAAATTCTCTGAAAGCTAGGGTAACTGAGGCAGAAGATAGATTTAGTGATCTGGAGGACAAACAGATAGAGAAAAAGGATCAGGAGGAAGCCTGGAACAAACAGCTTAGAAGCCATGAAAACAGAATTAGGGAAATAAATGAAGCCATGAAATGTTCTAACTTCAGAATTATTGGAATCCCTGAAGGGGAGGAGAAAGAAGACTAGAAGATATAGTTGAATAAATTCTCCATGAAAATTTTTCCAATCTCGCAAATAGAACCAGCATTCACGTCCTAGAGGCAGAACGGTCTCCCCTCAAGATCAGAGAATCTAGAAACACATGATGGTGAAAATTATGAATCATAATTGTAGACAGGAGCTCTTGAAAGCAGCTAAGGTGAAGAAATTCCTAACATACAGAGGAAAGCCCATCAGAATAACGTCAGACCTGTCCACAGAAACCTGGCAAGCCAGAAACAGCTGGCAAGACATATTCAGGGCACTAAATGAGAAGAACATGCAGCCAAGAATATTTTATCCAGCAAGACTGATATTCGAAATGGATGGAGAGATAAAGAGCTTCCAAGACCAGCAAGCTTTAGAGAGTATGTGACCACCAAGCTGACACTGCAGGAAATATTAAGGGGGCTTCTATAAAAGAGGAAAAAAACCTAAGAATATCGCTGAACAAAAATATATGGAGACAATCTATAGAAACAACAAAGACTTCACAGGTAACACGATGTCAATAAAAACATCTCTCTCAATAATCACTTTCAATGTGAATGGCCTAAATGTGCCCATAAAACGACACAGGGTTGCAGATTGAATAAAACGACAGGACCCATCCATATGTTGTCTACAGGAGACCCATTTTGAACCTAAGGATACATCCAGACTGAAAGTGAAGGGATGGAGAAGCATCTTTCATGACAATGGGCCTCAAATAAAGGCTGGGGTAGTGATTCTCATATCAGATAAATTAGATTTTAAAGTAAAGACTGTAGTCAGAGATACAGAAGGACACTACATCATTCTTAAAGGGACTATCCACCAAGAAGATCTAACAATTGTAAATATTTATGCCCCCAATATGGGCATAAATATGGGCGCAGCCAATTACATAAGAAAACTGTTAATCAAGATAAAGAGTCATATTGATATGAATATATTAATAGTAGGAGATCGTAACACACCACTCTCAATAATAGACAGATCATCCAAGCAGAAAATCAATAAAGAAACAAGAGCATTGAATGACACATTGGACCAGATGGACCTCATAGATATATACAGAACATTCCACCCTAAAACAACAGAATACTCATTCTTCTCGAGGGCACATGGAACCTTCTCCAGAATAGACCACATACTGGGTCACAAATCAGGGCTCAACTGATACTAAAAGATTGAGATTACTCCCTGCATATTCTCAGATCACAATGCTTTGAAACTGGAGCTCAATCACAAGGAAAAGTTTGGAAGGAACTCAAACACCTGGAAGCTAAAGACCACCTTGCTTAAGAATGCTTGGATCAACCAGGAAATCAAAGAACAACTTAAACAATTCATGGAAACCAATGAGAATGAAGACACTTCGGTCCCAAATCTATGGGATACAGCAAAGGCGGTCCTAAGGGGGAAATACATAGCCATCCAAGCCTCCCTCAAAAAAACTGAAAAATCCAAAATACATCAGCTTTCTCTACACCTTAAAGAGCTGGGGAATCAACAACAAATTAAGCCAACTCCACACACAAAAAGGGAAATAATCAAGATTAGAGCAGAAATCAATGAGATAGAAACTAGACATACAGTAGAAGACATCAATGAAACTAGAAGCTGGTTTTTTAAAAGAATCAATAAGATTGATAAACCATTGGTAAAACTAATCGAAGGGAAAAAAGAGAAGGCCCAAATTAATAAAATTATGAATGAAAAGGGAGAGATCACAACTAACAAGGAAATAGAAACAATCATCAGAAACTATTATCAACAGTTATATGCCAATAAATTAAGCAAGCTAGATGAGATGGATGCATTCCTGGAAAATTATAAACTTCCCAAATTGAACCAGGAAGAAATTGACAACCTGAATAGACTGATATCTAGTCACAAGATTGAAGCAGTGATCAAAAACCTCCCACAAAACAAGGGCCCAGGACCTGATGGATTCCCTGGGGAATTCTACCAAACTTTCAAAGAAGAAATAACACTTATTCTCCTGAAGCTGTTTCAAAAAATTGAAGCAGAAGGAAAACTTCCAGACACTTTTTATGAAGCCAGCATTACCCTGATCCCCAAACCAGGCAAAGACCCCCACCAAAGAGGAGAATTTCAGACCAATATCCCTGATGAATACAGATGCTAAGATTCTCAATAAGATCCTAGCAAATAGGATCCAACAGCATATTAAAAAGATTATCCACCATGACCAGGTGGGGTTCATCCCTGGGTTACAAGGATGGTTCAACATTCGCAAATCAATCAATGTGATAGAACAAATCAATAAGAGAAGAGAGAAGAACCACAAGGTCCTCTCCATTGATGCAGAAAAAGCATTTGCCCATACCCAGCATCCGTTCCTGGTTAAAACGCTTCAAAGTATAGGGATAGAGGGAACATTTCTCAACTTCATAAAATCTACCTATGAAAAACCCACAGCGAATATCATCCCCAATGGGCAAAAGCTCACAGCCTTCCCGTTGAGATCAGGAACATGACAAGGATGCCCACTCTCACCACTCTTGTTCAACATAGTATTAGAAGTCCTAGCGACAGCAATCAGACAACCAAGAGAAATAAAAGGTATTCAGATTGGAAATGAAGAAGTCAAACTCTCTCTCTTCACAGATGACATGATACTTTATATGGAAAACCCAAAAGGTTCCACTCCCAAACTACTAGAACTCATACGGCAATTCAGGAATGTGGCAGGATACAAAGTCAATGTACAGAAATCAGTGGCTTTCTTATACACTAACAATGAAAATACAGAAAGGGAAATTAGAGAATTGATTCCATTTACTATAGCACCAAGAACCATAAGATACCTGGGAATAAACCTAACCAAAGAGGTAAAGGATCTGTACTCGAGGAAATACAGAACACTCATGAAAGAAATAGAAGAAGACACAAAAAGATGGAAGACCATTCCATGCTCATGGATCAGAAGAATAAATATTGTTAAAATGTCTATACTGCCTAGAGCAATCTGTACTTTCAATGCCATTCCAATCAAAATTCCACCGACATTTTTCAAAGACTTGTAGCAAACAACCCTAAAATTTGTATGGAATCAGAAGAGATCCCCAATTGCTGAGGAAATGTTGAAAAAGAAAAACAAAACTGGGGCATCACGTTGCCTGATTTCAAGCTTTACTACAAAGCTGTGATCACCAAGACAGCATGGTGCTGGCATAAACAGACACGTAGACCAGTGGAACAGAGTAGAGAGCTCACTATGGACCCTCAACTCTATGGTCAAATAATCCTCGACAAAGTAGGAAAAAATATACAGTGGAAAAAAGACAGTCTCTTCAATAAATGGTGCTGGCAAAAGGGTGCCGGCAAAAAAAAGCTATATGCGGAAGAATGAAACTCAACCATTCTCTTACGTCATACACAAAGATAAGCTCAAAATGGAAAAAAGACCTCAACATGAGGCAGGAATCCATCAGAATCATAGAGGAGAACATAGGCAGTAACCACTTTGATATCAGCCACAGCAACTTCTTTCAAGATATGCCTACGAAGGCAAAGGAAACAAAAGTGAAAATGAATTTTTGGGACTTCATCAAGATCAAAAGTTTCTGCACAACAAAGGAAACAGTCAACAAAACAAAGAGGCAACCCACGGAATGGGAGAAGATATTCGCAAATGACAGTACAAAGGCTGATATCCAAGATCTATAAAGAACTCCTCAAACTCAACACACACAAAACCCATAATCATGTCCAAAAATGGGCAGAAGATATGAACAGACACTTCTCCAATGAAGACATGCAAATGGCTATCAGACACATGAAAAAATGTTCATCATCACTAGCCATCAGGGAAATTCAAATCAAAACCCCATCGAGATACCACCTGACATCAGTTAGAATGGCCAAAATTAACAAGACAGGAAACAACATGTGTTGGAGAGGATGTGGAGAAAGGGGAACCCTCTTACACTGTTGGTGGGAATGTAAGTTGGTGCAGCCAATTTGGAAAACAGTGTGGAGATTCCTTAAGAAATTAAAAATAGAGCTTCCCTATGACCCTGCAATTGCACTACTGGGTATTTACCCCAAAGATACAGATGTAGTGAAAAGAAGGGCCATCAATGTTCATAGCTGCAATGGTCACAGTCGCCAAACTGTGGAAAGAACCAAGATGCCCTTCAATGGATGAATGTATAAGGAAGATGTGTTCCATATACACTAGGGAGTATTATGCCTCCATCAGAAAGGATGAATACTCAACTTTTGTATCAACATGGACGGGACTGGAAGAGATTATGCTGAGTGAAATAAGCCAAGCAGAGAGAGTCAATTACCATATGGTTTCACTTATTTGTGGAGCATAAGAAATAACACGGAGGACAGGAGAGATGGAGAGGAGAAGGGAGTTGGGGGAAAATGGATGGGGCGATGAACCATGAGAGACTATGGACTTTGAAAAACAGTCTGAGGGTTTTGAAGGGGCAGGGGGTGGGAAGTTGGGTGAGCCTGGTGGTCGGTATTATGAAGGGTACGTATTGCACGGAGCCCTGGGTGTGGTGCATAAACAATGAATTCTGGTACACTGAAAAGAAATTTAAGAAATTTAAAAATTTTAAAAAACCACATTGAGATACTGCCATAGACCAGTTTAGAATGGCAAAGATTAATAAGACATGAAACAACAAATGTTGGGGAGGATGTGGAGAAAGGAAACCTTCTTACACTGTTGGTGGGAATGCAAGTTGGTGCAGCCACTTTGGAAAACAGTGTGGAGATTCCTTAAGAAATTTAACATAGAGCTACCCTATGACCCTGCAATTGCACTACTGGGCATTTACCCCAAAGACACAGATGTAGTGAAAAGTAGGGCCATTTGTACCCCAATGTTCATTGCAGCAATGTCCACAATAGCCAAACTGTGGAAAGAGCCGAGATGCCCTTTGCAGACATATGGATAAAGAAGATGTGGTCCATATGTACAATGGAATATGATGCCTCCATCAGAAAGGATGAATACCCAACTTTTGTTTCAACATATATGGGATTGGAGGAGATTATGCTGGGTGAAATGAGTCAAGCAGAAAAAGTCAATTATCATATGCTTTCACATACTCGTGGAGCTAAAGGAATAACATGGAGGATATTAGGAGAAGGAAAGGATAAGTGAAGGGGGCGGGGAATTGGAGGGGGAGATGACCCTTAAGAGAGTGTGGACTCTGAGAAACAAACTGAGGGTTTTGAGGGGAGAGGGGTGGGAGATGCGTGAGCCTGGTGGTGAGTAGTAAGAAGGGCATGTATTGTATGGAGAACTGGGTGATATACGTCAACAATAAATCTTGGAATGCCGCATCAAAAACTAATGATGTATTGTATGATGACTAACAACACAATAAAAATTTTCGAAAGGGATATGTCAGTGTCCATACAAATATAGTAACTGTGTATGCTGGAACTTCTGACAAAGGTAAAATAGTATGCAGGAAAATCACAGCGAATGTGCTGAGAGGTGAGACACAGAAGGATGTTATCAGGTGCTTACGTTCCATGTAATGTGGCAACATCATCAGAATGTGGACTATTGCAAGTTACTGATCAAAAGACAGAAAGAACTTACTGCTTGTAAGCAGAAGAAGTAGATAAAATGGAATCATATCAAATGCTCCATTAATCCAATTAAGATACATGAAAAGAGGAACAAAGAACACATGGGACAACAAGAAAATAAAGGCAAGATGCTATATTGAAAGGACAGTACTAATCACATTCAGGAATGCTCTAAACACCACAGTTAAAGACAGGGATTGTCAGATTGATGTCACAGCAACACCCAAGTGGCTGCTGCTGATGGGAATCCTCCAGAAAAGGAATTGACACTGAAATCTAAAAACATTTGAGGACAATTCCCACCCAGTTCTGCTCCACAATGTGAGCCATGAAACATTCACAGGGAACAGAGAGAAAGTCTGGGAAGATAAGTTGAATCCTTAAAATAATTAGGATGAATACTTTGTGTTATGTATTTTACAGAGAGAGAAGGGAAGAAATAATTGCGGTGCACATTTCATGAGAACAGGACTAGAAGTGCCCCCACGCATCCCTTCCTTCCCCTGGCCTAAAGATGTTCAAACACACAGTAACAAAAGCTCCCTCTGCATTCCAG